>QXTE01000043.1:8301012-8355234 GCA_003942145.1 Platysternon megacephalum
CCCCCCCCCCCTTTTTTTTTGAAATAGGAAAACAGAAATAAGAGCAGATGTCGATTTCTAGTGCAAAATGGCTAAGAATGCATACTGGACATTCCCCTAGTATCAGAATCTATCCATAAGGTGGTGTTTTTGGACAGAGAAATATTTGTTTTAATGCAGTCACCCTCCACTCTGTCTGCTGTTGTAGAGAGCATGACAAACACTCCGATACAGTTATTCACAGGTGAACCTATACATTTTTCCCACTTAAATTAAGCGTGTGATCGGGGGATTAGGTACTTTTAAATCTTTCTACTGTAGTTTTACAGAATTCCAGGTGAGGGGATGGCACACTACAGTCAGTATATACTCAGACAGTTCTTCTGTAGATATTTTATTCTGTTCCTGCGCCAATCAGCTCTATGGAGACCTGGACCTCCGCAGACTACATTATCTGCTCAGCTCATCAGAGGTGGTTGGCTAGATAACTGGCTTTACCAGTACCACTCTAGAAAACACAAATAAGGTGCACGATACACAAGAAAGCAAAGGAATATTACTATCAAAAAAGAAACTTGATCTTAAAACTTTCTAATACAGTAACTGTGATTTAACTAGCTTTCATACCCACGGTTGCCCTGGGTACCCTGTTCCTCTCAGAAGATACCATTTACCCAAAATTTTTCTTAAGGACTTCATACAACAGTCCATAACCTAATTCTGCCTCTGCGCGCCCATCCTGTGTGCTGAAGGAGGCATGAATACCATGGGAAAAAATGTGTGTATTTAAAAGACTATCATAATGCAGATGCCCACAGAGGCAGAAGTTAGGCTGGTCAGGCAATCTCAAATTTTCTAATTCCTATCTTTTGAATGCTTGACTTTGCTACCTAAATAACATTCTTTAAATGTAGCTTTTTTAAAGTAAGAGCTCCTTACTTGGGGGTGTGCATCCAATGTGTGTAGCCATTGCTCGTCCACATTTGCATGTGGTTTTGGGTAAAAAACAGGTAAGTAAATTGACCAATTGTTATGAAAATTTGAAAACTACTTTAGAGATACACCCTCATCCGGGTTTTAAGTAAATCTTATCTTTAAAGAAGACTATATATGGTGGTTCGGATGTGAGGGCATGCAGTTCAGAGACTCTTCTGGCAGAAGTGATAGCAATTAGGAAAACCACCTTCCAGGAAAGGCATAGTAAGGAGCACATTGTTAAAGGCTCAAATGTTGGTCCCATTAAAGCTTGGACATGACCACGTTCAGGTCCCAAGGGCAAATGGGTTCCCTTAGTTGACGGTACCACCTTTCCAAGCCTTTAAGGAATCTGATTGTCATGTCATTAGAAAAAATAGTTATCCACGTGAGGGTGGAAAGCTGGTATTGCTGCCAAGTGAAGTCTGATAGAGGAAATTGCTGTTGTTTCAGGTGCAGCAGATAGACTCCAGTTTGACAAGCTCAGAGAACAGCTTCCATTTTGATAGGCAGCCCTGATGGAGAGCTTTTTACTACTTACTCCAAGTAAGCCTGTTTTCTGAGAGTTAGCCATGGAGATTCCAGGCCATTAGATGAAGGGACTGCAGGTTCGGGTGGAGCAGCGGAGTCTGGTTTTGGGAGACTAGATTAAGCTGCAGCAGGAATGAGATTGGAGATGCCACTGAGAGGTCTAGTACAGTGGAGAACCAGTGTTGGCAGGGCCACGCTGGGGCTATTAATATAGCCTGAGCATGGCTGGCACTTGACTTTTAGTAGCACTCTGGGTAGGAGTGGGACTGGGGGAAAAGAGTAGCAAAGCTTTTCTGCCCAGGGTGGCAGTAAGGCATCTGTGATTGATTCCAGACCCTGGTCTTGAAGCGGGCAGAACTGGTGACATTTTCTGTTTGACTTATTTACAAATGGGTCTATTTGGGGAGTCTTCCACTACTGGAAAATGCATCTGGCTACCTCTGGGCGAAGAGACTACTCATGATGACTCGAAAATGACCTGCTCAGGCAGTCTGCTGGCTTGTTCTGCATCCCTGGAAGGTGAGAGGCTTCAAGGTTGATTGAATGAGCTATGCAAAATTCCCACAGGTGAACTGATTCCTAACAAAGGAGAGATGAGTGAGCTCCTCCGTGTCTACTGAAGTAAAACATAGCTGCAGTGTTGTCTGTAAGAACAAACAGGTTTCTCCCTCTCATACGAGGAAGAAAAGCATGACAGGCAAGACGAATCACCCCAAGTTCTGATGTAGATATGAAGAGAGCTCCTTCAAAGGACCAAAGACCCTGAGTTCACAGGCATGAGGTCCCCACCCTATAGCTAAGAGTAATTGAGAGCAGATGAAGGGGACACTACACAAACATTGAGAGGGTCCAACCACCAATTCAGGGAAATTAGAACTCGTGCAGGAACTGTGCACACAGCATCCAGCTGAAGATGGCTTAGCAAGTACACTGAGGTCAGCCATGTTTGGAGGTATCTGAGGTGCAGTCTCATGTTGTACTACATAGGTGCATGAAGCCATGTGCCCTAGGAGCTTTATGCAGTTTGCGGCTGTTTTGACTGGATGAATCTTCAGGTATGTCACTAGAGATTGGAATCTTGCCTGGGAAGGATGCTCTGGCCTGGGCAGAGTCCAACACCATCCATATAAACTCTATACTGGGCAAAGGATAGCCTGCATTGATCTATAGGCCTAGGGCCTTGAATGCTGACTGAATGAGTTGAATGCTGGATATAACCTGGGCTTTGGACTGACCCCTGACTAGCCAGTCATTCAGATAAGGGTAGACCTGCACTCCTAGTTTCCTCAGGAACTCTGCTTAGCTATACATTTTGCAAACACTCAAGGAGCTGCAGGGAAGTTGAAAGGAAGCACCACTAACTGGTAATGTGAGTGCTTCGCTACAAACCTAAACAACTTTCTGTGCCCTTGGTATATTGACACATGAAAGTAGGCATCTCTTAAATCAAGGGCAGTATACCAGTCTCCAGACAGGGAATGCTGGATGCCAGGTTGACCATACAGAACTTTATCTCTTTGAGATAGACCTATTCTAGACCTGCATCAACTTAACTGAGACCTCCCTTTGCTTCTGGGGTTAGAAAATAACAGGAGCAGAAACCCTTCCCTCTTAAATTCTGTGGAACCTCCTCTTTGGCACCCATGTGAAGGAGAGATTGAACCTCCTGCACCAGAAGTTCTTTGTGAGAGAGGTCCCTGAAGAGGGAAGAGGAGGTAGAAATAATCTGAAGGGTGTATCTCACTTCTCCAGTGCTCAACACGCAACAGTCTGTGGTAATACAGGATCAAGCACTGAAAAAAAAAGGGAAAAGTGAGAACAGCTCCGAGGATGGGAAATATTGGACCCGACCTCCAATTAGGAAGATGATGACTCTCCTTCCTCTCACCACGGAGGCACAGTGCTAGTGATCAGTGCCGAGCTGCAGAGGCCCGCAGAAAAGCGAGCACCATGGGTTTTCCCTTTGACAGTACTGAAGGGCCAGCCATCAGGTGTACACGAGGCTGGCATGGTACTGAGTGCTGTAGTGTTTTTGTGGGTTGTCCTGTGCCTGCCGGCACCAATAGCATCATTCTCGTACTGCCAGAGATACCAGCACCAACAGGGTCAAGAGTTCCCTGGCAGCCGCAAGTACCTCTGGTGTGGGGAGTATCAAGACAATGTTGGTGGACGTGGGAGGAGCGCCTTTTGGCTCTGGACTCAGCAAAACCTGCGTACGCGCGGAGTCAATGATACCATTTTCTGCAGTACCAAAGCAGAGGAGTGCTTAGACTTAGACCACCCTCTATTCTTAATCCTATGCCTACCAGACTTCAGTGCCAGGGATCTTGCCCTTTCGGCAATCTGCTTCTTATGCCTTTTCTTAGGCACAGGGGATGGTGAATGGTACTGGGACTCCGGCACGGTAGGAAACACACTCCTTACTGATGCTCAGGCACTTGGTGACGAGTCTGACCAAACTGGCTCAAATGGAAGTCTGAATGCCACCTCCAGGAGTAGAAAAACTTTAGCCTTGTGCAAGGCTTAAAGGCCCCACACATTTTTCAATGCTCTCAGATATGAGCTTCCCCAAGGCACTTTAAATTACTCGAGTGCAGGTTGCTCATGGACATAACCTTATTGCAGAAAACACAGGGCTCAAATCCCGGTGATCAAGGCATTCCTTGGAACTGAAATTGAATGAAACTCTCAGACAGGGTAAAACCTAACTCATCACTAATAACATTATAAACACTAAATTATTTACAATAAAAAACAAGAGAACACTCCACTGCGAGTAGTTGCAAAAGCAAGGTGAGCAGTTCCAGCGACGGTAACTGGCAGTAAGAAGGAACTGAGGGGGCTTGGGTTTAGCTGGGTTCTTTATACCAACGCCAGTGGCACATGGCAGCCGAGGACGCTTGGGGTGTCTCGACAGGTACCACCAACGGAAAAATTTCCAGCGACTGTGCATGGGGCATGAGCACACCAAGAGTGGAATGCACACATGCATTCACTCGAAGAACTTGGAAAAATTATCAATTAAGAAAGTTTACTCTAATTCTTACTGAGTTTAGGAAAACAATTTCTTGAAGACTATTCTGAGATTTACACATTATACTAGGTTTTCCTGGTTGGAAAATATTTTCTAAAAAAGTTATTACTTCTTTTTGTCCTGGCCACACAGGAACACAAGATGCAAAGAATGTGGTTCAATAAAGCCCCAACTTTATTCACCTAATGTATCTGGGGATACCTGACAAATTGTACAGTGCAGGTCATCATTCTTTCTTTAAGTGTTTCCACCTACTGGGAGGGCTGCTGTCAGTCCTCACCCTTTCCAACCTGGTCCCAGCCAGCCTGCTGCTTGAACCCCACAACTGTCCCCTCATATGATGATTAAGGGGGACTGGCAAAGTCAGGGGGAGTTGCCTCCTTGATGCACCAGACATCAGGAGACCCTCTCCCTGCTTTTTCCAACTTTTGTTTTTTAGGGGATGCCTCTCCTTAAATCCATTTCCAACTTCTTATCCCCTCTGTAACAAGTATCTGTATTGGACATCTGTCAAACTTTCGATCTACTAAATTGCAGCATCTTGACCTAACCTCCTTACCATGTCCCTGACCTGCTGTGAGGAAAGTGAAAAACCCCACCCAGCCTCAGCCAATCTGCCAGTGAGGGAAAAATTCCTTCCCAGGCCCAAAAGAAAAAAGGCAACCAGCACAAGCACAGAGCAGATCATAAAACCCATTCTTACTCTGACCCCATGGGTGGGCACTGCTGATGGGTGACAGAGATCCTTCCAGTATGCACAGAGTATAAATACCCACCCATTCCTCCAGTGCAAATGATGGGCTAGAGTCCCCACTTGGGCCAGACACTTTCTGTTGCCTCCTTGGCTCCGCTTAGGTAAAATCCCCCCCAACATAGTAGGAACCTATCACATTCAGTTGTGGTGAGCACATTTGTGCTACTTATCTTCCAGAAAATTACAGAAAAATCTGTAGAGAAGTTAGTTAGTTTCTCCCTTAACCCCACTAGGAACAATATTTTTGCTGCTTTTTCTTCTTAATCTGAAAACTTTGTTAGAACAAGCCCAACATTTGCCGGGGGGAGGGGAAGGTGGAGGAGGGGAAAGATGGCTAGGCTAGTGACCTAATAGAAGTTTACCAATTATAATTTTTGTGGTTCTGTAGCAAAAAGAATGAATTGCTGAACAGTGCTCTGGAGGATGCTTCACACTTCGCTTAAGAGCAGCATTTAACCAATGCTTCAAAAAAGGTCTTTTAATGTCCTAATCCCTGTATGGAAAGGGAAAGTTAGATCTTCCCTGTGAATGTTTTGTTATCCTCCATGTCTCAGTCTGAAATCTAGGGCATTCCTCTTCTCCCTGACCAATAGACTTGGCGGTATGACAGGACTAGGACTGTCCATCCCTTCCTGGAATTCTCCATCAGTACTTTTTGGCTTTGAAAGTTGTTAACTAGAATTCTGAGCATAAAACTATTAGCTTAAGAAATGTTTGTCACTGAAACAGAACTTTAGGGACTCAAGAAATTTGCCAACTCAACTTTGGGAGTCAAGATTACTGAATACAGAATGCAGATTTTGACTGCTGGACATAGAGGGTAACACTAAAACACAGGCAGGACCCAGTTTCCCCTTCTTATGTCTTCTTTGTGTACTGAACTGTGGAACGTACAAAGCAGTATGCATCCCTTGGGAGGGAGGAAGGAAGATACCTACTAAATAAAAATATAACTAAACCTAATTATTGGGGAGGCAATGTGTTTTGCAATATCCTACTCCCTAAAGCCATGTCTGAGGACAAAAGGATACAGTATTGATATCAATCCTCTGTGCTTTTTGAAAGTGTGGACTGAGGCTCACAAATACCTTAAGCTCCTATGAAGAGATCCCTAAGATTTCTCCACCCAACAGGCTGCTAATCCTCTGAGTGGACTGTAACAATGTGTGGTAGATCTACACCTGGTTGTTTATAGGTCTCTGTGTTGCATGCTTTTATCCACCTTGCTATGAAGACCAATGCTTTCTGTCCTTTCACTGAACAAACCAACCAAAAAAACCCACCACCACAGCAACAAAAAAGTGGATGTTCTATAATATTGTCTGCTTAAGGGAGATCTTAATTGCTTGCCTAACATCCAGGCTGTGCCATTCCACCTCCTTTGGGTATTTTGGATTAGAACAGAAGACTAGAATTACAGTAAAACTTGCCTTAGCAACCACCTCTGAAGAGAGACTCCTTGCAGAGGCCAGGGAACTTTCCCCCCTATAATTTAACTGTGAAGAGTGAACGCCTGTCATCTGCGACCAGTGACCACATTTTCTTACTCTCTTCAGAGCTGGGTGCCCAGACAGCAGCCACCGTTCTCCACTCTGCCTTCAGAGCTGCGTGGCCAGAGAGCGGTGGCTGCTGGCCGGGCACCCATTTCTGAAGGCAGCGCCGCCAGCGGTAGTGCAGAAGTAAATGTGGCAATACCATACTGTACCTGTGAAGAGAAACCACCTTACAAGCGACCACTTTTGCTAACTTCCATGAGTGGTTGCTCTTGGCAGGTTTTACTGTACTTCTTGTAGGCTCTGGAAGGCTGTGCTAACTTTGGGATGAAATTCTGATCTGTCCAAAGTCACTTTATTTTTATGAAAGCCATAGATGTGGGTCCATCAACAATGCTCACAGCTTAAACTCTGTGTTGGAAAAATGTACACTACTGATGCAGAGTCATAAGGAATCAAGTGATGTAGTAATGGGCTGGGCAGAGATCTGCAGAAGGCTCTTACAGGGTTCAAGATGTTTGTGCTGGCTGACACCTATCTCTTCACTGAACTAGGCTTGAGGCCCATTAACAGACAATCTTGTAATAACTAGAATGCTTCTTTCATTTTGGCTTCTTTCATCATCGCCTCTCATAGCACCAAAATCAGAATTTTGCCCAAGTTACTCCATGTAGGCTGAGAGTTTCCATTATACTACCGAAGTGCCTAACACCATCTCTGAGCAATGCGGGTATCTCAGTCCCTTCCTCCATGCTAGCTGATTTTAATAGTTCTGGATGTGGGTAAAGGATCAGTCCCTGGCTCAAAAATCTCTTTCTAAACTGGCTGCCTAAGGAGGAATTACTGCTGTAGTTTGACCATTACCTGACCAAAGAGAATCATGGCAAGAATCAAACCCGAGAGTCATGGCCTTCGGGGCTAGCAAGGGGCAACTAGTATTACTGGGGTTTGTTTCCTAATTGCCCTCGTTTAATACTGCTGCCCATCCCATAGCGTAAGTGTCTTCCACAATAAAATCCAGAGACTCTGGTACTTCTCCCTTTTCAGGGTCAAAACTTTGCCTAGGATAGTTTTTTGTTTCTTTGGGGGGTTTTCTGAGGCAGGGAGGGGATGTTTGATACCCCTTCTGGTCCCAAGCCCCTGTTTGTATGTCGTGTCACTTATGGTGGACAGACTCTCTCAAAGAGGAAGATTTTGCAGTCGGTCAGACACTGGATTTGCCTGATGTCCTCTGGAAGACTGTGACATAGCTGGATCCCCTTGACAGAGAATGCTTCATCCTGGGCTTTGTGATCACCATCGTCATGAGCATGGCAATTGTGGTGCTTCATGATCAAAATTTGTCTTGGATGAAGTTGGGGCTTGATCCATTAATTGCTCGGAAAAAGCTTTGAGTCCCCATTCTCTCATACTACAAAGAATATAAAGTAAACACTGCAAAACCTCTCATTGCTAGCACCAACCCTATAGCCCTAATATCAAGTAGATGATTGATTACATCCTTCACTTTCTGGTGCCTGAGAGTTTTGATCTGGCTGAAATTACAAACTTGTCCCTGGGGTTTCTGAGTAACTTGATAGCATAACCCTCTCTTGTTGTCTCCACTTTTCACTTGCGTGAAGAGACTGTCTCCCACAAATGAGCAAATATCTCAAGCTTCCCCTGGAAATACGTCTTCTTGGACACGGTACAGTCCAACATCAAGCAGTGGGCCTCTGGCCAATAGGCCTTCAAGAAGAACCCAGTCTGGAGTTTGTCTAATTCCAACAAATCCACAATCTACTTCACTTTTCTTACCTGAAGTCTCTTTGCCTTTCTCTGTGGGACTTGAGGCAGCTGACACATGTTAGAGAACCCAGGACTTGAGCGTCTACATTGACTGTTAACCCTATGTTAAGAATTTTCTAGCCCAGGCTCAAACCTGGGGCTCTGGCTTCCACATTGCGGTGCACAGACCCAAGTCAAGCCAACCATATCCCACACTCCTTAGTGCCCTCCCAAAATGTGGCCACTCTAGCCACATTTTGGGAGGGCACTAAGGAGTGTGGGATATGGTTGGCTTGACTCGGGTCTGCGTATAGACACCAGAGTGCCAGGTTTGAGCCTGGATTAAAGAATTCTTAACATAGGGTTAGCAATCAGTGTAGACACTCAAGCCCTGGGTTCTCTAACATGCGTCAACTGCCTCAAGTCCCACAAACCTTGGGCTTACATTGCAGTGGGAACATACCATATATAGTTCATGTTTCTGAAATGAGGATTTAGCTCTTGTTGAACTGATCTGAAGGAAGAAACTTCTTTCCCTTCTCTTTCGACTGTGCTACTACTATATTCATGTCTGAGGCATTTCTCTCTTCAGTATCTGGAAAAGATCATAACATGCTTTGGCTGCAAGTCCCCCTTCCACAGAGCAAGCCAAAGATGTATTTTTGTAGCCACACTAAAGACTATGGATTGTGCTGCATAATGAGGGTAATCCAGAGAAATGTCTGTTATAAAAAAGAGGCTGCCAGAGAAATCTTGTTCAGAGTGGATTTCAGACTGCTTCAGTTAATCTGCCCATAACTTGTCCAAACAGGAGAGAGCATCAGAGGACCTTTAATCCTTTCTAAAGATTATTCAAATTATTGTTCTTTTGGTAAAAATTCTATCAGAAGGAATCGTTGCATGTTTGATGCAGAAGAATGGCCACCTTTGGCAGGGTGATAAATTTCTTTTGGTTTCCAAGAATGGATAGAATCTCTGGATCTGTATGTCGAGAAATGTGGGTTTACTTGGAAACTCTCATACAGACCTAAACACATCTTCAAAAGGTAGGATGGTAAGATAACAAAATTTTGTGTTGAGCTGGGAAATACTCCCAAGAGGCTTTTTTTGATCCACTGCTTTCTGAGCTTGCTGAACCATTCTATAGCAGACACGACTTTCTCTGACATACGTTCAAAAAGGTGGGGGGGGGGCACGAGCGGGAGAGGAGCCAGAGTTTCTTCTAAGTGTGCATGATGCAAGTCTGATCATTCTCCAGAAAGGAATGTCTTTTTCATTATTATATTTAGGCTCCTATTTGCACCTTTGAACTATTTTATGAAAGGAGTCAGGTGAGGAAAGAGGAGGAGAGTCAAGAGACTTGCTTTGCTTTTCCCTTTCTTCCTGGGATTTTTTCCTTGATGAAGAATTCCCCTTTTCACTCAGCAGAGGTTCCATCAGATTATAATCTAAACTGCAAAACAACCTGGGGCAGGTTTATGTTCAGACACTTTACACCTTCACTTAGAGCCTTCTTAGTTGAACTTATCGCCTTAGTTTAATTTTTTCTTGGCTTTGATGGATAGCTAAGGGGAATCATGATTAGAACTCTGGAACAGGAGCTGTTCTTAGCTAACCTCTCAGGGACAGAGACCTCTGGAACTTACTGCTACCCATTCTGGGTGTTTGATTCCTGACAGCTAGGGAGAAATGGGAATGTCCATGGGCACATAAGTAGCCCGATTGGCCAGGCTGAAGTACAGCTATTTCAGGACCTCTGGGGGTTCTCCTGACGACAGAGAGGGGAGAGTATCCCTGGCTACTGGCAATGCTAGGAGGGTGACTGGTCACTCCCCCCAAACCTGGATTCAGCTGATCTGGCACTGCTGGCCTAGGCTCTGAGGTAGGTGCTATGGGAACTGCTGGTTCTGAGCTCTAATCATAGTTGCCATGGCTCCTGGCAGCTTGACCACTGCAACTCCTGCTGCTCTTGTGGGTCTGGCCACTGTCACTGCTCCTGGTGGTTCCAACACCATCTTTGCAGACAAACATCACTGCTCTTGCTGCCTCCAGTGTGAAAAGGAGCTTGGGCCCAATCCAGTGGCTCAGCATGGACCTTTTCCCTCACAGCATCTAGGAATGCTGCTACCCTTTTCCTCAGAGGTGAGGGAAGGACCTAGCCCCTTTCAGGACTACCCTCCACTGTGCTTGAGAAGCACCTGCACATGAGGTACTCTGCACCACAAGTACCATAATTCCCACTGAGGAGAGTGGATCCTAGCAGAGTTGACAAAATTCCTGGGGATAAGCAATTTAGGAATATATTTTGAACATTTTATTTCTAATCAGAGAAATTACCATTTAAAAAAGTTTTAAAAGAATCCTCAAAATCCAGGCGAGAGAGACCCTTGGTCTGTCACCTGCACAGATATGGAAGTGAAGAACTCTCAAGAATTCCAGGAATAAGTGGTTCTAGTGGAGTTTAGTGCAGGGCCGTTCCTAGCCATTTTGGTGCCCTACGCAACCCCCTGCCCCCACAGGGGGCCGTATGGCGTCCCAGGCCTCGGGGGGGAGGGGGGGGGAGAAGAGAAGAACCACCTCCCAGCCCCAGCCCGCTCTGCTCTGCTCCCCTGGCTCCCAGCCTTGGGTGGCAAGGGGGAACCGCCCCCCAGCACTCACTGGCAGCTGGGCATTCTTTAGACGTAGCACATCACTGGAAAATCTGTTAAGTCTGAATTGGGAGACAAAGCGATTGACCATTTTTGCTCTCAGAATACTTACTAACAACTGTTAGCTTGCTAACTCTATTTCCTCAAAAACGTCATATGGGACCATGACAAAAGATCTAGGTTCTGTCAATAATTTATATTTTATGGCGAGAGAAGAGAGAGATGGATGGCCATAATGGGCACATCTGAACCTGCATGCTGACCCAGTTCTGGACACAGGATTACACCCTAGAGTTTGTATGTGAACAGCAAGCATTGCTGACAAGCTGGCCAAAGAATGGTCAGAGAACTGTTTTAATGAGATGTTATTCACTATTCTTTTTCTCTCTGCAACTCAGAAGAAATTCCTTTATCTAGTTTAGCTTAAGAGAAGTGTAAATCAACTTTTAAACTGTATCTTTTGTTTTAAATTTTGCTTTCTCTCTTTTTTAAATACAACTTGTTTTTGTTGAGATTACAGGTGATTACTATTGTAATTTCACACAGATCTCTCAGGAGAAGAGAGATCCCCCTAGCCGCTAAAGGAAGGTGTTGAATGTTAAAGAGTTTTTGGAACATATTCCCCTCCAATCCACTTTTGGTCAAGGTGAATAGACACAAGTGGCCAATCCCAGTGAGTTATGTTGCTATCAGACCTCAATAGGCAAACGCAAAGGACAAGCTGAAAGACCAACCTGGAGATGTGAGCTGGTGTTGGTAACAGACATTTTAAAAGATATTAGATTAATATTGCAACAGAGTCCTGTGGCACCTTTAAGACTAACAGATGTATTGGAGCATAAGCTTTCGTGGGAAAATACCCACATCTGACGAAGTGGGTATTGGAGCATAAGCTTTTGTGGGTGAATACCCACTTCGTCAGACGTGGGTATTTTCCCACGAAAGCTTATGCTCCAATACATCTGTTAGTCTTAAAGGTGCACAGGACTCTGTTGCTTTTTACAGATCCAGACTAACACGGCTACCGCTCTGATACTAGATTAATATCGTAATGCTAGAAAGGGCATTTGTGATCAATTAGTCTGATCTTTGGCAACAGACCATAGATTTTCACCAAGTGATACCTGAATCAAGCCCATTACTTCTGGTTGAGCTAAAGCATGTATTTTAGAAAGACACCCAATCTTGATATAAACATTTAAAGTGATGACAAATCCACCACACCCCTTGGTAAGTTTTTCCAAGCATTATTTATCCTCACTTAACAACTGGCACTTGAATTCTAGTCTAAATTTGTCCAGCTTCTGCTTCCCTCATCTGATCTTGTTATGCCCCTTTCTGCTACATTAAAGTGCCATCTACTATCTCAGTGTTTCTCAAACTGGGGTCACCGCTTGTGTAGGGAAAGCCCCTGGCGGGCCGGGCCAGTTTGTTTACCTGCCCCGTCCGATCGCGGCTCCCACTGGCGTTCACCGCTGCAGGCCAATGGGGGCTGCTGGAAGCGGCAGCCAGTAAGTCCCTCGGCCCACGCCACTTCCAGCACCTCCCATTGGCCTGCAGCAGCGAACCGCGATCGGCCGGACCTGTGGACGGGGCAGGTAAACAAACCAGCCCGGCCCGCCAGGGACTTTCCCTACACAAGCGGCGATCCCAGTTTGAGAAACACTGTACTATCTGAAATGTTTTCCATGTGCAGGCACTTATAAACTTCTATCCAATCACCTCTTAAATGTTTCTTTGATAAGCTAAATAGATTTTGCTGATTAGTCTCATTGTAAGGCAGTTTTTCCAGACTGTAAATTATTCTTGTCTCTCTTTTCTGAATCCTTTCCAATTTTCAGCATCCTTTTTTGAAGTGTTGACAGTGGAACTAGACACAGTATTCCAGTAATGGTTCACTAATACTGTATACAGTAGTAATACCACCAACCTACTTCTAACCAATATTTTCCTGTTTATGCATACAAGAATCACATTTGCTCTCTTAACCACTGCACTGCACCATGTGCTCATGTTTAGATGGTTTATCCACCATGACCTAAAAGTCCTTTTCTGAGTCACTGCTTTCCAAAACACAGTCTCCCATCTTGTCAGTGTGACCTACATTCTTTGTTTCTAGATGTACAACCTTGTATTTAACTATTAAAATTCAGGTTTAAGTAAGACTAGCTCACAGTGTGAATCAGATTGCTCTCTAAAACTGAAGACAGCTACCACTCCACTAATTTGTGTCATCTGCAAATGTTACCAACAATATTGTTTTCTTCCAGATCATTGATAAATATATTGAATATCAACGAGGCAAGTATAGATCCCCATGGGTTTACTATACGGGTGATGTTGGTGGCCTGTGAAATGCAGGAGATCAGACGAGAAGATCTGGTGGTCCCTTCTGGCCTTAAATTCTTACTAGAATCTCTTCCATTGGATGATTCCCCATTTAAAATTATATTGAATTCTGAAATCTGTTAGTAAAGACAGTTTTTAAAATCCAATTGATACAGGCTACATTTATTTTGTAGAGCGCTAGTTTTTAAATTAAAGTGTCAGGATCACAATTAGGGAATCCTTGCCTTATTTTTGCAGATCCAATATCCATTTCTATGTAAACAGGAACCAGAAACCAGACACTGAGACTGAGCTCCTCTGCTGGTTTGGTTTCCAACCAAAACAAAAAAGGATGTCAGATCTACAAACATCTGTTAAATTATTTGATAAGAACTGTCAACTTTCTATAAGAACAAAAGATAAAAAGACCAGCTCTAAAATGAAAATCTATTTATTTCGTAACTAAATATGAGTTAAACTATTTCCAGAGTTGAAAACTTACCTTTTCCCCCATAGCACTTATTAACAGGTCCTGCCACTGAGAGCAACCGTTTGTGATTGTAATGTACACTGTACTTATTGGACACGCCCAGTCAGTGTTCTGTTTTTTATTAAAGTAACATTACTACAGTTAGTCAAGCATGAAGGGTTAGAGTGTGTTTGGAAGTGTAATCTGGGCAGTCATAAAGGATAGAAACTGTTTTTGTACAGGAAAGCTTAGATTCTGTGAAAGGTAATAGCAGAGAAAAGTTTTACTCACTCTGGGCAAATGGATTTTTTCAAGTCTTATGAGTATTCATCAACAGAAAAGATATGAATGAAAAGAAAAGCATTGTGGGAAGTTACCTGGGCCTGTTGCAAGCACTGCTGGAAGTTTCCTCTGCCTATTTATTTTAACCCCTGAATGTATTTACCAATTACAGTTCAGCTGGACATTACTACATCTGGCAAAGTTCTGTGACCTATACTGAAAATATACTATATGAAATTTCTAGTAGAAAAGTAATCATATAGGGAATAATTTAAACATCATTTAGTACATTTAAAGTGTCTGTTAATGAAGTTACATAAGAATAATAATGTTCTGGTACCCCACTGTTAAGGGCAGTAATCCTACAGGATGATATCAAACGATTTTAAAAGGATGACTCAATGTTGGCACAGCTCCCTGACTCATACATAATTTCCTTTTCCTCCCCTCCCTTAAGTCAGGAAGTCTCCTAGATGCATTTACTTTCTGCAACTTGCTATGAATGTCAGGACAAATCACTTCAGTGCTACCTAGAAAACTAAAATATCCCCATAAACAAAACTTTATAAAAGCAAACAAGCTGTACAAAATGCAAACCAGTCATCTTTTATCTGATATGCCAGGGTTTAAGAAATGTTTTTCACATTAAAAACAAAATTAAAGTGTGTATAATGTGGTAACACTGTTACGTGTGTTTTTAAAATAGCACTCAGACTCCATATAACCCTCTAAACTTCGTTACATAAAAATATTGCCTTTCAGAATATTTTAATAGCCTAAGAACATTTCACAGCTTCTTGAGGCTTTAGAAAAATGTTAGTGAGGTACAGTATGGTATAAAATGTCTGTCTAGTTTAAAATATCGTCAACTGAACTTTGGCCCAAAATTTGAATTCTGAACAAAAAAAAGTTTATAAAACTGACAATTAAAAACTGTTTATAATGAATTTATAGAAAAATTGTATGAACAGCTGCTTCTGAAGTAAACCATGTTTGAAATGCCAACACTGTAAACACTGTAGTACTTAAAAGTTGAAAGTGAAATTTACCATAAACAGAAGTAAAACAGACAGAATATCAGTTCAGTCAAAGGTATTATATAGGCCCCCCTTCACCCATGTATCTGAGAGAAGCAAAAAAGAAATGTGTAGATTTACTTCAACTTTAATAATCAATTATAAGTGAAGATATTTGTTTAAATAATACATTCTAAGTTTGTTCCCCTTTAAAAATATGGAAAGAAAGGGAGGTAAAGCTTTTAAAATATTAGGTATAGTCAATGCCAAATGACACCAAGATAATCTGTGTGTTTCCACAGGTAGGGCTTTATATTTTTGCCTTAGAGAAGAAAAGTTTCCCACACTTTCAAACAGAGGGCTTTTTAAAAAATATTTTTTTACCTACCAGTGTATGTTGGTAGCCAAAGAAACAAATTCTATTTATATTCTAGTTCTTCTCTCTCTGGGTATCCTGTTTCCTTTCCCCTCCCAGCCTCACACAATCATTATTCTGGCTTTGATTTGAGATCAGTGAAGGAGCTGAGCTTTCAGGCTGCTATGTCTATGTGTTTATATTATGCCAGCCAGCATGGCGCTTTGCTCCATGCCCTAGCTACTGTTTCACTGGCCTACGCAGAGTAGAAATTGAGGTCCCTTCTCATTAGGCTGAACTCTACCCACTCCTTTCACATTGCTGTAGGCCAGAGAAGGTGGCAGAGTCTCAAGAGTTCCTCCTGCCCCATGTCAGCTTAATGGTGAGGATATAGATAAGGCCCTCTGGTCAACATATCTGGCTCCAGCAGTGCTGGGAGAGATGAACTCTAAAGATGTTTCTTCCCTCAAAGTTCCTTTGGTCTCCAGACTTTGACTGAAGTGCAGAGGCAGGGATCGGGGCAGGGAGAAGGAGGAGGTAACTAGGTTCCCCAGGTACAGCAGCAGGGTGAAATCCCACTTCTCAGGGTGAAGTAGAATTGCAGGAGCAGTTGTAAAACTGTACAATTCCTATGATCATCTAGTTAATCTAGGTATTATTCATAAAAAAAAATCCACATTACATTTTAAAACTACATATTTTTCTTTTGACCAAACAGTACAAAATTATCTTATGAACTAGACTGTGGATGTCAGCATGGGGGGTGGGGGGGTGGGGGTGGAGAAAGAGAGAAACCACTCAGGGTGTAACTTGCATTTCCTAGTGATTTCAATGCAAAGTTCACAAATTTTGATCCCATTCTTTGTGAGCACTTTCAGTGAAAGCCGTTAAACAATTTTTCTATTAAAAAGAGAGAAATTCAGCTGCCAGTGCAGTTAGAAAAAATTCTTGAACATGTGCAGTACCCAAGTTTTCCACCTATA
The DNA here is from genome assembly GCA_003942145.1 of Platysternon megacephalum. Classification (NCBI taxonomy): domain Eukaryota; kingdom Metazoa; phylum Chordata; order Testudines; family Platysternidae; genus Platysternon; species Platysternon megacephalum. The sequence goes on from QXTE01000043.1 coordinate 8,317,627, forward strand.
AAAACTATCAATTTAGAGGAAAAGGGAGGGAATATCAACCCAATGACAGAACAATAATATTTTATTTAGAGTCTACTGCTGCTGACACCACACAAAACAATTTCTATTTTTATTAATTTGACAAAAAAACTATTTTAGAGGTATACTAAAATGTATCCTGCCTGAGCAACAGTATATATACAGTGGTTTGGTCAAATGAATCATATTACAAATTCCTCTGTGGAACATTTCAAAGCCCTCAGAACTTCAAATATATAGCAATGCTGCTAAAAAAAAGTAGCAAGTCAATCTTGGCCAATTTGCTGTTTACCAATTCCATGCAATTTTGCATTTTAATTTTTAAAAACATATTTTAAAAAGAAATACCAACATCCTAAGACACATGAGCAATTCTTCAAACTGAAAAATGCTTAGACTCATTGGATGAACAGTTAGGCAATATGAAAATTCATTTTGGAGCTTCAGAGAAGATGAAATTGTAAACACCATGTTACTGTATGTATTTACATATGAATACTGCATATCTCTGTACGACTAGAAAATTTTGTGTAGAAGAGAACAATTGTGCACCTAGGAGGTTCCTTTAAACTATGTAAAAAAGAGGAATATCAAAATTGTACAATTTGTTAAAGTTAAAAATTGCTGTTATTGGTACCAATTAAGTTGAGCTAGGCATATAATCTATTAAAATCTTAGCTATAATGCAAGCAAAAAAGTGTCACTTTTCTTAATAAGCGGTCGGCTACTAGCTTCTTAATATTTAAAAGGCAGATATTTAATGTAATTTATAAACTAAAATTCTCTGAGTTATATTTCAAGATATGTTAAACTGCATTTGTACAGTACTTTGCAAATATCAAAAGCTAACTACTAAGTATCAAGTTTAAAACAAACCTGGAATTTGACCCAGAAAATTTTAAAATATGTAGTTAACAGTCAAAAATATTCCTGAATAAATGCTACTCTGAACATAAGTTTAATGGAAAATGAAGGTTTCCACTACATTTTAAACAAATATATGAACTGAATACATAAATAATGGATTTAGATACATCAGAAGTTTATGAGTTAGTTCATACACAGATGTAGTTCACAGAGCAGTAAATATCACAATCCACCTTAAAAATTATCAGTTTAACTACAGTTTGCACAACGCAAAACTTTTGTTTAATTCTTTTAAATTAGAAACCAAACTTACCCGAATAGAGCGAATACGTAGAGCCAGAAACTTAAACATGGCTAAGAAACCATGATGTTTAAATTTTCTGACTGAGTGATCGTAAATTTAACAGAGAAGACCAAACCCTAATGTTCTTGCTGCTACTAGCTGTTCCGGCAATTAGAAAATTTCCTGTCAGGCGAGTCAGATACTGTTAGAAAAACGAGGCCTGATTTCCCCTTCCCTCCCCACCCCCGGTGGTAAAGTAAGAAAAAAATGGAAGGCAGTAGTATTCATGTAGCTAATAGTGTGGAGATCAGCACAGGAAGCCTACTAAGCAGACTGATAGCAAAATGATGTTGCAGAAGTAAAGATGTTATTTATTCCTGGTTCCCCCCTCACAAAAAAGATGAGCATCTGTCTCAAAGAATAAAGTTGCTAAACAACATACTAACTGTTAAGCCAAACAGGAATACTAATTTAAATTTATCGTGTGATATTTGTATTTTATATGAGTTTGTGTCTGAACAGACAACTGAGGAGTATTTTAAAGGTATAGTAAATCAATATTTTTTAGCTTCCTTTCCAAGGAAATGCAGTGTGCTTATACAGTTTATTTATATTCATTTACTTATGCATGCAAAGGGTTGGAGATGGAAATTCACCCAGATGAGGAGGGCCATGTGCAAGGCCCTCTGCACCATGTAAGTGCTGCATAGGGGCTGCACAGCCATGCACTGGACCCTGTCCACTCTCTACATGTTGCAGAAAAGGTCTTTGTACCACCACTATCCAGAAGACAACACTGGGCTCAGGCCAGGGCTGCATGTACTCATTTATCTGAGTCTAATGACCCAATGCAATTGGCTGGCTTATGCACAAACTTTATCCTTTAAAGAGAATACCATGCAGTTTTTACCTATTTAACTGGTTTAAAATATTTTTTTAAAACTATCTCCCGACATCTGGCCTAGCAGCTATGTCTAAGGCATAGTGTTTGATAAAAGCCAGTAAGTTACTCCACATTGTTGCCTTGCAGGTCTCCGATATTGGCACATCTGAATCAGACAGAAGAAGTCGCTTGAGTTCTGGTGGAGCAAGCATTGATGTTCAGTACCAGCCAACTAATAACACAAAGATGTATTGCATGATCCTATCACAGAGTCACAGTCTCGATGCTCTGAAACCGCTCTGAATGAAGTCAGGCAGGACTCTAGTGTAGTGTCTCCACCCTGAGGGCACACTCTCACCAGGGCAAAAAGCCTCCTTGGCTTCAGCGCTTCCTGTATCTGACCTCAGATCATTCAGCAGCACCCAGTTCACACCATGAGCTTCCCACAGTGAGTCCACCTGGAAGGGACACCTGGGAAAGATTTACACACACCGAAGAGGCCATCCACTCCAACGTTGCAGTCATCAGTGACTCTCAGCCAGCGTTGCAAAACAGAAGAGTTTATTAGTCAACGGGATCATAGTGTAGAACAGAGCTTGTTAGCACAGAAATCAGGAACATTCAGCAAAGTCCACCTTGGGGGGAATCCAGACCCTAGAGCTCTCCCCGAGTCCCAAACCAGGAGACTGCCTAGCTTCCCACAGCCAGCCTCAATCAGGACCTGCTGCCCCGCCTCCTTCCTTTGTCTCTTTTCCAGGCAAACAAGTCACCTGGCCTGCACCACTAATTTTGTTCTCCAACACTTCTGGCTAATTCTTGCAGAAGAGGGGGCCCCACCATCAGTGGCCGGGATACAGTGTCGGCCATTCTCTGTGCCCAGGCAATCATCAGTCACGCCTGCCCTCTAGGGGTCTCTGCAACCATCACACACTCGTATCACACCACCAACGTAGGGGAAACTGAGGTACACACATAGTATTCAGACAAAGCATTAAGAACATTCCCACTTCGTCACAGATCCATTTTGAGATTCTTTGTGAGGAGATAAGTCTGGCCTTATGAATGCCCTAGTTTAGCCAGAAAGAGAGAGTGCAACAGCTTTGTCCTTACAACGAAGTATGGTTAACACAGCCAAAGCAGCATGATACAATTAAGCAGAGGCGTAAGGATTTCCATCTGCTGGTTTACAGGCTTTTTAATACAAGTATTTGACTTTTCATGCTGCGCTCAAAATCTAAATTTATTACTAGGATCTGAGGAGCTGTTTGCACATCTTAAAAAGATAATAAAAGCACAAAAAGAACCAGTGATGCTACCTTTCATAGGAGTATTATATTAGGATGCATCAGTGAGATGAAATTTGCTGCAATACTTCTTTACTTTCATACCTGTCATTAATATGTCTGACACACATATGTACACCTAGAGAGCTATTACAGATCTCATCTATTCTAGAACTACAATACTATGATATTAAATATTAAATATAGTCTTCCCCAAAAAGAAGGATTACTTACCTGTACAGTAACTGGAGTTTTTAGATGTTTTAACCCTATGGCTGCTCCACTATTGGACGTGCTAATGCCTATGCCCAGGCACTCTTGATTGGAGATTTTAGCCAGTAGTGTCCACAGGTCCGTGGCTGCACCCTACACCCTCTTGTGCTCTGGTGGGAGGGTATACTGGAAGAGGAGGACCAGCCATTTCTCCAGTTCCTTCTCAACTCTGAAGTCCAAAGAGACTCCGCAGCAGAAGGGAAGGAGAGTAGGTGCTGGAGCACCCACACGGACAAAAGATCTCTAAGAACATCTCTAACATCTAGAACTTCAGTTACTATACAGGTAAGTAACCTCTCTTCCTTCTTTGAGTTATGGTTCCTCTGGGCGCCCCACCATAGGAAACCCCAAGCAGTAACTTCATTTGGATGCAGGTACTGAGGAGGCAGATCCAGCAGAGAACTGAGAACAGTGTCACCAAAGGCCATCTGCCTCCTGGAAGCAGGTATGATAGTGCAGTGAAGAATATGTGAACAGAGTACCAGGTCACATCCCTGCAAACGTCCATAATGTATACATCTTTAAGTAGGACTATCAAGATGGATTGGCCCCTGGTGTAATGTGCAGTCACTCTAGGAAGGAGATGGACCTCAAAATCTTTGTAATAAGCTTGAATACACATTTAAATGCACTTAGAAAGTCTGAGTAGAAGTCAGCTGTCTTGTCATTCTCTCAGTGAAGGAGATGAAGAGTCTGGGGGAAGCCCTGAAAGGCCCAGTTCTCTTGAAATAGAAGGCAAAGGTCCTTAAGACCAGGGAATGGAGCCTAGGGTCCTCCCTCAAAGGATGAGGCTTGGGGTAAAATACTGGTCATCAAATGTCCTGATTGATAATGATTTCTGAGGAGACCTTAGGTAGGAAGCAAGAATGGGGGCACCAGGTCACCCACAGTAGAAAGTCATATGAGGGAAGTCAGCCATGAGTGTCCCATGGGAGAGGAATGTGGATTGTACCAGTGGGCCTAAACAGAGGTCCATGGGAATCTGGGAATGCACCAAGGATGATGGGGAAGTATGGTCTGTGCGCTCCATGTGTATTTAAGCTGAGGATGGTACCAAGACGGTGCAGAAGTACGATCAAGGGCATTTTTGTGCCTGCGACCCAAAGAAGGCAATTCCGGAGCATGGGCTGAAGAAGGCTTCTTAGAGAAGTCCCTGCTCCCAGAGGAGTCCTTATGTTTGGAGATCTTCACTTCCGGTACCAACGATGGGGCTGATCAGGTTGATTTGCTAAAAGACTTCTCATCGTGGGGTATACTAGAAGTCTTCCTGATGGGTACCAGCATCTCAGTACCAGGGCCTGCAGAAGCCTCAGCAGTACCCATACCAGGATGCAAAGGTCTCCTTGTTTCCTGGACTCAGATGATTTTCCCTTTCTTTTCAAGTCTCTGGCAAATGGGCTTTTTCCCTTTTAGAGTGCTTCCCTTCCAAAGCTGCTCCATGGGTTTTGCTCACAGATGTCTTGGTGGGGGAGCTCCTTCAACTTATCTTCCCTCATCTTGTGAGATCTGCTCTTAAAGCTGGCATATATCTTGCACTTAGATGGGATGGGGGACTCTTCGACGCAACTGGAATGCCCTTTGCTGAGGGAGAAAGATCTGTGGCAAGTCTGGCAGGGTTTGAAACTAAAACAATAAAGACAAAAATACATAAAATACTAGAAAAAAAGGTAGCAGCCAAGAAGCTAACATTGGACACCACTCTCGAGCAGAGGGCAGTTGAGAAGGAATTGGAGTGGACCTACAGACACTGATGACTAAAATCTCCAATCAGGAGTGCCTGGATGCATTCACATCCTACAGTGGAGCACTTATAGGGACAAGAAGTCGAAGAACTAACTTTTCCTATTCTTCCTAATGAGTAGGAATTTAGATCAATGTCATGGTGTCCCACCAACTGTATTTTTGTAAGAACAAGATAAATAAACCTTAGTGTAAAAAAATCAACACAATTAATCCTGGTTATGCTAAAGGTGTGTTGCCTTGGACTATATTTGTCTTCCAAATTTACCATATTATAGAGAACTAACAGGGTACACTACCTCTTAAAAAACTTGGTTGAGGTGGTGAAGTCAGAGAGTGGAAGAGGGTGGGATATTTCCCAGGGAATGCTTTACTGCTAAATGATGAACTAGCACTCAGCTGAACCCTCAGGGGTTAACACATTGTTGTTAATGTAGCCTCACACTCTACAAGGCAGCACGAATGGAGGGAGGGGAGACAGCATGGCAGAGAGAGAGAGAGACGCACACCTTGTGTGAGAGAGACACACGCATTGCTCCTTTAAGTACGCTGACCCCACTCTAAGTACATTGCCTTTTTAATTAGATCAGCAAGTTGAGACCGCAGCTGCTGCCAGCAAGCTCCCTCCGTCCTGAGCTCTGTTCTGCCCCCCACCCCCGCTCTGTGGAGATGGGGTGCAGGAGGGGGTGCAGGGGCGGAGGTGGAGGGGGACACCCCCTGACATTAGCACCCCTCTTCCCCACCCCACCCCTTGCACAGCAAGCAGGAAGCTCCCGGGAGCAGCTCACGGCAGTGGGGGGAGGGACAGCTGAACTGCCAGGCAATTGATTTCTCTGTGCGGCAGCTGCCCAGCAGGCTCTTAGGGGAACGGGGAGCTGATAGGGGGGCTACCAGTCCACCCTGGTTCCAAGCCCCCACCAGCTAGCTCCAACGGGCTGCTCTTTCTGCAAGCAGTGGACAAAGTAGGTGGCTGCCAAACAACGTTATAAGGGAGCATTGCGTAACTTTAAACAAGCATGTTCTCTAATTGATCAGGAACATAACAATGTTAACCGAGATGACTAAGTGAGGAGTTACTGTACCGTAATGCTAGTTAGTACCAAGGTTAGTTAATGCTGAGGATGCAGTTGATGCAAAGGTACCAGGTACCAAGGTCGTTGGTGCTGAGGGGCTGATACCATGGGCAGCACTGTCCTTAGATGAAGAGAGTACTGAGTGAGCTACTTTAAATGTCAGCAACAGAGTATATGTATGGGGCTTCTCAATCTTAAGACCTTTCACTGAGTTTGCACAAGTCAAGGTGACTCTTCTGCCTCTTGCTAAATGCCATGGAAGGCAACCTAAGTATAAGCATGCCTTTGGAGCAGTGCTCCTTTCTGCCTCTGACAAATGTTGATATTGACATAGTGGTAAATGAATGAGGCCTCTGAGACAAAGCAGTCCAGAAGCTCGGGGGTGTCACAGCTCACCAGGTCACAGACAGATCAACTAACTTGCACGTTGAGGCTCTCCAAAGATCTCCATTACTTTGCAGCTTGCATTGACTTCTCCAGCAGGAAAAGTTTCAGCCTCATTGCCCTTGTTCTCTGGGTGGGCTTGGAGAAAGACCACCACACAGAACAACATCCAAGAATGTGTCCTTCCCCACAACATATCAGGCACTAAGAGTGACCATTTTTGATGGGTAAGGAAATGTCACATGAGAGATGTCTTAAATCCTGGTTTCTTGGCTTCTGCCATGATCCCAGTGCCCCTGAATGACGGAGGGAGAGGGTGGCTAGGCTAACAGAAACGTATTGTCTAAATATGCTAAATAAATAAATAATAAAGTTGTACAGGCCAATGGGCAAAAGGAAACTTAATTATGTTAACTAATACCAATACAACTAATAACCAAGATAACCTAATTGCATGGTGCACAAGGTAAGGGAACACGGCCAATGGTTTGATCTCACAGCCAAGGCAGTAAGAACTGAGGGGTGGCTGGGCCTGCTCTATCGTTTATGCCCCTGGGTGGGGCTGTAAAGGCACTTAGAATGCAGACAAGGCCTGATGGTCACTTCTAGCCAAAAATAATCTGATCTCACATGCACATGTACATCAACAGTGGAATTTGTGTGGACCATCACTTGAATTTTTTGTTCACAATATGGATATTAGCTGATGCTGTAATCTGCAGAGCGCCTACTAGCTCAATGTCAATCTGTGCAACCTACTGACACCATCAACATTCTTAACTATTGCACTGATAATCATTTTAGCAGAAAACAGCTGTTGTGCTTTATTCACCGACGTTGGGTATAATGAGTGCTGTATGGTGGATAGTTTTCAGAATTCCTGGGGTGACAGGTGAATTCCTGGATTCTATCTCCGTTTCTAAGGTCAACGTCACCTTTGCCTCTGTCCAAAAAGCGGGGCGGGCGGGGAAGAAATGAATCCCTTCCCTATTACCAAAAGCCACATCTGTGCCCTTCCCAGTTGTCAGAGCAACTGGTTTTCCCCTGACTTTTACAAGATACAGCTTTGTGCCTTCCATAGAGAAACCTGCATCACCCTAAAAATATTGTGAGCACTGTACAACAAGCTGAATTTAGTACTGAAATAAACACAAGGGATACTGTACTGAACCAGTGGGTCAGCAAGGAAGAGAGCTTTTCCTCAAAAATATAGATCCATGACAAACAATTTAGGTCTAATGAACACAGAGCTTACACTATGAGAGTTATAGCCAGCCCTTAGTCTTTGAGTGACCTATAACAATGTACCACAAAATAAAACTATACATGCTTACATTTGAAATCTTTTACTTACAGTTTGCTGATTAATCTCTTCTTCTCCCATAGGTTCATCCATAATTTGCTGCCCATTCTACAATAAACATAGCAAATAGACAGCAAGTTACTAAACCGGTTGAATTCAGTTAAAAAGTAGAAAAACATTTCTTTGGGTGCTTACATGACCCCCATCACTATAGCATTATGAGCATGTAAGTCTCTAAAACCCAGAAAAGTTCAACTGTGTGATACAAGGTGATCCCCTTCCAAAAGGTAAGCATATTGTGGATAGCACAGAGCAACACCCAAACTTCAATCCCCATATAGTATAACACTAGTCCAAATGAGTCCCACAATGGGAGTTATTCAGCAGAAATAAAACTCCTTTTCCAAAGACCAACCACATGTATCAAACCATTATCATCACTGTCAAAGATTCCACAAAATAACAATTATTGTTGCAGTTTAGATTGTAGTAATAAAAAGCCACAAGCAGGAATGGACAAATTCATGTGGTTTTTTTAATGGGACAATGATGGTCAGGCTTGAAGGTCGTGGCCCTGCTTATTAACACTTCACACTTTCAAGAGCATATGCAACCAATTTATCTCTCTTTATATTAAGTGCAACACAGTTCTCATTATACTGCTGCTCATCTTGGTCACTGGACAGAGTTAGAAAGGGGTTGATTCATTATTTTCAGTTCTCTTGTAGACCGACAGCTCTAGTGTCTCTGTTACTTCTGAAGCAGCAATAGATTGAAACTAAAAATGATTCTGTTGTTCAGAACTCTTTGACCAGCTGCAAAACCATCAAAAACATGTTATTTTATGCTGCTGGAGAAAGCCCAAAGCAGAAGCAGGTATTGGAGTTAAAGTGTGATAACTCCTCTTCCCCCTAACTAACATACCCCCTGCAAAAAAAAAAAAAAAAAAAAAAAAATACAGGTGAAGAATGAAGTGGCAGAGATCTCCTTCCTTTCCCCAATGCCACACAGATGCCAGGATGCTTTGGAGGGGGTTAAGGAATTGAGGAGACCTTTCCTTTCACTGCTGCCAGGAGGTTCTGAAAAGGGAAAATGACAGCTAGGCTAGAGAAATGCTTCAAACTTTGATAGACATCTATGCCACTCAAAGGCTGAAGATAAAAGCTATCAAGCAAGATCCACCGACTGCCATCTACTAGAAATTCCAGTTCTCACTGTTGTCTTTTTCAGGGCTAAGTTTACCATTAGGATTATGATGCTGAACCTTACTGATGGATCCTTTGCCTTATTTGTCTAGAACTTTTTCTGGCAATTAGATATAGTCCTTTATTCATAACACAAGAACTAGGGGTCACCAAACTAAATTAATAGGCAGCAGGTTTAAAACAAACAAAAGGGAGTACTTCTTCACACAATGCAGTGTCAATTTGCGGAACTCCTTACCAAAGGATATTGTGAAGGCCAAGGCTATAACAGGGTTCAAAAAAGAACTAGATAAATTCATGCAGGATAGGTCCATCAATGGCTATTAGCCAGGATGGGCAGGAATGGTGTCCCTAGCCTCTGTTTGCCAGAAGCTAGGAATGGGCGACAGCGGATGGATCACTTGATGATTACCTGTTGTGTTCATTCCCTCTGAACCACATGGCATGGGCCACTGTCGGAAGATAAGATATTGGGCTTGATGGACCTTTGGTCTGACCCCTTTGGTCTGGCCATTCTTATGTTCCTTCAACTAGCAAGTTGTTTGGTAGTTCTTTCAAGCATTACCCTGGATGGCATGTGTGTTGTGAGGACAATCTGTCTCTTATGAAGTTTCCCTTCTGGATTCTAGTATTTGATTATACCAAACATAACGGGTCTTTGAGTCTCAGATGACCCTCAATTCTCTTAAGTTTCCCACTACATGACTTTGGCTCAAGACAGACACAATAGGTTGGATTTATGCCGTTCTCAGCAAGGATGTGGAATGTCAGAACATGAAGTGCTGTCAGACGCTACCGGTGTGGTGCTCTGCTCTATTCAATGTTGATATCAGTCGGCTGCGTGCGTGTGTTCCCTCTGTGTGCTGCCCCAGCTCTGCGTAGATAGCTGACACAGCAGACCCCGAGAGAACCCCCAATGACCACAGACTCTTGTAAGGTACGAAGGCACCCGGCCAGGTTTATTGTCAAACGAAGCACAGTAATAGTTTCCAGCAGACTCTACAGGACATACTACGACAGGGGTCGGCAACCTTTCAGAAGTGGTGTGCTGAGTCTTCATTTATTCACTCTAATTTAAGGTTTTGCGTGCCAGTAATACATTTTAACGTTTTTAGAAGGTCTCTTTCTATAAGTCTATAATATATAACTAACCGATTGTTGTATGTAAAGTAAATAAGGTTTTTTAAATGTTTAAGAAGCTTCATTTAAAATTAAATTAAAATGCAGAGCCCCCCAGACCGATGGCCAGGACCCGGGCAGTGTGAGTGCCACTGAAAATCAGCTCGCGTGCCGCCTTCGGCACTCGTGCCATAGGTTGCCTACCCCTGTACTACGAATATGTGCCCCCTGACAATGGACACAGCTCAGTCAGTGGCGGGACTTTCCACTGCCCCCTAGGCCAGACAAAGACACCGCCCCAGGGATGTATTCTTATACACAGGTACAAACAAGTTACACATCATTCCTGGCGTATTGAGAAATAACCCCTCTACGTAACAAGGTACAACCCCTCTACGTAGCAAGGTGCCGCCTCTCACCTTGTACATGTTGGTTCGAACAAAACAACTATCCATCATATTACCCTTTTGCCCCCGTCCTTAGGATGGGTCAGCTTGTTCCTTGTTGTGTGTTTGGAATGTGCAAGTATTGGAGTGCTCTGATATCTAGTGTCCAGTACCTTTTAGGTATGTATCTTCTTGCAGCATCAGCCCTTTCCTTGCCAGCTTCTGTGAGCAGGGCCTGCCTCTGGCTCACAGCTTAACTTTGCTTTATGTTAGCAAAGTCTTGACCATTACTTTAGCTCAGGCCTTAGGCCTCATACCAGGCCTCTGATACCAAGGTTTATATCTCAGGGCCTTCTTTTACTACATGAAGCTGTGTGGACTCTATGAAATGGGTGCATCAGACCTGATAGATACCCATAGATTTCATCAATGTATTCAGAGAACGTCAGTGTATTCGTTGTTTCCTAGGAGCCCTTCTCCAGTTATGTTAAGCAATTATCTCACCAAGATGATATGGGGTAATTATCTGAGATACTCTGCTGTTAAATTAATATTCATTTGATCACACTGCTTGATAATTATTTACAAGTCATAGAATCATAGACTTTAAGGTCAGAAGGGACCATTATGATATGCATGAGGTTAGAGTAGACTAACGCAGGCCACAGAATCTCACCCACCCACTCCTGTATCAAACCCCTAACCTATGTCTGAGCTATTGAAGTCCACAAATCGTGGTTTAAAGACTTCAAGGTGCAGAGAATCCTCCAGCAAGTGACCCCTCCCCATGCTGCAGAGGAAGGCAAAAAAACCCCAGGGCCTCTGCCAATCTGTCCTGGAGGAAGTGTCCTTCCCGACCCCAAATATGACGATCAGCTAAACCCTGAGCATATGGGCAAGACTCACCAGCCAGAAACCAGGAAAGAATTCTCTGTAGTAACTCAGATCCCACCCCATCTAACATCCCATCACAGGCCATTGGGCATATTTACCGCTAATAGTCAAAGATCAATTAATTGCCAAAATTAGGCTATCCCATCATACCATCCCCTCCATAAACTTATCAAGCTTAGTCTTGAAGCCAGATATGTCTTTTGCCCCCACTGCTCCCCTTGGAAGTCTGATCCAGAACTTCACTCCTCTGATGGTTAGAAACCTTTGTCTAATTTCAAGTCTAAACTTCCTGATGGCCAGTTTATATCCATTTGTTGTTGTGTCCACATTGGTACTGAGCTTAAATAATTCCTCTCTCTCCCTGGTATTTATTCCTCTGATATATTTATAGAGGGCAATCATATCTCCCCTCAGCCTTCTTTTGGTTAGGCTAAACAAGCCAAGCTTTTTGAGTCTCCTTTCATAAGATAGGTTTTCCATTCCTCGGATCATCCTAGTAGCCCTTCTCTGTACCTGTTCCAGTTTGAATTCATCCTTCTTAAACATTGGAGACCAGAACTGCACACAGTATTCCAAATGAGGTCTCACCAGTGCCTTGTATAACGGTACCAACACCTCCTTATCTCTACAGGAAATACCTCACCTGATGCACCCCAAGACTGCATTAGCTTTTTTTCACAGCCATATCACATCGGCGTCTCATAGTCATCCTGTGATCAACCAATACTCCGAGGTCCTTCTCCTCCTCTGTTACTGCCAACTGATGCGTCCCCAGCGTATAACAAAAATTCTTGTTATTAATCCCTAAATGCATAACCTTGCACTTTTCACTATCAAATTTCATCCTATTACTATTACTCCAGTTTACAAGGTCATCCAGATCTTCCTGTATGATATCCCGGTCCTTCTCTGTATTGGCAATACCTCCCAGCTTTTCATGTCATCCGCAAACTTTATTAGCACATTCCCACTTTTTGTGCCAAGGTCAGTAATAAAAAGATTAAATAAGTTTGGTCCCAAAACTGATCCCTGAGGAACTCCACTAGTAGCCTCCCTCCAGCCTCACAGTTCACCATCGTAGTCTTCCCTTTAACCAGCTGCTTATCCACCTTTCAATTTTCATATTGATTCCCATCTTTTCCAATTTAGCTAATAATTCCCCCTGTGGAACCGTATCAAATGCCTTACTGAAATTGAAGTAAATTAGATCCACTGCGTTTCCTTTGTCTAAAAAATCTGTTACCTTCTCAAAGAAGGAGATCAGGTTGGTTTGGCACGATCTACCTTTTGTAAAACCATGTTGTATTTTGTCCCAATTGTGGGGTTTTTTGTTGTTGTCTCTATGGACCATATTATTGCAAAGTAACACACACACACAATTGTAAGGCTTTTAAAAACATTAACAGCAGTAAGTAAACTGACAAAGCACAGGGCTTACAACGGTGGGTATCCAACATAGGAAATGAGCATCTTCACGATTATTTGATTAACCTCTGTGGACAAACTGCTGAGACTGTCTGTCTGCTTCCCATATACTGCAAAAATTGACATGTTTAAATAGCTGATTAAAACTTTGCTGAGGTTTTTACTGTTTGTATGAAGAGGTGAAGGATTAAGTGCTAGGAGGCAAGCATGATTTTTAAAGTTTTTTGGTGATGCTCTCTTCTCCGGGAAATCAAAATAGTGTGTCTCAGAAGAGCTGAAGAAGGGTGAGGAATAAAAGGACACCCCTGAGAAGATCAGCCCATTGCATGGATTTTGAAAAGCTGATCATTTACAGTTCTTGAGAGGGAGAGCTCCTAAAAATCAAGGTGAGTGGGGGGCTCTTTTAGTCATTATAATTATAGTCATTTGCTAATTCATTCCTTTAAACTATGTTCTCCCTCCTTCCATTCCCTGGCCAGAGCATGAGCAAGCCACGGTATATGGTGCCAGCCTAGATTAAGATGCCAAGAGACAGGTTTGACCTAGAGAGAAAAATGTTCAGGTACAGGGGCAGGGATTACCATATTGCTTTTTTGTTAATAAGAACTTCTAGGTAAGGCTCATCCCTCACACCAGGCTTGATGGGAAATATTGTACCTTTGTTTGCAGTTTCCACAAAGCCTATCTGGTGCAAGCATCTAGACAAAGAGAACATAGGTCAAAGAAGAGGTTTGTCTCCTTGCTGACCTGCTAGGATACAGAAGGACTGAAATGGTCTTTTTATTACCTTATTTTGATTTAAAAAACTAGAACAATATAAAATTAACATAGCACACATTAAAGGGACTAAAAGCTGGCTAACCAGCCTAAAAATGTAACTGTAACCAGGGAGTCATCACTGAGTGGGTGTGTTTCTAGTGGGGTCCTGCAGAGGTTGGTTCTTGGCCCTATGCTATTTAACATTTTTATCAATTACCTGGGAGAAAATATAACATCACTGATACAGCTTGCAGATGACACAAAAATTGCAGGAAAGGTAAATAATGAAGAGGACAGGTCACTAAGTCAGAGTGATTTGGATCACCTGGTAAGCTGGATGCACGCAAGCAATACGTGATTTAATACAACTAGGAACAAAGAATGTAGCCATACTTATGTGATGGGGGACACTACCCTGGGAAGCAGTGACTCTGAAAAAGAATTGTGGGGCAGAGGGGAGTGAATAATTAGCTGAACATGAGCTCTCAGTGCGACACTGTGGCCAAAAGAGCTAATACGATCCTGGGATCCACAAATAGGGAAATCTTGAGTAGGAGCAGAGAGGTTATTTCATCTCTGTATTTGGCACTGGTGTGACTGCTGCTGGAATACTGTGTCCAGTTCTGTAGCCATAATTTGAGAAGGACACTGAAACTGGATAGTGTTCACAGAAGACCATGAGAATGATTAAAAGATTAGAAAACATGCCTTATAGTGATCGACTAAAGGAGCTCAATCTATTGAGCTTAAAGAAAAGATTAAGGAGTGACTTGATTACAGTCTATAACTACAATACCCACCTGGTGAAGTGAAGAAACAGATTGACAGAGCCAGAAGGGTACCCAGAAGTCACCTACTACACGACAGGCTCAACAAAGAAAGTAACAGAACGCCACTAGCCATCACCTATAGCCCCCAACTAAAACCTCTTCAGTGCATGATCAAGGATCTACAACCTATCCTGAAGGACGATCCCTCACTCTCACAGACCTTGGGAGACAGGTCAGTCCTCGCTGACGGACAGCCCCCCACCCTGAAGCAAATACTTACCAGCAACTACACACCACACAACAAAAACACTAACCCAGGAACCAATCCCCGCAACAAACCCCATTGCCAACTCTGTCCGCATATCTATTCAAGGGACAAAATCATAGGACCTAACCACATCAGCCACACCCCATCAGGGGCTCGTTCACCTGCAGATCTACCAATGTGATACACCTCTACCCCGATATAACGCGACCCGATATAACGCGGTAAAGCAATGCTCCGGGGGGGGGGGGGGGGGGGGGGCTGCGCACTCCGGCGGATCAAAGCAAGTTCGATCTATAACGCGGTAAGATTTTTTGGCTCGAGGACAGCGTTATATCAGGGTAGAGGTGTATATGCTATCATGTGCCAGCAATACCCCTCTGCCATGAACATTGGCCAAACCGGACAGTCTCTACGCAAAAGAATAAATGGACACAAATCAGACATCAAGAATTATAACATTCAAAAACCAGTAGGAGAACACTTCAATCTCCCTGGACACTCAATAACAGACTTAAAAGTGGCAATTCTTCAACAACAAAAACTTCAAAAACAGACTCCAACGAGAAATTGCAGAACTGGAATTAATTTGCAAACTGGACACTATCAAATTAGGCCTGAATAAAGACTGGGAGTGGATGGGTCACTACAAAAAGTAATTTCCCTCTGCTGATACTCAAACCTTCTTTGTCAACTGTTTG
The DNA here is from genome assembly GCA_003942145.1 of Platysternon megacephalum. Taxonomy (NCBI): domain Eukaryota; kingdom Metazoa; phylum Chordata; order Testudines; family Platysternidae; genus Platysternon; species Platysternon megacephalum. The sequence continues at coordinate 8,333,258 of QXTE01000043.1, forward strand.
AAATAGGCCAACTTGATTGCATTGGCCTCATTAGCACTACAAAAGTGATTTTTCCCTCCCTTGGTATTCACCCCTTCTTGTCAACTATTGAGAATCGGCCACTTCCACCGTAATTATATTGGCTTGTTAGCACTGACCCCCTACTTGGTAAGGCAACTCCCATCTTTTAATGTGCTATGTATTTATACCTGCCTAATGTATTTTCCACACCATACATCTGATGAAGTGGGTTTTAGCCCACGAAAGCTTATGCCCAAATAAATGTATTAGTCTCTAAGGTGCCACAAGGACTCCTCGTTGTTTTAGTCTACAAGTACATACACAGGAGGAATAAATATGTAATAATGAGCTCTTCAGTCCAACAGAGAAAGGTTTAACAATCCAATGGCTAGAAGCTGAAGCTAGACAACTTCAGACTGGAGATAAGGGATAGATTTTTTTTTTAAACAGTGAGGGTAACTAACCACTGGAACAACTTCCCCATCACTGATAATTTTTAAATCAAAATTGGATGTTTTTCTTAAACATCTAGGAATTATTCTGGGGAAGTTCTAAGGCTTGTGTTATACAGGAAGACAGACTATGTGATCACATCGGTCCTCTCTGGTCTTGGAATCTATGGAATATTGGGATGCTGAAAGCCTTATGAACAGAGAATTCATGTTGCTGTGCTAACCATCAATACTGGTGTCTATATTTTTGTTTCAATGGCGTAGAGTTTTCATCCTTTGCTTGAAGGATATGAAGAATTATCCTTCATAAAAGCTCTATTCAAGAGACATTTAAGGTGCCTATCTCGTATTTAGACTTTTCACGTTTAAAAGCTGCTGAGTAAGATTCTTGGCAAAGGAGGATTGCACCTCTACTGTTGTCCCTGTACATTCTTCTGCAGCTGGAACAGCAGAATGAAACGATCCTTTTTATTATATCAGTAATTGATATTGTTGCTAGAGCTACTGTTAGGAAAGCTACGTATTCATTCTAGCTCATATGAGATAATAATTGGAATAACCTAGCTTTATAGTCCACTAACAAAACAAAAATGCTGCACACTATTGGAAAGCAGAGACTCTCAGACTTCAGTGGTATATTGTTTGTAGCTTTACACAGTATGCAAGTATGTCACTAACTCCTCAGTTGAACATTGTAATTGTGTCACTAGCCCAGGGATACAGCAAATCTCAGGACTATAATTTTTAATCTCTGAAAGAGACACTGAAACAAGAACTAAGAAATGCACTCCAGTATGGTAGGGGTGGTAGCAGGGAAGCCAGTGGGCTTCACACAATTGCTGACAGTAGAGGAAATGGTGAGACTCAGGAGTCTTGGGTCCCATTCCGGGCTCTGGAGAGAAGTGTTTTATAGTGGGTAGAGATTCTTCTGCCTGTTTTCCCCCAACCCCTTCTCCCCAGTCTCTGTCCCCCTCCTGTCTCTTCACCACGCAAAGCTCCTCATCCCATTCCCTTTCTCATTTAGTCAGTTCCAGTCTCCTTTTCCAGCCAGTCCCAGTTCCCCATTCAATCTGCCTTCCACTCCCACATGGACTCCCAGTTCTAGTCTCCTAGGTCCATAGTTGTGGTGAGAAATGTTACTTGCGCCCTAGGGCAGCAAAACATTCACAAGTTTAGAGCTACCAATATGAAATCACTGGCAGTAAGTACTAAAAGGATGGCAGGTTTCGTATGTGTCATATTCACATGGATATGACATCGGTTTTACTGATATAATCATGAAAATCCATGAGTCTCTCCTGTACAGTAGTCTTTGCAATACAAGGTGTATTACATATTATGGATAAGCATCAGATGAGAATGCTTTATTATAATAAAACTACACTAAAAAGTTTCATTTGTCATAAACTTACAAAAGTAAGCAAACTCCAAGAAATATTGCATTAGAATAGATAAATACTTTAGAAGAAGTGATAAAGAACTATTTAGAGGACATTTTGTGATGAAATTCTTCAGTACAATGGAGTGGTGGTAAAGAGTTGAGTAACTTTCAATATCCATTGATACATTCTGTTTAGACAACCCAGCTTATGTTTTCAGTACTTCTTTCCCTGTTTTTATTATGTAAAGGATTGTTGCAAATGTGATATTTGTTCTTGTGGCTTATTCCCCAGAAGTATGTCATATTCCAAGGGCTGATATACAAAACAAGTACAGAAGTAATCACAACTGGAACATTATGACTGCAGGTGGCAAAGAACAGATGCAATCTTGCCAACACTTATGCATTCACTTAACTTCGACTTTGGGTCGACTACTCATGTACTTAAAAGTTATGCATGTGTGTAAGTATTAGCAAGAATGGGGTCATAAGCATCAATGCCACACCTTATTAGATATGCTTTTATGCATCAACATCACTCACGGACATTCCTCTTCATCCCAGTCATTTAAGTAGTAGTAGTGTCCCACTGACTGCCACAAGAACAAGATAATCCTGGATTCAGCAGGTAAGTGAAAGAAGGAGTACAAAATAATCTTGCTTTTAAACAATCTCTATTTGTGATGGGCAAGACTTTCAAAACTAAGTGCTGAAAGTTAGGCTCCCAAACCCATATTTAGACACTGCCCATTGGCTGATGTTAATGGGAGTGCAACACTTTTGAAAAACCAGGCTGCTTGTTCAGGTGCTTAAATATAAATTTAGGAGCCTAACATTAAGACTCCAATATTTGAAACTCTTGGCCAACATGTCTTGTGCATGGTTACATAACATACAGTATATACTCAGCATGAAACATAGATGCTGGTTAAGGATGTAGGGCAAGAACCTAAGCTGATGTAAATCAGTATAGCTCCACTGGCTTTAACATAGCTTGATTTACACTTTGGATATTTCCTCAAGCACTATATACAACTTTCTTTTATGTACCATCATTAACACAAACTACTCCAAAATGCTTTACATTACAATAATGCCCTGAGAGCTCATTCAGGATTTCTCTGTTCTTTTGGGTACTGTAGAAACATACAGTGAATCAAATGCCCTCTTGTTCAACTTTAATAATTGTATGGATTTATGTTTTTACCAGTTTGCTTGGCACTTCATTTCCCTCACAGAAAAAATACCTATCAACCCCAACATTGGTATAACTTGAGGTAAAAACAAGGTTTGCTATAACAACTTATGATTTCCTTAGGGCTGCATTAAGTAGTAAGGCTATGTCTATACTGCCTCACAGTGCGGAGTACGGATGTGCGAACCGCAGAACACAAAGTGTTGCGATCTAACTGTTTGAAAGAGGACTATGTCAATGCAAACTATATACCTTTCAGTTCGCACCAGCTGCATCCACATGGGGCTGTTACATGGTAACACTTTGGTGCGCTCTGCAGTTCATACCTTCATGGTCTGCACTGCAGCATCACAGTGTGGACAAGTCCTTAGTGAATATCTATGGCAAACATAGTAAATGTACATGATTTACAAAAGCTGCAGATGACAGCCAACGTATAGCTATGGAGAAGTCATAAAAGGACTCCATGAAGACACAGAGACCTCCCACAGGGATCTGACTGTAGTCAAGAGATTGCAGTGCTGCTAATAAGGCTAACTCGTGTAAATTAAATATATAGTTAAGTATTTAAGCCATTTGTTTAGGTACTTGATCTAAAAACTGACTATTTTTAAAGAGACAGCTTTCAGGCAAACAACCTTTATATTCAAATCTATTTTCTTCTTTTGTGATCCAGCCAAAGTAGTTTACGGAAGTTGGACACTTAACTTCCACTGAATTTTGACAGGCTTTGGGCACCTACATCACTTAGGTTCTTTTTAAAAATTCCTGTATCCCTGGGCTAGTGACAAAATTACAATGTTCAACTGAGGAGTTAGTGACATACTTGCATACTGTGTAAAACTACAAACAATATAAATTCAATAATCAAATATTCATATTTTTTTTCATACAGTAGAACCTCAGAGTTACAGCCACCAGAGTTATGAACTGACTGGTCAACCACACACTTCATTTGAAACTGGAAGTATGCAATCAGGCAGCAGCAGAGACAAAAAAAAAGAAAAGAAAAAACAACTACAGTACTGTATTAAACGTAAACTACTAAAAAAAAGGGAAAGTTTAAAAAAAAAGATTTGACAAGCTACGAACACTGTTTCTGTGCTTTGTTACATTTAAATTAAGATGGTTAAAAGCAGCATTTTTCTTCTGCATAGTAAAGTTTCAAAGCTGTATTAAGTCAATGTTCACTTGTAAACTTTTGAAAGAACCATAATGCTTTGTTCAGAGTTATGAACAACCTCCATTCCCAAACCGTTTGTAACTCTGAGGTTCTACTGTAGTAACTTAGAATACTAAGTCTGTTCCAAAACAAATGTTTACTAAAATAAACCAAAAAACACAGAGGTACCTGTACAGTATGAACATTCACTAACAAACCAGCAATGATTATCTGTGTCCTATCTAAGAAGTAAACCTGAAATAATTTGGGATTATACCCATATGTGAAGCACAGCATGGGCATAAGTATTTATTAGGATTGGGCTTTATGCCGGAAACCCTTCAGATAGGTGTAGTTATATATTTTTGTAGTGTTTCTACATAACTTAAATGTCATATGATAATGTAAGCACAGAACAGCCTTGTTTACATGCGTAACTTTTCTTTATGAAGTGACTGAATACATTTTGAAATCTTTGTTTTTTAAAAAGTCTCCAAACACAGTATTTTGAAGAATGAGAAATCAAGTGAATAATGGAAACTTACATATTTAGTAACACACATGCATCAACGCAACACCTTTTAAATTTAGTATTGTAGCTTCCTTATACAATATTCACAGCATTTAGCTGCTATGTTTCCTAATTACAAAGAATATACAGAGCATGAAGAGGAAATTAAAGTGACACTGTTCACATGATGTTAAAAATTCAGTCATGCTGGATAAGTCTCAGGAAGGAAAAATATTTGTCCTCCTAGAACAAGTGTTAAATTGCTCTTTATTCTCCTTTCCAAAATTATTTCACCTAGAACTACCACTCTGAAGATTAGTGAGAAAACTACTGTAAGAATGGTAGATATTTTTAAATGACTGTGATATTAGAACTCCTTCACTGGAGGTCAAATTAATCTGCAGTCTCCTTTTAAGTGGCAGGCGGTCAGGAAGCAATGGGGCAAGTTTCTCAGCATTATTACAACTTTGCAAGCCTTTATTACCTGGTGTCCAAACCACATTAGCACACAATTCTTTATTTAATGAAAACTAGAAGTGACTACAGCTCTAATTAATCATCCTCCCCAACCCACCCCCACAAAGGGATCTGAATCTCCTCACCATCACTTGGAACAACTCAGTCTAGTAACTAAAAATGCATACGGAACTGTGACATTGATGTCATACCACACCAACATCCTACTGTCCCCTCACTGCAAACTGCAGGAAACCACACTGCACAGCATTGCATGGATGTTCCCCAAAACTGGCCAAACAGCAAGTGTTACCAACATGAGGCAGCCCCGCGGGGTATCATAAATGCTTGCGAAACAGCAAGAACTGCAGGCACAACACAGCTCTGCTTAGATAAAGACGTTTTGGGATGGAAGGGATGAGGGTCCTTTTCCAACAGCAAAGAAGCGAGAGAGAGAGAAAAAGGTTGTGGGGGAGAGACATTAAGTAAGGTGAAGCCAGGCTTCTTATACGCCTGCCTGGCCTGCCACAGGGTCAGGCGGCTATACAGAGTTGCCCTATTAGGAGCTAGGTTTCAGAGTAATAGCCTTGTTAGTCTGTTCCACAAAAAGAAGAGGAGGACTTGTGGCACCTTAGAGACTAACACATTTATTGTAGCATAAGCTTTCGTGGGCTACAGCTCACTTCATCGGTGCCACAAGTACTCCTATTTTATTAGGAGCTAGTTTCCTTCAACTCTGTGTCCGCTGGCTGGGAAGTGCGTGTGGAGGAGGCTGGGCCACTCCGGGAAGAGGGAACTCGCGGTGACAGTAACCAGATACCGGAACGGAACAAAACCAGCCAAGTCGTTCAGCGGCGCAGAAGCAGGTTATTCTCCTCCCAGAGGGTGCAGGCTAACACCCCCCTCCTCCTCCGGAAGTGGTGGGGTCCCGGCCGATCCCCCTGCGTGGGGGTCGGTCACTACAGACAAGGAAGCGGCACGCAGCCGAGACTCACTCGGGCCAGGGAGGGAGCGAGAGACCAGGGCACAGCTCCGAGCAGCAGCAGCTGCTGGGAGAGAGGAAAGTCCCGTGCGGCTCCCTCACCCTCCGGCCTTCATCTGACCTATTGTCACCGGCCAGTTTCGCGGCTCCCCACGCCGCAGCCCCCGCGGCCGAGCGACCCGCGCACACCGCAAGGGAAAGTTTCCCATAAACTTGGGGGCTGCGTGACACCGCGCTCGCCCAGCCCCAGCGCGCTCCCCATCATTACACAGCCACCCCGGTGGGGGGAGGGGGAGCCACGCGGGGCTCACGGGACAGCACGTCCCAGCCCGGGGTGGCCCGTAGTCCTGCAGGCCGGGGGTTAGTTACAGCCCCTTCCCCACGGGGCCAGGCGTGCGGGGCAGGGGGTCGCGCGAGCACCCCCTTCCCCTCGGCTCGCCTGGCGCTCCCTGTCCACCAGGGGCCCCTCTCAAGGGCAGGGCGCCCCCAGGGGGAACGTGGGCTCGGGCCACAGAGTTGGGGCCCCCTCCCCACGCTGCCGGAGCGCGGTGGGGGGGGGGGGGTCTCCTTGCCCCGCTCCCCGCCGGCGGGACCCCGTACCTCTGTGCTGCTGTCGGCCGCGCTCTCCACAGCCATCTTCTGCCAGGGGTCCGCCAGCTGCGCTAGCGGCATCGTCCCGGCTCGGCTCCGCCGCCGCCGCGCTCCGCTTTCAAGCGCCCCCGCGGGGCGAGGGACCAGGACGAGGGCAGCGCCCGGCGCGGGCAGGGCGAGGAGCCCTAGTGCGGGAGCGTAGCGGTGCGGCGCCCCGGCCAGCGGAGGGCCCTACCCGACTCTGGCTGCCGCTTCCTCTCAGCCTCCCGCCCGGCGGAGCTACCCTGCCTCAGCGCCGCTCACTCCCCGCTTCCGCTCGCAACATGGCGCCCGGGCCATACCTGCCCGTCAAACCGAGGCAGCGCACGTCAGCAGCTGGGGGCGGGGCCGACCCAGCCAATCCCCGGCAGCCTCAGGTAGCTGGGGGCGGCGGAGCCGGGTCCGCGCGTGCAGGGGGCGGGGAAGGGGCGCTAGCCGTGCAGGGGAGTTGCGGCCAGCGGGTCCTCAGGGTCGACTCCTAGCTCCATGTAATACCTGGTGCCCTCACCCACGGGAATCGGGGGCCACAGCTCTCCATTATACAACCCCGACAGTCCTGGCTCCCACATGAGGGCTAAGCACCACCACTGATTGGGGGAGCCCATGGGAACCTTTGAGAACAAAGCACCTGGGCATTTAGATTGAAAGGGAAACTGAGGCACAGAGAGGTGAAATGATTTTACTAAAGTCGTACAGCAGAACCAGGATTAGAAGGAAGACCTTCTGGATTACAGTTCAGAGCCTTGGCCACTAGACAACACTGCCTCACAGGGGAATTAATATAAAACACCATCCTGGCCCCTCTGGATGTAGAAGCCCTCTACACCAACATTCCACACAAAGATGGACTACAAGCCATCAGGAACAGTATCCCCGATAATGTCATGGCAAACCTGGTGACTGAACTTTGTGACTTTCTCCTCACCCACAATTATTTCACATTTGGGGACAATGTATACCTTCAAGTCAGCGGCACTGCTATGGGTACCGGCATGGCCCCACAGTATGCCAACGTTTTTATGGCTGACTTAGAACAACGCTTCCTCAGCTCTCGTCCCCTAACGCCCCTACTCTACTTGTGCTACATTGATGACATCTCAAGGGCAGTCTCAGGAGATAACTGTCCCCTTTTGAGGGCTCTCGCTTAGCCTCCGATCGCAGCTGCACAACCCCGTAGCCTTCCTTCAAGAGACCCAGGCGTGACACCAGGGCAGCAAAGCACGCAGTGATTTAAGCCTCTTGAAATGTCCCTCTCTGTTCTGTATTTCCCCATCGCACATATTACAAGCGGCACAAGTTACTCAGGTGCTCTAGTGGCCCATGGGGCTTTTCAGCTCCTTTGTCTCAATAAGAAATTCAGGCAGATACACCTGGCTCAAGCAGATTCAGATGCAGTCGTTGCCCAATGCTGCATCAGTACCGCACCCAGTCAAAAAAACAAAACAAAACAACAACATTGCAAAATGCAAACATGTGTAAAAGCCAAAAAGGGGAGGGGCGGCCAAAAATTTTTTTGCTTGGGGCGGCAAAAAACCTAGAGCCGGCCCTGTACAGACCTCAAAGTCGCAATACTCCAACAAAAAAACTTCAAAAACAGACTCCAACGAGAAACTGCAGAATTGGCCTTAATTTGCAAACTGGACACCATTAAATTAGGCTTGAATAAAGACTGTGAGTGGATGGGTCATTACACAAAGTAAAACCTATTTCCCCATGCTAATTTCCCCCCCCCCCCCACTGTTACTCACACCTTCTTGTCAACTGATTATCACTACAAAAGTTTTTTTTCTCCTGCTGATAATAGCCTACCTTAACTGATTACTCTCATTATAGTTAGTATGGCAACACCCATTTTTTCATGTCCTCTGTGTATATAGATCTTCCTACTGTATTTTCCACTGCATGCATCCAATGAAGTGGGTTTTAGCCCACGAAAGCTTATGCTCAAATAAATTTGTTAGTCTCTAAGATGCCACAAGTACTCCTTGTTCTTTCTATTAATACTGTTATTTTAGCCTAGGAGGGGAAATGCAGTGAGAAGGGCTAATACAGCATAAATGTCCAAAATTAAAATACCCAACATGAGGACGTGCAAAAAGTTAAGGCTGTCACAGCAACATTAACTCAACTAAATTAAGCATAACCAAGTATTTTCATCTCCTGAAATATTATATGTAACAGAAAGTATATCCATCTGGGGATGTGTAGTATGCCAAAAGTTTAGAAACCAGACAATCTGCAAGCATCTGTATACTCTTACCACTGGCATTATAAGCTTTTGTCAGGCTTTTACCAACTTACTAGCTGCACTGAGGCTTTTCTGTCAATATTTGTCCTGGATGTCAGGTCTTTTGATCAACAAGTGGAGTTAAGGTTCTCACAACAAAGTTAAGTCCATTGCCATCTGTAGTGCCCCTTGTCTACACTTGGACTCTGCACAATTTCTCCAGCACTGGTGCTAGCAAAATGAAAGTGCTAGCATACAGCAGTCACCACTATTTTTATTAACCCTAGGTTGGATGGCATGGCAAAAACACCTGTGGTGGTGTAGCACTGGTGGATTACATGTCCTTGTGGTAAAGACAGCTACATTTGGGGTTTGGGGACCACTGCTCTATACCACTACTTTTAATGTTGCTATGCAAATAGTGCAAGAATCATAGACTTTAAGGTCAGAAGGGACCATTATGATCATCTAGTCTGACCGCCTGCATAACACAGGCCACAGAATCTCACCCACCCACTCCTGTATCAAACCCCTAACCTATGTCTGAGCTATTGAAGTCCTCAAATCGTGGTTTAGAGACTCCAAGGTGCAGCGAATCCTCCAGCAAGTGACCCGTCCCCCATGCTGTAGAGGAAGGCGAAAAAACCCCAGGGCCTCTGCCAATCTGCCCTGGAGGAAAATTCCTTCCTGACCCCAAATATGGCAATCAGCTCAACCCTGAGCATGCGGACAAGACTCACCAGCCAGACACCCAAGAAAGAATTCTCTGTAGTAACTCAGATCCCACCCCATCTAACATCCCATCAGAGGCCATTGGGCATATTTACCGCTAATAATCAAAGATCAATTAATTGCCAAAATTAGGCTATCCCATCATACCATCCCCTCCATAAACTTATCCAGGAGCGCCGCCAGCTTTTTTGGCGCCCTAGGCGGCGGAAGGTCCCGCCCCCGAAATGCCACCCCCAACAGGGGCGGCGGAAGGTCCTGCCCCTAAAATTCCGCTGACGACCGGGGCGCCGGCCAAATAGTTGCGCCGGCTCTGAACTTATCAAGCTTAGTCTTGAAGCCAGATATGTCTTTTGCCCCCACTGCAAAGACTGTTTATGTGCCTGGGGATGGCCCGGGAATCCTCCATGGAGATCTCTAGGAAGCTCTCCTGGAGGTACTCTGCAATCCTTTGCAGAAGGTTTCTGGGAAGGGCTGCCTTATTTCATCCACCACAGTAGGACGCTTTCCCATGGCACTCCAGTATTAACTCTTCTGGCATCATTGTGGCACACAGCATTGCATAAGGACCAGGTCTGTACCCAGACACTTGCAGTATCTGCTCCCTTTCTGCCTCTGTTACCTTCAGGAAAGTGATATCGCATATGGTTACCTAGGGGAAACAGGGAAAGTTTTAAATGCTAGCCCTTAAACCGCAAGCAATTCAATAAGTAATCCGCCCCTGTTTGATGAATTCTGGGTCACAAAACCATGCTTTCCCAAGTGTGCCCTGGTTGTGGTTGGAAGGGATCACCCGGTATTGCAACCAGCATTTAAAGAAGGAGTGGGGCAACGCTTCCTGTTCATCTCCCTTCCACCCCAACACGGTGCCGCTTTTGTAACAATCAAACTATTTGCGGGGCTTTACGCTGGTGCCTGCCCTCAAGCACCCTCCAGATTGCTATGGGAAGGGCAGCTGTGCTGAGGTTGGAACCATTGATCCCAAAGATGTCTTAACAAAAGCTGCAACACAAGACCTCTCACCTATGCCTTGTAGCCTTACTCACTGTGGCTGTAACAGCAAACCCACTCTTGCAGTAGCCAGAGGTTCTGCTTACGTTGTAGCTTACAGGGAAGTCCATTGAGGGGTGTTTCTTTTATGAAAAGATTTAACCTTGCACCAGACTGTCAATGTTACCCTTATGCTTTGTATTCTTTGCAGCTCAAACCTTGTCCGTAGGTGCATCCTCCACACTGGGACAGAGACTTTCCCAGAGTAGAAGGCGGAAAAAGAAGACTCGGTAGAACATGTTCAATAAGTTAATGCGTGCCTCTGAGAGTGACAAGATGGAGCTCAGCACATGGAGGATTGCACTGTGCAACAGCCTGCACAATAACCGCGAGGACAAAAGAGCATGCAGGGAACACGAGCGTGACATGCAGGATGAGATGGTGCGGCTTATGAGGGAGCAAACAGACATGTTGAGGCATCTGATTGAGTTTCAAGAAAGGCAACTGGATGCTAGAGTCCCTCTGTGGCCTATGCTGAACCTGCTGCCATTGTCGCCAAGTTCCACATCCTCGTCTCCCAGATGTCCTACGATGTGTGTGGGGGCGGGGCAGAAGCTGGGGGAAGTCCGGTATTCCTTGCACTCAACTCCAGGGGAGGGTACAAGGACCAGAAAGTGCCCATTCCCACACCTTTGATTGTTATTGCAGTGCAACTGTAAGCAAGCTGTCCTTGTTTCTCTCCTGCCTCCCCCCCCCCCGTTTTATCAGCCCTTTTGCCCCAGGTTATTTTACTTTTCTTTGCTGTCTCTCAGTGTTTGTAAGCATAATAAAAATACACGGATTGAGGAGAAAAGGCTCCTTATTCATTCAGCACACTGTGGTTAGCGGGGATGTAGTTTACAGGGGAATACATGCAATGAAGGGGACAGCTTGGTAAGGAACAACACACATAAATGTCATATTACTTCGGGTCAAAACTAGTTTTCAAAGCCTTGCGGAGATGCAGTGCACCTCGATGTGCTCTTCTTATTGCCCTGGTGTCTGGCTGCTCAAAATTTGCTGCCAGGTGATTTGGCTCAACCCCCCACCCTGCCGGAAACTTTTCTTCCTTTGTTTCACAGATATTATGGAGCACCCAGCATGCAGCAACAACAATGGGGATATTGCTTTCACTGAGGTCTAACCTAGTAAGCAAAGTATGCCAGCAGGCTTTTAAATGTCCAAAGGCACATTCCACCACCATTCTGCACTTCCTCAGCCTATGGTTGAACCGCTCCTTACTGCTGTCCAGGCTGCCTGTGTACTGCTTTTGAGCCATGGGAGCAAGGGGTAGGCTGGGTCTCCCAGGCTCACGATTGGCATTTCAACATCACCAACGGTTATTTTGCAGTCTGGAAAGAAAGTTCCTGCTTGCAGCTTTCTGAACAGTCATGCACCTTTCCCGACCATCCCATGTTGATGTCGGTGAAACGGCACCTGTGATCCACCAGCGCTTGCACCACCATTGAGAAGTATACCTTTTGGTTTATGTACTCTTTGGCAAGGTGGTCTGGTGCCAAGATAGGGATATGCATCCCATCTATCGCCCCACCGCAGTTAGGGAACCCCATTGCAGCAAAACCATCCACTATATCCTGCATGTTGCCCAGAGTCACAACTTTTCTTAGCAGAAATCTATTGATTGCTCTGGCAACTTGGATCACAGAAGATCCCACGGTAGATTTACCCACTCCGAATTGATTCCCCACTGACGGGTAGCAGTCTGGCACTGCAAGCTTTCGCAGAGCTATCAACCCTCGCTTCTCAACTGTCACCGCAGCTGTCATTTTAGTATTGCTGCACTTTAGGGCCGGGGAAAGCTCTTCACACAGTTCCATGAAAGTGGCCTTGCACATTTGAAAGTTCTGCAGCCACTGCCCGTTATCCCATAGCTCAGGGGTGGGAAAACTATGGCCCACGGGCTGCATCTGGCCCATAAGACCTTTTAATGCGGCCCTCAAGCTCCTGCCAGGGAGCAGGGTTGCGGGCTTGTCCTGCTCCACGCGTACCATGGTGCTGTGCAGTTCCTGGAAGCAGCGGCATGTCCCCCCTCCGGCTCCTACACACACTGACCCCACCCCAAGCGCCAGCTCTGCAGCTCCTATTGGCCAGGAACTGCAGCCAATGCGAGCTGCAGGGGCGGTGCCTGAGGACAGGGCAGTGCGCAGAGTCACCTGGCCGGCGCCGCACCTCCACATAGGAGCCGGAGGGGGTACATATTGCTGCTTCCGGGAGCTGCTTGAGGTAAGAGCTGCCTGGAGCCTGCACCCCTGACCCCCTCCTGCTCCCCAAACCCCTGCCCCAGCCCTGATCCCCCTCATGCCCTCTGAACCCCTCGGTCCCAGCCCGGAGCACCCTCCTGCACCCCAAACCCCTCATCCCCACCCCTACCCCGGAGCCCGCAACCCCATCCGGAGCCCTTACCCCCCCCAAACCCTGCCGCAGCCCGGAGCCCCATCCCACACCCTGAACCCCTCATTTCTGGCCCCACCCTGGAACCTGCATCCCCAGCCCAGAGCCTGTACCCCCTCCCACACCTCAACCCCTTGCCTCAGCCTGGAGCCCCGTCCCATACTCTGAACCCCTCTGCTCCACCCCCAGCCCACAGCCCCCTCCTGCACCCCAAACCCTTCATCCCTGGGCCCACCCCAAAGCCTGCATATCCATCCGGAGCCCTCACCCCCTCCTGCATCCCAACCCCCTGCCCCAGTCAGAGCCCCCTCCCGCACCCTGAACTCCTCATTTCTGGCCCCACCCCAGAACCTGCACCCCCAGCCAGAGCCCTCCCCCCCTCCCACATCCTAACCCCCAATTTTGTGAGCATTCATGGCCCACCATACAATTTCCATACCCAGATGTGGCCCTCAGGCCAAAAAGTTTGCCCACCCCTGCCATAGCTGCATAACTATGCAGTCCCACCAGTCAGTGCTTGTTTCCTGGGCCCAGAATCGTCACTCCACCATGTCAAGGTGATGCATGACTGTCGCCAGCATCTGCGAATTGCTCCACTCCCTGGCGTCCAGCAGGGCTGCTAGTGTCATCACATTGTGCCGCGTGGCAGCTCCTGCTTCGGTTGAGCAAATATTGCAGGATAAGGTGCAACGTGTTTGTAATGCTCACAACAACAGTGTACAGCTGAGCGGGGTCCATGCTTGCCATGCTATGGAGTCTGCGTAACCCAGGCTTAGGAAAAAAGGTGCGAACAAGGCTTGGTTTGTTTGCCGTTGATTTCAGGGAGGGAGGGAAGTGCATCATAGGAGGCTAATGCCATGTTCCCATAACCACCCACGCAAATGTTTTGGTCTCATGAGGCATTGCAAACCCAACCCAACATTCCACTCGGCTCATGCACTGTGGTATAGTTACCCACAGTTAGGGTGACCAGACAGCAAATGTGAAAAATCGGGACGGGGGTGGGGAGTAATAGGAGCCTATATAAGAAAAAGACCCAAAAAATCGGGACATCTGGTCACCCTACCCACAGTGCAGCGTTCTGTGAGTCGATGCCAGCCCTGCTAGCGAGGATTGCACTCTGCCAACACAATGAGCATAGTGGGGACATGCAAAATCGACTTGCTTAAATTGGAGGCTCAGTGTTGACTTAAATAAAATTCACCTAATGTTGTAGTGTAGACATACCCTGAGACAGGCAAATAGGGGAGGAGTGTAGAGAAAAGTTAGAGGAAAGCAAGGACAATGAAGAAAATATATAGAAGGAAAATAGGAGAGTAGCCAAAGAAATGAGATGCAGTAAGTTTTATTTTTAAATAAAAAGTTTGTTTTAAACAACCTTTTGCATGTATATTATAATTTAACTAGTGGTTTGACTGTTTCTAGCAAGTAAAGGTTACCCGAAAGTGTTCCCAGCTTTTTGTAGGAAGAAGAGAGGGGATGTCACACGCAGCCTCAATTCCTACCACTCCCAGCCCCCTTTGGGTGCTATAGATAATCTTTGTTTTTTTAACAGATTATGGGGCCATTTACACCTAGGAAGAGTGAGTGTAAAATGCTTTCATTCATATTTTATAGCATTTTCCACCCATATTGTATTACATTTTGCACAAATACAAGTGACTACACAGGGTGTAAGGCAGTGGAGAATCAGGTTATTTTTTGGTTAATGAATCAGAATTTGACTCAAATCTCCACAACCAAATCCCTACCAGAGGCTGAATAGAGCCCTAGATTTACATTATGAAGAGATTTACTCTGGACAGCTATTGCTGTCAAGCTCAGGCTAAGGTAATGGAAAAAGAGAAATAATTCAGTAGCTCTTGACAGCCATTAGGCTTAGGTTTGTAATCAGGAATGTTTCCTAGTAAACTGACCAGAACCAGATCACTTTAGAGTCTCAAGATTTTGCAGGCTGGCTGCTGGGATGCTGTGAATAAGTAGAGAGTTCACATACACACTGACTTTAAATGTCTGAAACACACAGCAGAATCCCTCCCCATCTCCAAGGCATATAGCACAGGTAACCCACAAAGGAAAAAAATGTTCCCTCCCCCAGTCCCTTCAAATATATACCTGTTAGGGCTAGAATCTATTATAACTTACCCCAGGGTAATTCATTTTTCTTTATGTGAACTACTTTATTTATACTTGTGTAAATGACAGCTATGTCAGATACACACTGCTGAGAATTCCCATTGGGTGAGGGTGAAATTGGGCAGGAATAGGATTGTCAGCCACCTTTCAACTTGGCAAAACCTTACCTTAACTCATATCCACTGGAACCTCAAATAATCTCTCTTTCTGATTGATCAGATGAACAGAGACCTTCTCCTGCTACATAGGAACTGCACTCTCTCCTCCCTTTCCTACATATCTGGGCATTCCCACTCTTCCATAGGATTTAGCCCACAATGACTAGCCTAACCTGGTCTTAGCGCACAAGGACTTTGTTC
Organism: Platysternon megacephalum; assembly: GCA_003942145.1. Classification (NCBI taxonomy): domain Eukaryota; kingdom Metazoa; phylum Chordata; order Testudines; family Platysternidae; genus Platysternon; species Platysternon megacephalum. Next base: position 8,348,919 of record QXTE01000043.1, read on the forward strand.
AGAATTTGTGAAGCAGAGGAAGAGATAGTAGCATTTCCAGTTAGTTGTGTCCTGGAAAACTGGATTATTACCTTGCTCACCTCTGTCTATTACCTGTAAATCCAGAGAGAAAAGGCAAGAGTAAGAATTTAATGTACAAAACATGTACAAGAGCAATAAACAGTTGAAAACTACTCACCACCACTCTCAGAACAAGTGCAGTACTTGTACTTTAGACTCTGTCACCTTACATCATGTGGTCGAGCTGGTCCTCTGGTTCCATAATCCACAATAGCATTGTATGTTTCATCTGCACACATCTCTCCCCATCTATTTCTTACAACTGTAAAAGATTTCTCAAGTTATCAGAAACAACAACAATCAGCACCAATCATTTAGGTTGAAGTGGCTATCAACCTTGTTTCTTCCTCTCCCATACACTTTATTTTGATGCAGAAGCATTCACAAGTGTTCTACAGAAAATAGTATGTGGCACTGATTCAGCAATACTCTGGAAGGGTTAACTACATGCAAGAGAGACATTAATTGCAATACTATGCAGGTTGCCCATTCTGCACCATAGCCATAATAAAGCGGACTTACCACTTTGTATGTACAATGCCATCCTATCAAAAAGATAGGGATTCTGAACAGGAAGGAATTAACCTACTAGATGCCTCACCTGGCTTTTCCCACGAAATCCTGCAGATGAATTAAAAAAAACCAACACATCTTGAGGTCAGTGGTATCAAATAGAGAAGATCGATCTAAGTCAGCATTGACACTTTAGTGGTGTCCAATGCTAGAAGATCAGCCATAGATAACACAGTTTAACATCTAAAAGCATACCTATAGGCATAAAAAGGACGCCTGCAAGATTGAGACTTGCCTAGAGTTGTTCCAACATCACTTTTTGGAGGTGCAACAGAGACTGGTGTGAAATCCTAGTCTCATTAAAGTCAATGGCAAAACTCCTGTTGACTTCATGAAGGATGAAATCCTGGCCTTACTGATCATACTACTGCATTTGTAAACCCCTGCTGACTTCTCTCTGAAAGCTAGTACAATAGGTACATTTTTCGGTTATTGGGATGGTATTAAAAAAATACTACATTTTTAAATACAAACAAAGAAAAAATACAATACGCTTCTCCAATGTTTATTATGGGTGTGACGGGTTGGATCACAGAAATCCCCTTGGGGCTGCCAACTGATGCACCAAGACTACTTCTGCCCCTGCTTTCCTGCCCTGGCAGCTTAGACTTCAATGCCCTGCCTGGTTTGAGCCAGACCCGCTAGCCTGCTGCAAATCCAGACCCAGGGTCTGAACCACGTCCCCTAACAGCTGCGGGCTTAACTGAAAGCAACTTACAGAAGTGTTCCTGCCTTTAACACTCAGATGCCCAACTCCCAATGGGGTCCAAACCCTAAATAAATCCGTTTTACTCTGCATAAAGCTTATACAGGGTAAACTCAAATGGTTTGCCCTCTATAACGCTGAGAGAGAGATATGCACAGCTGTTTGCCCCCCCAAGTATTAATACATACTCTGGGTTAATTAATAAGTAAAAAGTGATTTTATTAAATACAGAAAGTAGGATTTAAGTGGATACAAGTAGTAACAGACAGAACAAAGTGAATTACCAAGGAAAATAAAATAGAACACGCAAGTCTATGTCTAAGAAACTGAATACAAATAAAACCTCACCAGTTCCAGTAAGCTTCCTTTTACAGACTAGTCTCCTGCTAGTCTGGGTCCAGCAATCACTCACACCCCCTGTAGTTACTGTCCTTTGTTCCAGTTCCTTTCAGGTATCCTTGGGGGTGCAGAGGCTCTCTCTTTAGCCAGCTGAAGACCAAATGGAGGGGTCTCCCACAGGCACAAATAGACTTTATCTTGTGGGTGACCCCCTCCTCTCTCCTATGCAAAGTCCAGCTCCAAGATGGAGTTTTGGAGTTACACGGGCAAGTCACATGTCCATGCATGACTCAGTTTTAACCAGCCAAGCCACATTCCTGGGAAGGCTCAGATGTGGATTGGCATCTTCAAGTTCATTGTTAGCTTAAGTGGTTTTTGATTGGGCACTTAATTTTCACTTTTCTCAGGAAGCTGACCAAATGCTCTGCTAGGCTAGTTAAAATCAAGCCAGTACACAGCCAATATTCATAACTTTGAATACAAAAATGATACATGCATACAAATAGGATGAATACATTCAGTAGATCATAACCTTTACATAGGTATGTTACATGGCATATGTAGCCTAAAATATATTCCAGTTATGTCCAGGGGCGGATTAATAAATTTGCCGCCCCTAGGCCCTGAAAAAATTGTCGTCCCCCCCCAGCTCACCTCCGCTCCTCCGCGGCAAGCCTGGGAGGGAGGGGGGAGAAGGGGAGTTGCGGCGCGCTCGGGGGATGGCGGCGGTGGAGCAGAGGTGAGCTGGGGCGGGGAGCGGTTCCCTGCTCCCCCCGGGTTACTCCCCGCACCCGCTGGCCCCAGCTCACCTCCACTCCGCCGCCTCCTCTGAGCGCGCCGCTACTCGCTTCTCTTCCCTCCCTCCCAGCGCTTTCGCGCAGCAAGCCTGGGAGGGAGGTGGAAGGAGGGAAGCGTGGCGCGCCCGGGGGAGGAGGCGGGCCGGGGATTTGGGGAAGGGGCGGAGTTGGGGCGGGGCCGGAGGGGAGCCAGCAAATTTGCCACCCCCGCAAATTTGCCGCCATAGGCCTAGGCCTTGTTGGCCTAGGCGATAATACACCGCTGGTTATGTCACATATACAATCATAAGCATATTCCATAAAGCCTTATGGGGGGCACCGTCACCATGGGAACTCACACTAGTTGCATAGAAGGCATACAATACTGCACTTAGTGTGAATTATTGCACCATAATTCACACTCCATCAAGTCTTATTGCTTAATAAGTGTAAAACGTGAAAGTAAAATAAATTATAACAATGCTAAATGGATTTTTCAGTTACTCAACTATTGCAACCGCAATGCTCTGTGGTGAATTCAAATTAGATACCTCTTGATGATTTTCATTATCTCAGTCAAAAAACTCTTGATAGAATTTAAGTGTACAGAAATTATTTTTCAACAGTGTATGGACGAAAGCCAGACATAAATTTGGTTCTGTGAGAAAATGCCAAGAAAGCTGAAGTGAAAACAGAATATAGAAGCTATTAGATTTATTGTTTGGGGGCAGAGACTGTACCCCTCCATGGAAATCAGGACACCTGGGTTCAATTCCTGACTCTGAATAATTTTTCTCTGATCTTGGACAAGTCACTTACTCTCTCTTGGCTTGATTTTTATTTACAGTAAAGCCCCTTTACACTGCTCTAACAGTGTACAGAGTCCTTAAAGTGAGAGTAAAATAGAGGGGCCTTAGAGTGGTCATAAATTTATGCTGCTAGAGCAGAGAAAAGAGACCTTAGTGTTAATGAGAATGAGGCTCTCTGTGCCTCAGTTTTGCATGTATGAAATGGGAATAATAGTTCCCGACCTCATTGCAAGGATAAATAAATTCATGTTTGGATAGCTGTCGGATACTATTGAAATGAAGGACACAAATAGAAACTGGAGTTGAGGGGCAGATCCTCAGCAGGTGTAAACAATCATAGCTCCATTGAAATCAATAGAGCTATGACAGTTTATACCTGCTGATAATCTGCTCCTGGAAGTTTTGTATCAGCTTTGAAAAGTAGGGTTATAATTTATATAACTACACTAAAAGTGAAACAACTGTAATTTACAAAATAAGATTAAAGTCTCTATAGACATTTGCTGAAGAGTTTGTCTACAGTTATAAACACCTGGGTGACAGAATTGCACTGGTATGTGGACAGACCTAGCTAGAATAGGCTGTACAAACATTTCTCTTGCTATAATTTCTTATGATAGGCTTTTCTTTGCAGTTCTGACCCTATTAATGTATGAAGAATGCAATAATAGTCATAAGAATACTCCTAAAGCATCATACCATAATAAAAAATATGGTGCCAGATTCAACAGAGAATTACTTTGTTTTATATTAGTGTAAATCCATTCATTTAAATGGAATTACACAAGCACAGAATTGGAGTAATGCAATGATGGATCTAGCCATATGGTATTTATTGAGTTGAAATTTCATCTGCTGTTAAACAACTAGCAAGAAACATCCTGCCTGTGGTTTCTTTATCCTGAACGGAAATATGAAGCTCAATAAAATGTAGGTCCATTAGAGCATACCTGTTTCCAACAGATACCCCCATTTTATTCTTTTTGTACATGTGAATAGTTGAAATTTGCTTCCTTGAGATGGAGCTTGATCATATTTTCTCTTTTCTGTAAAGAGTTTAAGAAGCCTTTTGGCAATTTTGTTATGGGGAAGCCTGCTGAAAGACATTCAGCACAAGTTATCACACAAATTTGGTGAAAGAAGAAACATTGAGAAGTGTATTAACATTCTACACCAGAGTATTGTAAAATTTCATATTGTTTCTTTTCCTGTTATTAAAAAGAATTATAATAGCACTCAAAGGTCCCATTCAGAATTGGGACCCCATTATGTTAGGTACCGTACAAACATTCTTTGCACTAGACAGCTTGTGGTATAAAAGACAAAGACAGACAACAAGTTGGGGATATAATATACAAGCAAATTAGTATGGTAATGAACTGGCCAGTTTAATTAACTACTGTTGCAAGTGCAGTCCCAGAGTGTGCCACTCCATACCATGGCACTAAACTCATTCCCCTTTTTGGTTCTCCAGTCCATTCAGACACACCCAGATGTTTTAAACATTCTTGCCTCCATAGCTCTCTTGTGCTATGGAGGCAGAAACAGCCAGGGTGGAGGCAGAAACAGTCAGGAGGTGATATTGTTGATTTTGTGAAGACTTAATAAATTTTGGCCAGCAGGTGATATTCTTCCCTGTTGCAAGCAGGTGCAACTCCATTGACTTTAGTGGATTTGCTTTATGACAAAGCTGAAATTGGTCCAATTTTTACATCTCAGTGTTTTGTTGCCTTTTAAAATCAGAAGGTGCTTTCTTCAGCTAGCCAGCTTTTAAAGAGTTACATTTATGCATAACATTACAATGAAATATAAAGATATAATGCAGTAGTATGACATAGTAATGCATCAACAGATAAGGATCAGAAACAGTTGAGTTCTCTCTTTCATGCTGGTGGTATACTAATAGGATCTCACCAGGGCGGAGACTGAAAATAATTCCAATTTCAGTGATGTCATCACCATTAGAGGGGTACTGGCTGCTTAATTCGTTTTCTCTCTTCAGCAGAGGAAACAGAATCTGACTGCAGACTCACTTGTTAGGTTTGAAATAAAGTAATATGTTTATTTTATATATTTAACCAGAATATTGGGGTTGTTTTAAATATCTAACTTATCCATACTGTTAATTGGTGCCAATATTCACTATGGAAAAAACAAGCGAGTGATCTTTGAATTAACTCTATACTTGGAGACATATCCTCTCCCTTATACAAAGACTGCATGTATGGGCTTCTTGCAGGATTGCTCTGTGGCAACAGCATTTCCCCCTCCTACACTAGAAAATAATAAGCACCTCTGCAGGGGCTATAGCTGACATGCCATGCCAGCCAGTGTGTTAGGTAAATCATATTACTGTGGATCCACTGTCCATATCCTGGTTCCACCTCTTCTTTTCCCTGGCCTGCCTTCTTATGCCCCTCTATGCTGCAGTGGATGGTGCCTTGCAGAGCACAGCTGTACTGGTGAGAGTGTGCTGACCCCCAGTATGTAGGCCCTTTTCATCCTGCCCTTCCCTATGCCATAGAACTACATTGGTTTTACCACCTTTTGGGTGCTGTGGGCCCATGAAGGTGGGGCAGGATTTCCCCTGGAAACATAACTTTTTTGGTATTTACATTACAGATTTTATACTATTCTTAAAAATAAATATCCCAGTTTACACTGGATTAATAAAAAGCAGTTCTTAAACATGCCTCATTACGCCTAAAAGCAGCAAAGAATCCTGTGGCACCTTATAGACTAACAGACGTTTTGCAGCATGAGCTTTCGTGGGTGAATACCCACTTCTTCGGATGCAAGTAGTGGAAATCTCCAGGGGCAGGTATATATATGCAAGCAAGAAGCAAGCTAGAGATAACGAGTTTAGTTCAATCAGGGAGGATGAGGCCCTGTTCTAGCAGTAGAGGTGTGAAAACCAAGGGAGGAGAAACTGGTTCTGTAGTTGGCAAGCCATTCACAGTCTTTGTTTAATCCTGAGCTGATGGTGTCAAATTTGCAGATGAACTGAAGCTCAGCAGTTTCTCTTTGAAGTCTGGTCCTGAAGTTTTTTTGCT
>QXTE01000043.1:8363507-8782311 GCA_003942145.1 Platysternon megacephalum
GCATTCCGTCTCTTGGAACGCAGTTCTGCGAGCACGGAATCCTCTCCCCATATAGCGATCAGATCCAGTATCTCGCGTGTGGTCCATGCTGGTGCTCGTTTGCGGTTGTCGGACTGCATGGCTACCTGTGCTGTTCAGCTCTGTGTGGTCACCTGTGCTCACCAGGCTGGGCTAACAGGAAATGAAATTCAAAAGTTCGCGGGGCTTTTCCTGTCCAACTGCCCAGAGCATCCGAGTTTCGATTGCTGTCCAGAGCGGTCACAATGGTGCACTCTGGGATAGCTCCCGGAGGCCAATACCTTCGAATTCCGTCCACACTAACCCTAATTCGAACCGGCAATGTCGATTTCAGCGCTACTCCCCTCGTCAGAGAGGAGTACAGAAATTGATTTTAAGAGCACTTTAAATCGAATTAAATGGCCTCCTTGTGTGGACGGGTACAAGCTTAATTCGCTATAACGCTGCTAAATTCGAACTAAAATCGTAGTGTAGACCAGGCCCAAGAAGCAGTGAAAAGCCTTGTTCCAAAAGAACTTGGTGGATTTGATCAAGTTATGAATGTTTGAAAATTAGGGCTGTCAATTAATTGCAGTTAACTGAAGTGATTAATGCAAAATAAATTAACTAGATAAAAAAATTAGTCACAATTAATCAGTTTTAATTGCACTGCTAAACAATAATAGAATTCCAATTTAAATTTATTATAAATATTTTTGGATGTTTTTGTACATTTTCAAATATACTGATTTCAGTTACAACACAGAATACAAAGTGTACAGTGCTCACTTTATATTATTTTTCTTACCAATATTTGCACTGTAAAAAAGATAAACAAAAGAAATAGTAATTTTCAATTCACCTCATAGAAGTACTGTAGTTCAATCTCTTTATTGTGAAAGTGCAACTTACAAATGTAGATTTTTTTTGGATAACTGCACTCAAAAATAAAATAATGTAAAACTTTAGAGCCTACAAGTCCACTCAGTTCTACTTCTTGTTCAGCCAATCGCCAAGATAAACAAGCTTGTTTACATTTACGGGAGCTAATGCTGCCTGCTTCTTATTTACAGTGTCACCTGAAAGTGAGAACAGGCGTTCACATGGCACTGTTGTAGCCAGTGTTGCAAGGTATTTACGTGCCAGATATGCAAAACATTTGTATGCCCCGTCATGCTTCGACTTTTCTTTTTTACAGTGCAAATATTAGTAACCAAAAATAATAATTAGGGCTATCAATTAATTGCAGTTAACGCACACGATTAACTCAAAACAAATTAACATGTTATATTTTTTAATGAGCGTTAATCACACACCATGGCGCTGTGCTCAGGGGTGTGCTACTGCATGCCTCTGGAACAGGGGTGCCCCTCCTGCCACTGCCATGCTCCTCTGTCGCTCCCGTCTCCTCCTTTCCTGCTCCATGGACCCTCCCCTAGCCAAGCTGCTCTGGACTGGGAACCTGCCTCCTGTCAGCTGCACAGAGCGGGGGCACGAGGGTCTGATGTCGGGGTGTTCCTCTTCTCCTGCCCGTGTACCCATTGCAGAGCTGGGATTGAGGAACAGCAGGAGCCTGTCTGCTGCTGCTGCTGGCTCAGGAGTGAGTGCTGCCCACAGCAGGTACTACTGGCTGAAAAAAGCGTTCAGGCTCCTGAGTGCTCCCCCAAAACACACACACACACACACACACACACACACACACACACACACACACACACACACACACTTCCCGCCAACACCAAAATTATTTAAATAAATGGTATTCTATTATTGTTTAACAGTGTGATTAAAACTGCAATTAATCACTATCTTTTTTAATCTCGCGATTAATCACAATTAATTTTTTAATCGTTTGACAGCCCTATTTAAAATAATTTGCTGAGCCTGTGCAGCATATATTATGCTAAACTCTTACTCTAGATGTTTCCCTAAACAGTAATACACTGCATATGTGTACCAAAATAATTCAGCTGTAGAGTGAATTTCATAGTCTATGGAATAGCTGCAATCTAGCCTTGTGAATCCAAGATTTCAAGGAAAATAAGATCCTCCCATGCATTGAGGTAATCTCCTGTGGAGTCCCTTGTGCTGGAACAGAGCTACTTTCCATTACTAGGGAATTTTACAGAAGCAGAGCAGCTCTGCAAGAACAAAATATGCATAGCACACCTGACATAGCTCCCAATCCTAGCTCGACTCTATCTGATCTCTAATATAATTGGAAGGAAACACCTTTGCATTCTTCATAGAAGCTCCAGTAGAGTTATGCTGGGGCAGGGTGAGTTAGAGAGCTTTAGGAAAACTTGAGGGAAGAGGAGAAGGGTCTGCAGAGTTAGCTGAGAAGACTTGGTCAAGGATGGCAGTGTTTGGAGGCAGCTAAGCAAATAGTTCCAAATTGTGGAATATACTATTTGCAGTTATGGGGTTTTTTTTTGTTTTTTGTTTTTGTTTTTTGCCAGCAGTGGAGGTAAATCCTGGAGACCCCATCTCCATCCCTATCTTTTTGTATTAAGAAAAAACCAAAAACTAGATTACTAGAACACTGCAACTACATAGTTAAGCACTTAAATCAGGAAACAGTTAAATTGCCTATGCAATCTTGCTTGACCTTGTGGGTATGCCTTACTGTACTGCTTAAATATTAGTATTTTTATTTGTATTACATTAGTTCCAAAATCCCCAACTGAGATTGGGGCCCAAAGTGCTAGGTGTTGTAATAATACATAGTAAGAGATAGTGCCTACCACAAGGAGTTTACAAGATGGATGAAAAGGGTCAGAGAAAGGATGGATTATTGTCTCCATTTTACAGATAAGGAATCAGGGCCGGCTCCAGGCACCAGCTGACCAAGCAGGTGCTTGGGGCGGCCCCTCGGGCGAGGGGCGGCACGTCCCGCGATTCGGCGGCAATTCGGCGGGAGGTCCTTCGCTCCGGGCGGGGGGGAGGGGCCCCCCGCCGAATTGCCGCCCCAGATCGCGATCGCGATCGCGGCTTTTTTTTTTTTTTTTTGCTGCCTGGGGCAGCAAAAACCCTGGAGCCGGCGCTGTAAGGAATGGAGGCACATGGAGATCAAATGACTTAATCACATAGGAAATCTGTGGCATATGGGAATTGAATGTAGATCTCCTTAGTGCTAATCCAGGGTCTTAATCATATGACAAGCCTACCTCTGTGATCACATACCAGCTTTCAAATATATAATTTTTCTACAATTTCAGATAAATACACAGCATCATGTAATTTTTCTTCATCATTGTACACATACAATAATTTCATTATTATAATATATTACATCATTCACTTAGTGGCAAATCTGGACAAATGCTGAGCACCTGCAACTCTCATTCACCTCATTAGACAAGACTGAGGTGATGCTGGTAGGAAGTGGAAAACACTGAAGTTCTTTAAAGAACTTGGCTCCTCTGTCACCCTCCCCATTCTTGACTCAGATTGCTCAATTAATCCTATGCCTTTGCTGCTGAGCAAGGATATTTAGAGTCTCACTGACTGGTGTAAGTGTGGCTTTGAAATTTTATAGGCTGGAATGAGTGGGTCAATCTATTTAGAAGAAAATATGCCACAGTAGATACCAGTACCATGTTCCTTCTGGCTGTGCTCAGAAACAAGGCATGGGTTTCAATGTAAGAACCTGGCTAGATGGAACCACCAGTTCTGAGGATAGAAATACTAAGTAGTACCTAGCATTTATTAGCAAACAAAAATTATGTTTAGTGAGTATAAAAGTTGCATCAGGACAAACCCCATCCACCCCAAATCTTAAAAGTGGGAAAATAAGAAATGAAGGGGACTTGTGCATTTCTTTCCACCTTCATATTGTCTATAGCACTGTTGATAGCATTCTCCAGAACACCATAAGGCTTTCACTTCCATTTCCAACAGATACCCAAAAACTTTACAGACCCCAACTTCATCAAACTTGCACTCTAACATAAAACCTTAACAGTGACCTCATGTGCTTTTATATCAACAGAGCAGCAAATCTGATGTCACACATTCGGGAACTTATTTTGACTTAAACTGTTGAGGTCACTGTTAAGGGTTTGTATTAGAGCACAAAATTCAAGTAGCATTTAACATTTATGTTTTATGTTTTGGCTTTTGCCATTTCAAGGAGATTTTTACAAAATAAAGCTCAAGTTAAAACTGAACACTGGAACGCGGCTTTAACTATTGTGCACCATAACATTACACTTCAAAAACCCTCCACAGTTCTTCAGTACAGGAAATATGCTCTTAACTTGTCACAGGAACACATAACTCCTCCCAGCCTTTGTTTTGTTTATATCACGATTCAAAAAGGAACTGGACATTTTTGGTATCCATAGCTATCACTTGGCACAGCAACATGGCTGACCTGCAGCTAAAGAACAGGTAATGTTTTGGAGAAGAGGGACCTCAGACAAAATTGAAAAGATTTGGTTGACTTTTTAGAAATCTTTGATTAATTCTTAGTGGATGGAAACCAAGATATCAGAGGGGTAGCCGTGTTAGTCTGTATCCACAAAAACAATGAGGAGTCCGGTGGCACCTTAAAGACTAACAGATTTATTTGGGCATAAGCTTTCGTGGGTAAAAAAAACACATCTTCAGATGCAACCAAGATGTTGCTCTCCTTTCCCCTCCCTGCTCCCTTTCTTTCCTTCCCTTCCCATCCCTTTACTTTTTTGGTTTTTTTTTGGGGGGGGGGGGTTATTCACACCTTATTTTTTGGAAAAAACAAACAAACAAAAAACCCCAAAGAAAATATAAATAAATCCAGAATGAAATGGTAACATTTTGGAAGGGTATTAAGCTTCATGCTTCAGAAGTGAAATCAATCTCTTATTATTCGAGATCAGAATGAGACCTTTACAGGAGACAGATTATCCCATATCTGCCAACACTTCCCTCTAAAGCATCTGGTGCTGGCCACTGTCAGAGACAGGATACCAGACTAGATGGACCCCAGGTCTGATCCAGCATGGTAAATTCTATGTTTTCATGGCCATTGTTTCTGATAATCTCTTGACAATTCTATAGCATGCTTACCTCAGAAATATTCTTTACCCTTAATACGTGATTCTGTCATGATAGCTTCCTGAATGCCTCAGCTAGGAGATTAGAGATAGTCTGATAGTCCTAATAGTGCAGTTTTGCAAGGTTTGGGCCATGGACCAGCAAGGAACAAGAAGAATAATGTAGGAAGGGAGGAATAAGATGGCAATACTGAGGCCTTGTCTACAATGCAGAGTTTTGTCGCCAAAAGGCAGCTTTTGGCAATGAAACAGTGGAGGTGTACATGCTGCAATGCCACTTTTGGTGACAAAACTCTTCAGTTTCAGCGAGAAAATAAAACCTCCTCGATGAGAGGCATAAAGCTTTTTGTGGAAAACTTAAAGCGACAAAGTGTCAGTGTAGACACTGCTGTTCATTATATTGCCATAAGTGGCCTCCCCCAGTATCCCACAATGCCTGCCATGATGGTGTAACATGCTCATGGTTTTGAACTCAGCTGCCCTGCAGGCATGCGCCCCTCCCCTTTCAAAGCTCTGGGAAGTTTTGACAGCTGAGCATGCTACTCTGCTCTGGCAGCAAGAAGCAAATCATTAATGTGTATTGCTTCTCTCTTCCGCACTAGAACACAGAGGCAGGCAGGGGTGGATGTGTATGTGACTGCTGTGCTGTGCAGAGCCAGGGAAGGAGGTGAGGGCTGATGTTGGGGTGTACCTCCCCCTGCCTTAGGACTGATTGATTCCGGGGGCTGTCTGAACTTAGAGACAGCATGCTGACACACTCACTCTCCCCCAACACACACACTTCCCCAACATACACTACTCTTATTCGGGCAGAGGGGAGCCAAAACAAAGAGAGATGTGGTGAAAATTGAAGAAGGGGAGTAGCACTTTGGAGGTATGCTGCTCCCCCCAGGAGCTTGTGGAAGGCTCTAAATACCCACTGTGGGGGTGGGGCTCCCTTGGGGAAAATTTGGGAAGTAGCTGATCACTGAAGCGTACTTCCTTGGGGAGCTAGAGAATATCCAGGCAGATATTTATGCAGAAGTTAATACTCCTTGAAATAATAACTTCTGCTCCATGTCCATACCCCTTGAGGCACATATTATACAGTTAAAATGTTCAAGTTTATAGGCCACAGTCATAGGAAAAGAGAAGGTGTAGAATCAGAAATGTAGGGCTGGAAGAGACCTTGAGAGGTCATCTAGTCCATCCCCCAGTGCTGAGGCAGACCAAGTAAATCTAGACGATCCCTGACAGGTGTTTGTCCAACCTGTTCTTAAAAACCTCCAATATGGAGATTCTATAACTTCCCTTATTAACTTATTTCAGTACATAACTATCCTTACAGTAAGAATGGTTTTTTTTCTTAATACCGAAGCTAAATCTTCCTTGCTGCAGATTAAGCCAATTACTTCTTGTGCTACCTTCAGTGGACATGGAGAACAACTGATTACCCATCTCCTTGTAACAGCCCTTAACATGTTTGAAGACTGTTATTAGGTCTCCCCTGAGTCTTCTTTTCTCAAGAAGGTTGTGCATTGACTAAGCAACTAATCAAAATTAAACAGAACAAACATCTGTGGCTTAATTTCTGAGCTGCCTAATTTGGTATTCCTGGTACCCATATTCCTGGTGAGAACTTAAGTGTGTCTCTGTTCTGAAACCCACCCCCATTTTGAGAGAAAACTTGCCCTGTCTTTATAAGTGTCCCACAGTCTTGCCCCTGTCTTTATAAGTACTACAGCAGCTGTAGTAATTGACTCTGGCCTCAGTAGGATATAGCTGTTCTCTTTTAGCTTTCCTAGACTAAGGAGAGATCTGCACATTGGGTTTAAACTTCCTTTACAGCAAGTGGTCATCTCAGTTCCCTGAAGGCTTTTACCTCTATATTCAGATTTGGTGACACTTTCTCTTCATAGTGAAACTAGGCTATGTCTGCACTCACACTTTTGTTGGTCAGGGTCTGAAAAAAACCCACCCCTCTGACTGACATAAGTTACACGACAGATAGCGCTATGTCGGCAGGAGAAGCTCTCCCGCTGACATAACTACCACTGCTTGTTGGGGGGTGGTTTAATTATGCCGGCGGGAGAGCTCACTCCTGTCAGCATGGAGTGGCTACATGGGAGACCTTACAGTGGCACAACTGCAGTGGTACAGCTGTGCTGCTGTAAGGTCTGTTATGTAGACATAGACTTAACACCATGTCTATTGGGGTTTCCTTTGGGGCCCAGGAGAATTTGTACAACCTGTCACAGTTACCTACATTTATTCAATAATGCAAGGGAATAAAGCTCTTGAAAAATGTATAGAACATTTCTCTAGCCAAATATGGAACTTATGATTTAGCTCCATAGGTATGGTGGGAAATCTAGATTCACATAAATTATGGAAAAGTAATTTTTAATTTTCTTCTTCAAATCCTTAGGATAAAGTACTGCAGTCTCTCTAACAAGCATATTTTTAAGGCTAGTTATAAGTGTGTAGTCTGTCATTGACTGTGTTACTGATTTCACATTTTAATTCCTTGTAATTCCTTGTGTCATATTTGGCATAGTTTATGATCAGCCAGAGAACCTTTTTGTAGATTTCTAAAGCTTTTCTTATTTGACAATTATCATTCAGCAGGAGTTAGAAATTTCCGGCTTACAATTTGTAGTGTTATTTTGTTTTACTTTGGTAAGTAACATATTGCTGGTGTTTCTAATAATATTACAGTCAAACAGACTATAAATATGACAGTGTTGAAAACAAATATGCAGGGGAAGTGGTAACATTTAATAAATCTCAAGTACATATTCCTGAGAATTTCGTCTAGTCCATCATTTTGAAGCCTAGAGGTTTCTTTGGTTTCAGCTGCATTTAACTGAAAAGTGAGAATTTTAAAGTAGAGATGGGACAAACCTGGAAATGATTATCTGTGGGTACTGTGGGTTCTGGTAAACTGGATCCCAGATCCCAAACAGCCATTGTTTTGGTTTTTGTGTTTGTTTTGGAAGCAAGATTTTACAAAACCAAGGGTAGGCCAAAAGTTTACCTACTTATCCAAATTTTGGGGTCTGAATCTCTAGGCTTGGTTTAGTTTAATTTCACAAACAAGTCTTGTGTGGTTCTAATTTAAAATTAATGTTATTATTTTATTGGTAGTATGTAATGTTACACACACACACACACTCTGTAAGAGAGTTTAGGGCTTACTGTTTTAGGTTTGAAAGGTAAGAAAGAATTGTGCACCTTGAAAAGACAACGAATAAAAGAAAAACTAAAACTCCAGGGGAAGTATAATAGTAAACAGAAGCAATAATACATACTTTGCACCTATAAAGTATCTTCTATCAGAGTACTTTTCAAACATCAATTATTGTAACCTCATTGTACCCTATGAAGTAGTTTTCAGAAAGACCTTAGCCATTTTAAGAGGGAGCAGGTCCTAGTGCACCTGTCACTCATCAGCTGCCTCCCAGTTAGGTTTAAGAGAAGACACATGGGCCTGAAACAGGGGGGGGGAGTAAAATGCTACTTATATTTGTGTCTAAATGATGTACAGTTTTGTCCTTTTCTCCTTCATCCCTGGACCTGAATTTTTGATCTGTACCTTTAATTGTAACTATTTAAATCCATTGTTCCTGCTCAGAACCAGCCCTGGAAACAGCATCAAATAAATCTGCCTCATCTTCTACCTCAGTATTGGGCATGATGATTTGATTTTAAATTGCCGATGTTAATCATTTAAATTAACAAGCAGGAAACCTTTATTTCACTAATTGACTTTAATTTCCTTCTGCATTGGTAGCTTTTAGCTATTTTTCTAAAGTCAGGTTGATTCTCATTGGTTAATAATCATTAAAACATGTTAAGGTGTAACTAAATATAGCCTTTACACTAAATTTGGTGCTTTTTCGCTAACCAGGAGGATACACCATATTTATACACATAAAAGCAATTATGTAGCTTAATATACATTTATTCATACTCAACTTTTACATGTTAGAAAATGTTGAATTATGTTCTTAATAGATTAACTTTTTACATGTGAGTTGTGTCATGCTCTTTGGACAGAAAATCAAATCCATTCAAAATGCACAAACAGCATTTTATTTTTTTTAGTAAATAAACTTTTTACATATCCAGCAGATTTAAGGTAGCTTTATCAAAAATGTTTTGTTTCATATTTTAAAACTAAATGATTTATTAAAGGAAATGTTATCTATATTGAACTGATTGTTTCCAGTCACTAGGTCCTTCAAGATTTTAGAACTAGTAGATCTCATCCTCTCACACCTAGTTTTTATTTTATAGATTGAAAAAAGAAAACAAGCTTTCCTGATTTTTCAACTTCCAGTTAGTTTCTTAATTCTGAATGAACTAGTCAGTGAACTGAACTAGTTGAATAAACTGAAATTTCAGAAAATATTCTCTGTACCTGCAGAAGAAGTTATTGCTGTTGAGCAGGTTACCATTTAACAGACTCTGATTCCAGGTGCTTAGCCAGTGAATTCCAACAGTTCAGTGGACTGACTTTTTTAAAATTTGCAGCAAACATGTACTGCTTAATATTTGTGTTCAATCTAAATCATTTTAATAGACTAAGTTTAGGCCTTAATGTAGTTGTCAGTTTGAAATTAAATTCTAAATAAACCTGTATTGAATTGAATTTAAAAAATTGGATTTTTATTGTTGGCTTTTTATCCACCTGTGAGTTGGGGGAAAGAAGGACATGACTAGAGTACACATGCCCCATCTCATGTCAGATCTAGAGTGCAGGAGTATAGGATAAGAAGGGTGGAGGATCAACTCTCTTTCCAGTCTCCTCTTCAGGCACCAAGCAAGAATTCCACCTTCCCAAGGCTCAACTGAATTCCAGCTGTGTTTTAATGCATGTGGAGGATCACTGTCCCTGATGCTTACACCTCACAAGTGAACAAAAAATAGGCTCAAACCAAACCTTGTATATTATTATGTTAGTGGAGTGGTCATCAGAGGCCACTGTTAGAACTTGTGCAGTGTTTTTCTCAAGCTGAGAGTTCTGAGTTTTGGAAGCAATGTCATGCTCTGTCATAGTTTTGTGGGGGGAGCTGTGGCAAGCAGCTAGGGATTTTGTTCTCTGCCTTAATCTCTCTAACTCTAGTCAGTTCTTGAGGCAGAGTTGCTTTCTGGGAATTGGGCACTGGTGTTTGGGCTGAGATCCCTGGAAGAGGAGACTGCCTGCATCCTGTTCTGATAACCTTTGCTCAAGGGCTGGTGTGTATGGCATAAAATAAGCATGCAGAACTATGAGTATACCCAACATTTGCACCACTGATTTCTCCTCCAACGGGAAATCAACTTGCAAGTCACCAACAACTGGTACCACTTGGCAGAGGGATGGCAATATGGACGTTCCTGAACATTGGTAGAAGTTAGACCTAGATCCACACTTTGATGTGGGCCCATCTCTCCCATTAACTCTAAGATGAATGGGATAGTTCACAGTTCTCTTTGTAATATTGTTTCAAGTTTTTTAGCTGCATACACATTATGAATACTGGAGCTGGTAAGATGCATTAGAACTATCATATGTCAAATGAAATGTCTGATACTGGAGAATCTAGAAATATTTGTCAGAATGACTTAATTCCATTATTCTCTGAAAGGTGAGAGACGTTCTTGATAAGCTGAGATCCTATATTAACTCTAGAGTGAGCATTGTACTGTACTCCGTGAAATCCAAACATATTTTTCCCATTAAATGTGCTCAGACTTACCTGACAGAACAATACTGACAGTGATCAAAATGGAGTGTCCCTGCCCTGACATGGGCTTGCATGTATAAACCCAGACTTTTAAAAGCATGCATGCAAGGTACATGCATAATTACTGTTTGTGCCATCAGTTGCCGTAATGGATAACTGTGTTCGGATTCCCTCCAAGACCTTTTCCACCCAGTTTATCAAGAATACATTCATAGAATCATAGAATATCAGGGTTGGAAGGGCCCTCAGGAGATCATCTAGTCCAACCAGAACCAATCTCCAACTAAATCATCCCAGCCAGGGCTTTGTCAAGCCTGACCTTAAAAACACAGTACTCCAGATGAGGCCTCACCAATGCAAAATAGAGGGGAACAATCACGTCCTTCGATTTGCTGGCAATGCCCCTACTTATACAGCCCAAAATGCCGTTAGCCTTCTTGGCAACACGGGCACACTGTTGACTCATATCCAGCTTCTAGTCCCCTGTAACCCCTAGGTCCTTTTCTGCAGAACTGCTGCCTAGCCATTCGGTCCCTAGGCGGTAGCAGTGCATGGGATTCTTCCATCCTAAGTGCAGGACTCTGCACTTGTCCTTGATGAACCTTATCAGATTTCTTTTGGCCCACTCCGCCAATTTGTCTAGGTCCCTCTGTATCCTGTCCCTACCCTCCAGCGTATCTACCACTCCTCCCAGTTTAGTGTCATCTGCAAACTTGCTGAGGGTGCAGTCCACGCCATCCTCCAGATCATTAATCATTGTCCAGTTCTGGAAGAACACTTAATCCAGTTCTTTGGGATCCAAAACACTCAGTTCAACTCCAGATTTTGTCAATCAGGTTCCTTTATTTGGCGTACAGCAAAGCTACACTGAGTTGAATTGACTCAAACATATGGGGTGAGTATAGGGCGTACCACACATCCATGCGGCTGATGAAGTGGGTGTTCACCCATGAAAGCTTATGCTCCAATACATCTGTTAGTCTATAAGGTGCCACAGGACCCTCTGTTGCTTTTCACACATCCAAAGTTACACAGAAAAGCTTTTCTTTATATGCAGTATTGTAGCTGTGTCAGTACCAGTATATTAGAGAGACAAGGTAGGTGAGGTAATATCTTTTATTGGGCCAACTTCTGGTGGTGAGAGAGGCAAGCTTTTGAGCTACACAGAGTTCTTTTTCAGGTATGCATAGCTCAAAAGCTTGTGTCTCTCACCACCAGAAGTTGGCTCAATAAAAGATATTATCTCGCCCACCTTGTCTTTCTTTATATACATTTACACATTACATTGCATCACACTTTTTTGGATTGGCTTGTTTACTTTGCAGGAACCAATCCCTGTGAAGTGTGCTCTGTCCATGCATTGTCCACGCTCGACCTACTCTTTACCTCATCTCTATGTTCCTAACTTATCTTGTCCACTGTTAGTAAATTGTTCCCTGTGTGTTCTCCCTCTTATCGTAGCTGACTCAGACATTCTGTCTTTTTAGCTAAATGATTGGTTTACCTCCCTAATTCTATCCACCAAGAAATGAAGCCTCCCTCCTTAATTATTCAGGTCAGGCCATGCCTCAGCTATCCTGGGTCCACAAATGCCCAGGTATATTAATAACTAGCCATTACTAGATCACAATGAGCAATTTTTTTAAACAACAGGGCCCCAGAGTATTAAAAGGCCTTTGTTACAGATATCTTTTCCCATGAATTCTCATCCTATTTAAACCCCTGTATATGTATCATCATCATTCATCCCTCCTGATTAAGGGATGGTAGACAGAAAGAGAAAAACAGTAGGACTGATTAAGAAAACTGAAAGGAGCACTTACTTTTGTTTTCTCATCTTCCCATTCCAATGAATTGTAGAAACGGTTATTTGAAGAGTTTCAAATGAATACCCTTGGAGAGTGGTATTTTAATGGGTATTTTCAGGTCCATGTTGTCCTGTTCTTCTCTCTCCTTGCTGATTCACAACTTTCTCTTCTTGTTTGCATGTGTGATAAAGAATGAATATCAGACTAGTGGTGTACCTAAACCAGTCTTGAGGTAAACAAAACCAGGTGAACAGAAGTACCAAATCCATGAGATAGCAGGTGGAGTTGAGCAGCTACAATATGGAGAGAATTGGGATATGACTCCATGTAGTGTATCTACAAGTTATACTCTAAAGCAGTGGTTCTCAACCCACGGCCCACTTGCGACCCAATCAGCACACAGTTGCAGCCCATGTGACATCCTCAGGGACATATAGGTAGCGTATATATTGTGTGGATGTGGCCCCCATAACATATAGAGAACTGCATATGCAGCCCATAATGGTAAATAGGTTGAGAACCAATGATCTAAAGCAATGTATTTTTATTATTGCACAATAATCTCCAAAAAAGTTTGTTACATTTGTTTTGTATTCTGTAGTCAATATACAATATAACCTCTCAAGAACAGGGATTTTCTTTCAATTTGACAATACTCATCTTACCAGATACTTGGTGCAGTAATTAACAATTGTTCTGCAAGGATCTATGTTTTTTTTCATTTTCACTAGTAAAGACTCGCAAAGAATCCAGACAAATGACTGACTTGTGCAATTTCAAGAATGACTGATTTCATGTTATAAACTGTGTATAGTCATCTTGATCTTATGAGTTAGTATCTGTATAGTAAATAACATATATTGTGTGAAATCATTATCTGAGAGGTCTGTCTTATCTCTCACAATACAATTGTTAGAAATAAAAAATATCCTTAGGAGGAAAATGGAAATGGTTTTGCAGCTTAGATTTTTAGAGCCAGTTTAAAATATTTTCAGGAGTTTTCCAACAGACGACTCAGAATGGGGGCTGGTGCCTGTAGACATCAAACCCAACAATCGATGCCTTAATCACAGAATTTCTGGGTATTGTCAGAGTACTGCTGTCAGGGCCACAGTTTTTAATCTAACGAAGGGTATTAATTGTCTTCATATCTTTCCTGTTATAAATTCTAGATTATCTGTCTCTTACTCAACATTTTTATTGATCAGAGCTTGTAAAATCCTTTGCTTCTCTGCACGTACTACAAGCAGTTAAGACAGACTGCAGGCTCCCTATTTTGCTGGAACACTAACCCAGCACTCCTCCCTTTTGAGAGCCCTCAAAGCCCATATATCGTATTCACACAGATGTGTCAGACCCAATGGCCTAGAGGGTTCAGTTTCCCTTTAGACTGCCACATCAGTGACTCAGCCAGTTTCTGTGAAGTGATCAAAATGGGAATGGCACATATTTGGAAGCAGAGGGTATAATCTCTATGAAATCCCAAACACTTTACAGGTTTTTTTAATATTATTTATTCTAAAAAATGGGTTTTGATTTTTTGCAGATGATGAGACCAGATGAGTACCCTGTGTTTATGCCATGTAGTTATACCTGTGTTGGTCCCAGAATATTAGAGACACAAGGTGGGTGAGGTAATAGCTTTATTGGACCAACTTCTGTTGCTGAGAGACACCAGCTTTCGAGCTTACACAGAGCTCTTCTTCTGAAAGAAGTTGGTCCAATAAAATATATTACTTCACCCACCTTGTCTCTCTGTACACAATGTTTAGTTATTGAAAACTGGAGATTGGCTACAGCTTAATTATAGGTTAATATGTAAAGTATATTTACCCCTTTTACACAGCTGGGAGGTTCTTTGCAGTATGAAACTAGTTACCTGTGGCTATTCTGTCTACGATATTGCAGCTTTGGAGAATAATTTGTCATCATGCAAGCCCCCAGACCTCCTTGCTTATCAATTGGCTCCTCCATATGTGTGTGCGTGTGTGTGTGTGTAATTAAGAGAGAGCGAGACAGCGCGACGCAGAAAGGGGGTGGGAGAGGGGAATTCTTCCAGCAATACCTTGCTGTTGGAGTCTGGCCATAGATTCACTTCCTTTCTCCCACTGCACTCTTCATGAGTTGACTTTCTCCCAGTCAGTGCCTAAAAACAGGTTCCAGATCAATTCCTGGTTACGTATGTGTTCTAAAGGATGTACCAACAAAGCCCCTTTGCAAGGACTACTGACAGCTAGCGACTCCCTGACATAGTAATAACAGCTCCCTGAGTGCGTAGAGCCACAGTCAATGTACTTAGGTGGATACAGTGAGTGTGTAAACATTACATTACTTCTGTTGATCCTAACTGTCCTCCAGCAGCTGTCGCACAATGCCACACACTGATCGCTGTAGTCACTGCTGTGAACGCCACTGCCCAGGGGTCCCGGAGCCCTGAAGCCCTCCCTGCTGTCCCTTTTAAAGCCCTGTGAATTTTTCAAATTCCTTTTCCTGATTGCTCCGCTTGGTGAGCACACCTAGCAGCTCTCCATTATTGAGTGCAACTGCCCAGTTGCCAGGTACACAATCCAGACAGTCTTCTGCCTGGAGTAGACAGGAGAGATTGGGTCTCCTGGGCCTGTGAGGAAAAGAGGCTGTGCAGGCACAGCTCTGATCCAGCTGTTGAAATGTCAACATCTGTGAGCAGATTGCTCGCAGGAGAAGGGGTAGGAGAGGGACCAGCAGCAGTGCCGTGTGAAAGCCAACGAGCTGCGGCAGGCATACCAGAATGACAGGGAGGCCAACAATCGATCTAGTGCCAAGCTGCAGACTTGCTGATTTTACAAAGAGCTGCATGCCATACTTGGCAGAGACCCGACCCTGCCATGACACACCACACCACTGTTGATACCTCTGAGGAGCCCAGGTCACAGGCCCCCGGCAGTGAACAGCGAGGAAAAGGAGATGGTGGATGAGGCAGTGGAGGAGGAGGAATCTGGGGGACATGTGATCCATCTGCGCAGCGAGCCAGGACCTATTTTTGACTCTACCACAGTCTAGCCAGTCCCACCAGTAGAGCAAGGGCAAGCCCAGTGCAGGGGAAGGAACCTCGGGTAATCGTGTAGATAAATTTTCAATTACAGGGACGGCCCCCCAAAGTATCAAGACACATATTTTGACTTTTCATTAATTTACTTGTGCTAGAAGAGGCAGTGGCACAACCAAGAAAGGTAGAGTTGCTCTCTGCTTTTCATTCCCCTCTTGAGTTAGGCAGGGGAGCCTATGAGGAGCAGTTTGTTTATGGACACACAGGGATGTCCCTTGAATCCTCCTGAGAGATCTTGATGAAACTTTCATGGAGACACTCTGCAGTTCTCTGCCCATGGTTTCTAAGGAGGGCTGCCTTATTTCTTCTCCACAGTAGGACACTTTCCCACACCACTCAGCCATAACTTCAGCAGGCATCATTGCAATACGGAGGCTAGCAGCGTACAGGCCTGCGTGGCTTCAGGACGCCAACAGCAGCTGTGCTCTCTTTGCCTTTGTGACCTTCAGGAGTGAGACATCAACTAAAATCACCACTGCCTGTGGAAAACGGTGCCAATATTCCTATACTTGCCCTATACTACTAGAATCATAGAGGCTGAGCAATTCCTTTCTCATTTCCCCTCCCCTGGGGGGCCATACTCAGTACTCACCATGGGCTGTTGCTGTGACTGGTGCCGTGCACAAGCAATCCCAAGCAGAAGTGAGAAGGTCATGCTTAAAACTTGTGGGGAGCAAGGGGAGTAAGTTTAGCATCTTCAGTTTCTCATTCTGCAGTGAATATGCTGACACTAATACCTCTGTGAGTGTTATCTTCAGCTGTTGCCACTGCAGCCTTCAGGGTCGCCCCCCCCTCCCCACACACACACACACACCTGCTGAACGCCTGAGCCAGATAAGGAGGAAAGAAGAGGACTTGGGATGACATGTTCCAGGACATCCTGCAAGCCAGTGCTGGATTGGACCGTGAGCACAGGGCCTGGAGGATGAACACTGCAGCAGCCTGGAGAAGGGAAGTGCGAAGAGGAGAGAGGCCTAGGAGTCCCAGCAGCAAAAGGAGAGGGATGCATCAGGACATAATGGGGCTTCTCTTGCAGCATACACAGATGCTGCAGACTCAGGTGGACCTGCAGGTTCAACAATCCCAGGCTTGCCTCCCTCTGCAGCCCATTGAGAACTCAATATTGGGACCGCCCTACACCCCTCCTCAATATTCCAAGTGGCATCAGGGGTCGCTGTACTACCCCGACCACTCCACCCCAGGGACATTAAAGGCAATCACAGCTTCACATTCACTGACCTATGAAAGCCACAGCTGGTGTATGTGTAGCTGAAATGGACATGAATGTTCTTTCCCCTTCAAATATTCTGTTCTCTTAACTTAAGTTTTATGTTGTTTAATGTATTTGTTTTTAAATTGCCCATTTTTTTTACAGTGATTTTGTTACAGAATCCAGCTCTTGCTACCCTAGTGTGGGGACCACACCCTATTACATTAGTACACAACATATGCTGCTGAGTGCTCAGCAGTTCTGAAAGCATCCAATTACCTGTTACTAAACAGTGTCACATAACTCATAATATCATTCACAAACGAAATTAATAGGTGCATTGACAGTGTTATATTCCTACTGCACAACAATTGTTATCAGGCCACAAAAGAGGAGGGCCAGTTAAAGCCACTACAACACC
Source organism: Platysternon megacephalum (assembly GCA_003942145.1). NCBI lineage: Eukaryota > Metazoa > Chordata > Testudines > Platysternidae > Platysternon > Platysternon megacephalum. The sequence goes on from QXTE01000043.1 coordinate 8,380,776, forward strand.
ACACACTGCTCTGGCTCACTGTTAAAATGGTCTTTAAAGCCTCTCTGAGCCATATAGCTCCATGTTGACCTCTTCCAATAGCCCTTGTATCTGGCTGTTCAAATTCAGCAGACAGCTGCTTCACCTCCACCCCAGTGTAAACTTTCCCCCCTTTACTTCACAGATATTATGCAGGACACAGCAGGCAGCTATAAACCATTGGGATATTTTCCTCACTGAGATCCAATCTTGTAAGTAAACAACATCAGCAACCCTTCAAATGACCAAAAGCACATTCAACTGTCATTCTGCACCTGCTGAGCCTGTAGTTGAATTGTTCCTTGGTGCTGTTGAGTTGGCCAGTGTACAGCTTCATGAGCCAGGGATAGGCTGGGTCCCCCTAAATCACTCTTGGCATTTCAGCATTCCCAGTGGTAATCTGCTGGCTGGGAAAGAAAGTCCCGGGTTGTAGCTTTCTGAACAGTCCTGTGTTCTTGAATATATGTGGGTCATGCACTTTCCTGGACCAGCCCACATTGATGTCGGTGCAGCATCCCTGGTGATCCACCAATGCTTGCATAACTATAGAAAAGTAGCACTTTCTGGTGATGTACTCAGTGGCAAGGTAGTCTGGTACCAAATTAGGGATATGTGTGCTGTCTATCACTCCGCTACAGTTTGGAAACCTCATTGTTGCAAATCCATTCACTATGTCTTTCACGTTGCCAAGAGTCACAGTCCTGTGTTGCAGGAGGCAATTAATGGTCCTCCACACTTGCATCACAACAGCCCCTATGGTGGATTTCCTGACTCTGAATTGATTTCTGACTGACTGGTAGCAATCTGGTGTCAAGTTTCCACAGTGCAATTGCCACTTACTTCTCCACTCTCGGTGCAGCTCCCATCCTGGTGTCCCTGAGCTAGAGGGCTGGGGCATGTTCAGCACACAGATCCAGAAATGTGGCCTTGTGAATCTCAAAGTTCTGCAGCTGCTGCTCGTCATCCCAAACCTGTATTATTATGCAATCTCATCAGTCAATGCTTGTTTCTCTGGCCCAGAAGTGAAGCGAAGCTGTCTGCAGCTGCTCCATGACTGCTGCCAACAGCCTTAAACTGGTTCTCGCTATGTCCCACAGCAATCTGTCCTCCAAGAAATCATTGTGTTCCCTGCTCATTTGACTCTTCTTGCGGCTCTACAGATACTCCAGGATCATGCATCCCATACTTGCAAGACTCATGGCAACAGTGCAGAGCTGTGCAGGCTCCATGCTTCTGTCAGAGATGGCAGACAGCGAGGAGGGTTTGTGGAATTTTGAAAAAAAGGTGCAAAAATTATGGGATACAGATAACATTATTGGATGGAGACAGTTGCAAACTGGGATGTTGACCCCATGTTCCCAGTCACCATTGTGCGACTCATTTCAGCACCACCATGCATTGCCAAAATTTCCCAGAAGACAGTGCACTGGACAGTGGTGAGTTGCACAGTGGGATGCCTACCCAGGGTGCTCTGTGGTCTGTGTCAATGTAAGCACTCCTAGTGAGTACATGCACTGCTAACACAAGGAGCCAAGCATGCATGTGCACAAGTGATGTACTAACTGCGGTGGCTGTATGCCAACATAACTTGAGTTGACATAAGTTTGTAATGTAGATATGGCCTAACTCTGCTCTGGGTAGGAAGGAATGGGAGTGACTTTCAAAGGAGAGGAAGCTAATACAGAGGCAGTCCTAGAAGGAAACTCTAGTGATGGAACCTTAGGCTTTTGTGTTTATTGAATTACCAATAAAGCCTAAGAAGGTGAGTTTGGACACTAAGGGCTTGGCTACACTTGCGAGTTAGAGCACATTAAAGCAGCCCATGCTCACCCTAGCTCACTACCCATCCACACTGGCAAGGCACGTAGAGCGCTCTGACTCCAGGGCTAGAGCGCTCCTGGTACTCCACCTCGGCGAGAAGATTAACACTTGGTGCGCATTGGCTGAAACGCCCGGGCGTCAGTGTAAACGAGGTGTTGCATTACTGTGCTCTGATCAGCCTCTGGAAACGTCCCATAATCCCCTTAAGTCAAGTGGCCACTCTTGTCATTGTTTTGTCACTGCAGGCATGCTGATATGCCCTTTGAAAGCTCCGTTTCTGACAGCCGGCATGCTTATCTGCTCCGAGACAAAGCAACCATTACTGTGGAATGCTGTGTGTGAGAGAGAGCGGCGGGAGGGAGGGGGGTCTGTTGCTGTCTGAACTTACAAGACAGCATGCTGACATGCTCTCAGCCCCCCCAAAACCCACTCTCTCTCCCCCAACATACACACAACACACTCCGTCACACTCCACCCCACCCCCTCATTTGAAAAGCATGTTGCAGCCACTTGCATGCTGGGATAGCTACCACAATGCACTGCTCTCTGTGGCCGTTGCAAGAGCTGCTAATGTGGCCACGCCAGTGCACTTGCAGCTGTCAGTGTGGACAGACTGCAGCGCTTTCCCTACTGCGCTCTACGAAGGCTGGTTTAACTCAAAGCGCTCTACATCTGCAAGTGTAGCCATGCCCTAATTCAAAATCTGTGCACTCTGGTAAAGGATGGGGAGGGTGTCAACCCATTCACGGTCAATTACTGGTAGTCTGCAGGGCTCTAAAGAGGATCACTATAGAGTGATATAGTAGAATTCTCCTGTCCTCACCGAGCTCTTCCTTCTATCAAGCCATAGTGCACTGGTATGCCTCAGAATTCTCCATCATTGTGTGATGCTCTGAGGGGGAGAGCAGATTTTATAGGGGAGGTACTGAAACAGGCATTGGTGAGAGATTGAAAGTACTTCATTTTCATTCTATGCCTGGACAAAGTAAAGTTGGGAGTCTGGGGTCTAACTACTGTGAAAATCTTGACCCAGCACTTTCCCAGGTGCAGTGTGGTGCAATAGCCACTAAACCCTCAGACTGACAGTTACCTTATCTTAAAAAAGCAGCTAGCTTTTCTTGTTTAACAGCATGCTCATGTCAGGACACTAGTTTTACCTTTAAGAGTGTGAAAAGACATATTTGTGACAAATGCAGACCCAAGTATGAAGCGGTAAAAAAATATTTCCAGTCCCATTTAGTTTGTCAATTCCAAAATTTCTCTTCCCTTGCACACTAGCCTTAGTTGAATATTGATACAGATAATGATAATTTGATAGCATTTTTTAAGAAACACACATAAACATACTTGTAGCATGAAAGTATGATTAGCTGATGCAAACATTGCTCTCAATGTTTTGCAAAGTTTTTTGTTATTATAAAAGTGATGTGGTTTTTGTATGAGTAGGTCTCCCTATGGTAATATGAGTGGAAGTATCCAAGATGGCCTGAAATTCTAGCTTTCTTCCTTCTTAGCATTATTTCCCCTGATGGAGATATGGGGTTTATGGCTGTTTGGCAGTATCCTAGAACAATCCAGGGTGTATTTATGTATCAAAGCGTACATTAGTTTTATTGAAAATCCTCACTTGTAGTTGTTTAATGATAATCAAGTTGCCCCTTGTTACCAAATCAGAAACCTCTTGCTGTAGAGTAGTATCTGCAGTTAAGATATAACTTTTGAGTTAGAAGATAGAACTTAAAACAGGAAGAACAAAATTCATTTTTCATAAACCTATGATACCTAAACACTGCAAATACAAAAATATTTGAAATAGTCTCCAAGATACTGATTTACTTGGTCAGAAAAATGGAATAGTTCTGAACAATTTCTATTAGGGCCTATTATAAAAGCTAAAATGTACAGATTGCTTTTAAAAGTAATTACAAAACAAGGTATATTGTGAACTTCTGCAGTCTGAGCTTGCTAATATTTTAAATATGAAAAATGTTTGCAGCTACAGCTGTCAGTTTTCTGAACTTATTTAAAAATGGATGCAGTGAATCGCACAGTACCCTACAATATAAGTATCAGTATCTTTGGGATAATTAGACAGCACCTGCTGGAGCAGTATATTTTGGTATTGGATCCAGGAAGTATGACTGAAGGATGAAGACTATTTTGTATTTCACAGTGTTGGAGACACAGCTTTGACTGAACAACAACTATGTCGGTGGACCCAGATCTTGATTTCTGATTAACCCATTTTGTAATCTATTTCCAGCAGAATCAAATGCTACTCTGTCTTATTTGCAGAATAAGAACCTATTCCTTTCTGTCTGGAGTTCAATCTGGTAATGCTAGCAAGAGCAGAACTTGAAGCAGGGTCTGAATGAACTCTCCCCTGACATCTAATGATGAATTGGGGGAAAATACTTCAGGAGCAGCCCATATTTGCATAGACACACCAACCCTGCCTGGGTGACAGACCTGCTTTCCCAAAGTGATCAATTTTGGCTGGTGACATTGAGCATTTTTTGGAGTCTCTCAGGGTTGTCTGCAATCAAGACCAGATTATCTGCATAGGCCAAGATATTCACCCTGTTGCCATACAGGTCAAAATCGCCTAGACTGCTGGAGATCATTCAAATGAGCGGCTCCATGGCTAGGTTGAAAACAATGGGGCTGAGGGGACAGTACGTAAGCCTCAGTGACATGGGCACCCATGTGATATGGACAACTATTTCCTTTTTCAATCTGCATCATCGTATACCCATGACAGGGGCTTGGTGTGCAGTAAATGTGAGGCATTATTATTGGTGAGTGTCCTGTAGTGCAGCGGTCGGCAACCTCTGGCATGTGGCTTGCCAGGGTAAGCACCCTGGCGGGCCGGGCCGGTTTGTTTACCTGCCGCGTCTGGAGGGTTCGGCCGATCGCGGCTTCCACTGGCCGCGGTTCGCCGCTCCGGGCCAATGGGGGCAGCGGGAAGCGGCGCGGGCTGAGGGACGTGCTGGCCGCCATTTCCCGCAGCCCCCATTGGCCTGGAGCGGCGAACTGCGGCCAGTGGAAGCCGCGATCGGCCGAACCCTCCAGACGCGGCAGGTAAACAAACCGGCCCAGCCCGCCAGGGTGCTTACCCTGGCGAGCAGCGTGCCAGAGGTTGCCGACCCCTGCTGTAGTGCTTTGCTTAGCTGCTGAGCTGTGTACATGCTGGAATGCTTCTAGATGTGCATTGTGGGATACGTAGTAGAAGCCAGTGGAATTCTGGGGCTTGGGGTCAAACGCCAAAAGTCCTGTGATTCTGCTCCCTTACCATGGTTCCTGTCATCATGCGTGGGGTAGCACCTGTAACTGATGGCATTATCCTGGACAAACCTTACAGAATTAAGCTTATGTATCATTGTGGACCAGGGATAGTATGTAATTCCATGAGGCAAGGGGACACCAACCTTCCAGGAAAGAAGAACAGTGGACTGTGATTAGGCAAATTCACTCAGGTTGCAACACCTTCAGATAGATTCCACCACCTGGAGAGAGGCTCTCATATACTGGTTCAAACTGGATTCTCCAGGGACCAACAGACAAAGAAAAGACTTTTGCTTAAATAGCCTGAGTTAAATTGACTCAGGGCCTTCTTTCTGATCCAACATGTGGACAGGACCTCCGTCATAATCCCTCTTGGGAAAGACTTGGCCCAATCTATGTTCTGAACAAAAGGGGTTATGAACTTTTAACCACAGAAGGCCCTCTTGCTGGGGTCTGAAGGATTGTTCACTGGCCAGAGCTCTTAGTGGAGTTAGAGTGATTGCTGGTAAGTTTATTAGCATGCAGGTAGGTTCTTTTATTATTTTAATGTTTCCTCTGTAATGCTTTTACCATAAGTTTGCTTGCTTAGAAAGAGCAGTGTGGTAACTTAAATGTGGCAATTACACCGTTTATCATATCTAAGGAGAAAAGTAAAGCAGACCTGCTGAGGCAGTCTGTGTTGCTGGGGAATTCACAGCGTAGGCAGGAAGCTCTGCAGCCTGGAAAAACCCTGGTCAGGAGGGAGAGACACATGTCTCTGACCACAAGAGGTGATGGCTGGGGACTCGAAACCTGAGGGTGGGTGCTGTTGCTGGACCATAGAGGGGGAATACAGGTAGGGTTGCCAGCCCTCCAGGATTGTCCTGGCATCTCCAGGAATTAAAGATTAATCTTTAATTAAAGATTATGTCTGTTGATGAAACCTCCAAGAATATGTCCAACCAAAGTTGGCAACTCTAAATACAGGAGCAGTCGCCCTGAACTGTGACGGCAGCATTTTCAAACTGCTGTCAGCAAGCATAGATGCAACAATGCTTCAGATCACTATGCTGGCAACTTCTAATACACAGGGGATGTTGGCGGTTTATTTGAGAACTCAGTGCTGGGTGTCTTCATCTTCCAGTTACTGAGCAGCTGATGAAGCAACAGAAGTGGTTCCTCCAGCAGCGGGAGAAGGAAGAGGACAAGGACTGGGAGGAGGAGGCTATCTAGCAACTGCTTCTACACAAACTGTTTTTGGAGTGCTTGGGTCCCATGCAATGCTGTTCTCACTGCCCTGGGCTTCTGGGGGTGGGAATGGCCTGTGAGAGCTTGGTTGTGGGACAACAGCAGGGAACATCTGTCAGGTTTCCCAGTAACCTGTATTATCCAGGGCCTGCAGAACTTGGCTGGGTCCCAATGGGGTGCTGCATTGCCTGTTGTCCTAGCAGCAGCATACTCTCCAGCACAGTGTTCTGTCTATTTGCTGCTTCTAGGACTACCTTTGAATGTCCCTGTCTTTCTCCACAATGTCTCTGGTCACGACAATACTTTCCTAGGCCAGGTCCATGCTGTCTTTCTCCTTGTCAGTCAGCAAAACTGTCTCCACAGCTTGAGGTTAGTTTGGTTCTGTCAGGACAACTCCAAACATTTCTTCCCCCTCAGATTGGCCAGTTGCTCAGCCATTGATAGAGGTTCTTGTCCTTGGGGGTCTTGCCAATGCAAGATGCATTGTGCAAGCTGGATAGTAGTCCCCTATAGGCTGTCTAAACTCTTGATGATGATGCACTGAGGCGGGTGACTAAGAGGCAGAGAAGGAGCTTATTCAAACAGGCAAAGAGCAGACAGAGAAAGAAGCTGTGATGTTATTCACTGAGATTATTTGCCCCTAGAAGAGCTGCATGAGTGGCAGAGAGTTATAAGCCCAGTGGAGGGCGGGGGGCAATGATTGTGCTGCTGTACTGCTGCATGTCCGTACTAAAAATCGAGCAATTTCTCAGCCTTAGATTCTGCTTGATCTCTGCTGCAGACGAGTAGAAAGTGCAGAGAAAAATAGATTGGATTTTGTAACTTTAATGGTTTGTAGCGGGGTGGTCCCCGCTCCTGCCCGGAAGGGCTTAAAACAGCCCTGGCAGAGGGCTGGGGCAAAGGAAAAGCAGCAAGCCTTGGCTGATTGGGGAAGCGGCCACAGCTGGGCCACACCCCAATCAGGCCACAGCTAGCCTGTATAAAAAGGCTGGGAGCCAGGAGCTCAGCAGTCCCTCTCTGTTTATAGAGGGAGATGGGCCTGGCTGCAGGGAGCTAGAGACTGGGTACCTGAGTGGAGCAGGGCTGGGGAGCTCCAGCCTGGAAAGCCCCAGGCTGCGGCCTAGCAGAAGGCCAAGGGGTACTGGGGGTTGCAGAGGGCAGCCCAGGGGTAGGCCAAGGCAGCAGGTCCAAACCCAACCTTGCCAGTGATGAGTAGGCTGATACTGCAGTCTGCCGCAGGGTGTGGGGCTAGGTGATGACTGGCAGTAGCCTTATAGTGAGGTGGGAATAGTGGGTGGGGGTTCACCATGGAGGGGAGACCCTAAGACTGAAGGGTTACTGCTAGGAGGCAGCACCCCAGGTATAAGGGCACCGGGGTCCAGAGAGGGAGACGGGGGCCAGAGGACAGGTGGATCACCGGCCTGCAGAGGGTGCGCCGGAGCTGGAACAAGCTAATTCCTGGAAGTCACCAGCAGGCGGTGCCGCAGGGGTGAGTCTGCTCCTCTACATGGTTCCAGCCTTTTTCTATCAAAAAGTCATATACCTCAGCCATGTGCCTTAAGAGCTGTACAGCAATGTAATCCTTCTATCTACGTATCCTTAGTGTGGGTTGAGGTAAACTAACCTAAACTTATTTTCCTGTATGAAACCATGTATGCAATGCTAATAAGGGTTTATATACAAGAGCAAGGTGCCTTATCGATACGGGTATGCAATGCCTGTTTCTACATATACATCATGTCAACTGTGAAAACTACCCAGACCTTTGTTTTTGGTAACCACTATTTCAGTGAACTTTTGAATTTTGCACAACTACAAGGTTTAATTAGTTGAACTTGCTGCTTGAGGTGAGAGTGAGATTGTGGGTGTACCACGTGGGAGCCGTTTTCAGCATGGAGCTAGGGTTTGGGGGGTGGCATTCTTTGGGGGAGGAGATATGCAGGCAGGGAGAAAGAAATAAGTAAATGGGTATGTACCCTCCATGACATGGGCTTCTAAACCATTGATGATTGGTGGCATTGGCACAAGTTAGAAATTGAGCTGAACCCGTCTGCTACTTTGAAAATTGTGTGTGTGGAGGGTGGGGGGAAGGAAGGGGAGGACAGTGTGGAATGAGGGAGGTGGGGCTAGAGACTCAGACTCCTAGCTCACATCCACCCAAAATGGCAGTAGCATCGGGCAGCTGAAACAGAATTGACCATAGCAGTAAAGCATAATGACAGTAAACTGTAAAGATACTTATGTGCTGGGCTCCCCTGGAGAGGGAAAGGGCCACTTCAAAACTTGTTGAATGACAGCCTTTTGCTTGGGCTGTCCACTGGGGTGGAGTGGCCGGGTGCACGGAGCCTCCCCTCCCCCCCCCCCCGCATTCTTGGGCGTCTGGGTGAGGAGGCTATGGAACTTGGACGGGGGAGGATGGTTAAACAGGGGCTGCAGCAGCACTCTGTGATCCTGCTGCCGTTCCTGAAGCTCCACCAGACGCCGGAGCATGTCCGTTTGATCCCGCAGTAGCCCCAGCGTTGCATCCTGCCTCCTCTGATCTTCCTGCTGCCACCTCTCATCTCGTTCGTCCCTCCTGGCCTCACGTTCGTCCCTCCTGGCCTCACATTCGTCGGCCGCTTTCCTGTACAGGTCTGTCTCATCTTATGCTGGGGTTATGTTCCGCGGTCAGCGCATAAAGCGAAAACCGCGTATAGTCAAAATTACATTGAGTGTAATGGCGGGCAGAATCGCCTGCACTACAGAAACAGTATTTAAATTGTTATTTTTCTCTTTTTTTGTTTGTTTTTGTTCTTGTTTTTGCCGACTGCATAAAGCTGAAATCGCACATGTTAAATGCGCCTAAGATGCGACAGACCTGTACTGTGATACTGTGTCCTTCCACTCATTCCGATGAGTTCTTTCATGGCGGGTCGACTGCATGATCTCAGAGAACATTTAATCTCGCGTGCGTTTTTTTTCGCCGCCTTATCTGAGATAGCCTTCGGGACGGAGGAGGGAGGCTTGAAAAATTTGCAGCTGTGGGAGGGGAAAAAGGGAGAGAAGTATTTAAAAAGATACATTTTACAGAACAATGGGTATACTCTTTCACGGTGGACAACACTTCACATTACATAGCACATGTGATTTCGGTACAAGGTCGCATTTTGCACCTTAATATTGAGTGCCTGCGGCTTTGGTGTTAGAGATCACAGACGCAGGGCTGGGCAACAGAATTCAGCTTGCATACGGCCATGGTAAGCCATTGTCTTTCGGCTTCTGCAACCTTCATAAAAGCAGCGCCCTCCTTTTCCATACCAAGCAAAGCCCGTTGAGTGCTGCGGTTTTTGTGTTAACGTGCAGCAGCAGAAACCAAACTAACCCCTGCCCCCCCACCATCCAATTATCTGGGATGGTCGCTTTACCTCTTCTCCCCCCCACCCACTGCGTGGCTGGTATCAGGGAAGATCCCTGCTAGCCAAATACAAACAGCTCAGCGCCAATGCCCCCCCTCTCCCCCGCTTGGCTAACTGCAGGGAAGGATTTCTTTTCGGCCACAGGCAAACAGCCCAGTAGGAACAGCCACCTCTGTCCCCTTAATTAAATTTCCATATTTCAACCAGGTTACCATGAACGATATCACTCTCCTGAGGATAACACAGCGAGCTAAAGAACGGATGTTGCTTGAATGCCAGCAAACACTGGGACCATACGCTGCCAGGCTTTGTCATGCAATGATACCAGATTACTTGCTACTAGCATGGCGTGGTAGTGTCCTACCATGGAGGATGGAATAAGGCTGTCCTGCCCAGAAACCTTCTGCAAAGGCTTTTGGAGTACCTCCAGGAGAGCTTTATGGAGATGTCCCTGGAGGATTTCCGCTCCGTCCCCAGACACATTAACAGACTTTTCCAGTAGCTGTACTGGCCGCAAATGCATCCCAAGGCCTCAGGGCAAATTAATCATTAAAAAACGCTTGCTTTTAAACCATGTTTTATATTTACAAAGGTACACGCCCCAGAGGTCCCTTCTATGGCTTCATGGTTCGGGATACCGCCTTGGGAGGGTTGGGAGGCTACTTCAGTCAGGGTGAGAAAAAGATCCTGGCTGTTGGGGAGAACGGTGTGCTGTGTGCTCTCCGCAAGCTCCTCCTCCTCCTCATCTTCCTCATCCGCAAAATCCTCAGGCATGGCTGAGAGTAACCCCTCATCGGAATCCACGGTCAGGGGTGGGGTAGTGGTGGTGGCCCCCCCAGAATTGCATGCAGCTCAGCTTAGTAGCGGCATGTCTGAGGCTCTGCCCTGGACCGTCTGTTTGCTTCTTTGGTTTTCTGGTACGCTTGTCTGAGCTCCTTAACGTTCACGCGGCACTGGTGAGTCCCTATTGTGGCCTCTCTCCATCATGCCCTTGGAGATTTTTTTCAAAGGTTTTGGCATTTCGTCTTTTGGAACGTAGTTCTGCTAGCACAGAATTATCTCCCCATACAGCGATCAGATCCAGTACCTCCCGTACAGTCCATGCTGGAGCTCTTTTTCGATTCTCGGACTGCATGGTTACCTGTGCTGATGAGCTCTGCATGGTCACCTGTGCTGATCGGCTCTCCACGCTGGGCAAACAGGAAATGAAATTCAAAAGTTCATGGGGCTTTTCCTGTCTACCTGGCCAGTGCATCCAAGTTCAGATTGCTGTCCAGAGCGGTCACAATGGTGCACTGTGGGATAGCTCCCGGAGGCCAATACCATCAAATTGCGTCCACACTAACCCTAATTCGAACCGGCAATGTCGATTTCAGTGCTACTCCCCTCATCAGGGAGGAGTACAGAAATTGATTTTAAGAGCCCTTTATGTCGAAGTAAATGGCTTTGTTGTGTGGACAGGTGCACGGTTAATTTGATTTAACGCTGCTAAATTCGACCTAAACTCAGTGTAGACCAGGCCTTAGGCTGGGAATCGGGCCACTCTCCTACGTGGCCACCCTGAGTTTTAAGTCCCATAGAGATCCTGGCTGTTTAGGGAGCTATCTTCATTGTGTTTACTGTTGTCCTCCCCCAATGAATCCTAGTCATTTTGGGAGGGGGCGGCACAGTCTCCTCAGTGGTGACAGTGGGACCACTGTACACAAGGGTTGTTGGGCTCTGTAGTGTGCCTGGACAAAATTCTGTTCAGCTCCTCATGAAATGGACAGGTCATGGGGCATTGCCAGAGGTGTTTTTACTCTCCTTGGCCTCCCTCTATATTTCATGAGCTATTTGCTCTTGATGCAGAATGAGCAGCTTCCTGGCTGTGCCCCTTTGTGGCCATCTCCTTAGTGATGTCCTCAGTTATTTATTGTGGTGGCTGGCCGCAAGAGCTTGCTGTGCTGTCACTTGTCCCCAGTGGGTGAGGAGATGAAGACTCTCTGCACGGGTTCAAGTGGCTGCATGAGGCCTGGTGTACTGCTGTGGAATACTAGCGCTGTAATGCTCATCTATTCAAATCCAGGAGTAAAGGGACCGATCCTGCCCCTCACCACTGTATAAACAGGGGAGGGGACATTGGTCAACTTGACCCCAGAACAGATGAGGGCCCTTAGGTAAACAGACAACCTGGTCAAAGCTGGCTGCGAGGCAGTGAGGGATAGCTGCTGGATGACTGCCAAAGTAGAGCCGGGCAGCGTTGCATGCACACTAATGATGTACTAACTCAATTCCCAGCAACGTACTATATGAAACACAGACTGCACAGCAAATGGGCAGTTAGAACACTTTAAGGTTTGTGGTTGGTGCTGGGTGTACACAGGCTGGTTTTCAATGCACAGTAACCCAAGTTAGAGCAAAGTACACTCCCCCCACCTCCTGTGTAGCCAAGTCCTTAGCAAGTTTAAAAATAATTGAGCTTCCCTTTGCTCACCCTGGGTTTTTTCTCCTGCCCCGCTTCCAAGTTCACTCAGATCCAAATATAAAGTTATTAAACTACAGCTGGTGACAATTAGTGCAAAACCCTGGCACCAGCCTTAAAAAATAAAAATACAATAAAATGGGTTCAATAATTCATAGCCTAAAGCAATGCGGCATGTAGTCAGGCTAGCGATCAGAGTTTAGGAGCAGACTCTGTAGCTCATACTGGAAGAACTGGGTGTCAAAACATCCTCTGCTGGCTGCCCTGCATATACTAACATTAAATGGCTACAAAGAAAGCTGTTTTTTCCTCCATTGGACAGAGGTTTTATGTAGCATGATTGTAATTGCGAGGGAAAAAAGTAAAGGTTGCATATATAAATCCTTTACATTCCAGTGCAGAGTGCATAAGTGCAATCCTCTACTCCCCATTCCCTCTGCACAGGTTACATTTTTGAACATTTTCAAAGTGTTTCTCTCTGATTTTACATGGCAACTAGGTTTTGTAACAAAGAAAAAACAGCAAATTTAGTTCTCGGTGCTGATGATCCTCCCATAGAAACCAGTAGAGGCCATTTGAAGGATCCTAATTGTCTATTGGATTTTCCACTACAGCCTTTTCCAGAGCACCACCGGAAGATATGGTTTCACCTACCACACAATAAGCCTGATTCCCATCGGTGAAACCCAGTCAATCTGGTGGTGGATGGTCTTCCCAGAATGGGAATAAAGTGTAGAAGCCACCTGCAACTCTGGCTGCAGCTTGGACCTTGGAACTGGCTGAGGTAGCCTAAAAAGTATGCAGGGCTAAATGGGAAGGAGGCAGTGCCAGGATACTCCAGGGCTGTGGCAAGAATTTTTTTTAAAGCTGCCTTCCTCAAACGAAACAGGAAGAGGGGCGGTATTACTTCCATCTTATCTGCTGCCACAGCTGCTTCTGTGGGAGCAAGAGGATGCATAGTGTGCCTACAGGTGTGAATTAAGCCAACTGTACCTACTTCCTTGGTTTGGCTAAAGCTAGAAAATCTGATGGAACTACAATAGCATTACAGAATTACTTATTAGGTTTCTGCTTACATTGGTTAATACTGTACTGGCAACAGAGGCTGACAAGTTTTGTTTTTTCCAAGGAATGCTTTTCTGTATGCTCTTAACTTATGAGGCTAATATTTTAACAATGGTCCCCATGATATGTGGACTGATGCCCCAAACGCACTGCTTTCTAACCCAAAAAGCTTTCTGACTCTGTACTCTAAAACTGCAAAATGTGACTAAGAGGTGCCATTAAATTGCGTTCACCATGAAAATTCGACAGCCCCGAGCAATATGTTAAGTGGAGGTGGTAAAACATTTTCTTTGAGATACCTTGAAAGTGATTTTTTTTTTCTCATTCTCCTCTCTCAACTTGTTTTTTTTTTTTTTTTTTTTAAATCCAAATGACTTGAAACTCAAGTCGGGGGAATATACAGGAAAATATTTTATATTTGATTCAGGGCAGCAATTGAGTCCATCCATGTGAAGGAAACATGACGTTTTACTGCAGCTTTGTGGGAAAAGCCCTAATGCAGTGTTAGATGCACTCCTTATCCTTGAGGCCATGCTATTTTTCAAATTATAAAAGAAATCATGGGAGGCAGAGTGCAGTTTGCAATACTAAATCACTGTCCTCTCATGTCACTATATAAACAAATATCTGAACTGGCCCTGGCACCTTGGTAACAAATGAATTTGCATACATAATTTATTAAATGATTTTCAGACAAAAAATTTAATCTCTAAAGCAATGTGCTTTAGCTTCCCTGTGACAGGAAAGCCCATTATTATTAGCGCATTGATGAATGTGACTCTTTTTTGCTTCCAGAGATTAAAGTGTGTGTGTATTGCATTCCTATCTTGAAAAATGCTATTGCTATTTTGCTAAAATACCTTTTGCAAACTCCCATTGCTGGGATTATAGCTCTCATGCACAAAACTGCAGATGACTCACTCTAGTACTACATAAGAAGGTGATTGGAATCCCTTGGAATAGGCAATTTGTACTCATTGGGTTCTGGTATCTTATCCCTTCACATGTCCAGAGGATCTGTACTAGTTCCACTGGCTCCAGGGCCCACAGTGCCTATGGAGATGGGAGTAAAATATGCCTGTATATGCATTACTACACATTACTGACCTGAGACTCAAATGGAAAGTTGGGGGTCCATAGCCACGTTCTCTCTAAGGTGAGCCAATAGACAAGTTACTCTTGGCTAAGCCCTCAGAGGCTGTGCTAAATTCATTTCCACTGGAAGATGCTCTTTGCTGCTGCTGACTTCTTTAGACGGATTTGGTTTACAGCAAACATGTCAGAGAAGTGTGGTCAAACACGCTATTTTAAGATTTCAGCTCTCTCCTTCCTCTTCCTGTAGCATTTGTCTTAGCATATTATGTGGTATATTAATTTTTAAACATGACCTTTTATTGTTCTACTTAACTTTCCTCTCCACTCTGTTCGCATAATGGAAAATACTTGGGCATAATGGGCCAAAGTCATGCCTGTTTTACATCCTCTGATGTCAGTGAAGTTACAACATGGATGAATTTGGCCATTTAAAAACAAATCTCCTGTCATGGCTGGGTTGTGGGCAGCCAGACCTAGTAGTAAGAGCCACAGTCTGTAGTCTCAAGACAGGAGTCAGGAGGTCAGAAACAGAAGAGAAATTGGAGGTCAGGAGCCACAAATCAGGTACCAGGAGTCACACCAGATCAACATGCCAGGCAATCAAGCCAGAGAAGCAGGAAGCACAAGGCACACAGTCCAGAATAGGGTGGAGCCCAGTTGTTAGGACAGCTTCCTGCTGGCTTAAGTAGGGTCAACGGACCAATCACTTGTTCCGGGACTCCAATAGGACTGCAGGGGTGGCACCTCAAACTGGGGCTGAGCTTTGTGGGTCCCAGGGAAGCAAGCATCAGCAAGCTGCCAGATGGAGGATTAGAGTGTGGATTTTCCTATAAACCCTGCAACCCTAGGTTCAAGACCTGTGGTTTATGAGGTCACCCTCCCCTAGAAGTGTTCTCTAGCCAATGTGAGTCCAGGGTGGCTACTATGGAAGGCTCAAACCAGGGCAGGAGCATGAACATTATCCACTAACTCCCAAGTGCATTCCTCTGAGCCATATTCTTTCCAATCAATCAGGTACCATAACTTGCCTGGTTTGATCTTAGAGTCAAGGATTTCATGAACAATGTTTTCCTCCTGAACTCCTTCTTCCTGCTGCTAGGGTTGGTGATTGGGGAAATGTGTTCTCAGTGCATGGTTTTAGAAGTGAGATGTTGAATACTGTGGACTCCCAGGGATTGAGGGAGCTGGAGCATGAAGGTGATTTGTTGCTGAATGCGGTCTGGGCCAAGGAACAGAGTGTCTAGTTTCTGGGAGGGTCTGTTTGCATGGAGGTGTTCTGTTGAAAGCCATATCTTTTGTTCTACTGAGTAGGCAGGGCCCTGTTGTCTGTTTGTCCGCATGCCTTTTGTAGTCCTCCTTTGCCTTTTCAAGGTGCCCCTTCACTGCCTCTTGGATGTGTGTACTAGGTCAAAGGCAGTGGGGTTAGGGGAGGATGTGGGTAGATGTAGGTGAAATCAGGGGTGGTAAAGAAGGGGCTGTGGTCTATGGATGCATGGTCCTCATTATTATACAAGAACTCTGCATATGGTAACAGTGAAGACCAATCATCTTGGTGATGGTTGATGTAGCATCGTAAGTATTGTTCAAGGATCTGGTTGATTCTTTCCATTTGGCTGTCTGACTGAGGATGGTAGGCAGAGGAGATGTGCACATGGACTTCTAATAAATGTAGGACCTTGTGCCAGAAGTGCGTAGTAAACTGTGGTCCCCAGTCAGAGGTGATATCATCATCCGTGAGATCATGAAGACAGACTACTTTGTTTATCCAGAACTGGGCAATTTCCTCTGCAGAGGATAAACTTGTGCAGGTAATAAAATGAGCCATCATAGAAAAGCGATCTACCACTTTGGTTGTGAAACTACTGGATGGTTGTGAAACTACTGGATTTCGAGATGGGGTGTTCAGAAGTTGGAGGAGACCACAGGGTTTCTGGTGAGAGATCTTGGTTTGGGCACACACCTGGCAGGAAGCTACAAAGGTCTTTATCATGGGATGCATTTAGGGCCACCAGAGGAAACGACATTAATCATGGGGTTTCATTTTGACTTAAGTGTCCTGCAAAGGTGGAGTCATGGCACAGTTAAAGAACTTCCACCCTTGCAGGCCCTGGGGGAACATAGATTCAGTCCCTCACCAACATGATCTCCCCCCCCTGCCCCCCCCAGGGGTGTTGTGCGGTTCTCGAGTTGGCCATTGTCAACTGTAGGGCAGAATTCCGGATACAGAGGCAGAGTGCATGAGTGTGAGCAGGTTTGGGGGCAAGTTGCATCAAGAAAATTATGGGACTTGAGAATATGGGCTTGTTCCAGACTGCAGCCTCATGGGTCAGAGCCATATCTTTGGGAGAAGGCATGGGCCTGGCTGTTCCTGGTTCTCAGGTGGTAGGTCAAGATAAAGTTGAACTAGGAGAAGAATAGGGCCTATTGGAGCTATTGTTGGTTCAGGGCCTTGGCCTTGGCCTTGCACAGGTACTCCAGGTTCTTGTGATCTGTAAACACTTGGAGTGGATGATGGGGCCCCTTCGAAGTAGTCACCACTCCTCATAATCAATCTTATTTGCCAGGAGCTCCTTGTCCAAGATCTCAGTTTTTGCTCAGCAGGTGTAAGCTTCCTTGAGTAGTAGGCAATGAGAGGCAGTATTTGCACTGGTCTATGTCTTTGGGAGAGGACAGCCCTGATCACCATGCTAGAGACATCAGTTTCTACAATGAAAGCTTGTGCCATGTTGGGGTGGGCAAATAATGGAGCAGTGGTGAAGGCATGTGTCAATTGCTCAAATGCATGCTGAGTCTCAGGCAACCAATGGAACTTGGTGTTTTTCCAGAACAGGGCAGTGAGGGCTTGAATTGTTTAAAAAAATATGTAGGTTACGTCCATTGTGCGGGGCTTCCCATACATGGACAGCCTGGGACCTTGCATAGATCCATCTTAACTTCTTCTGGGGACAGGATGAAACTTAGAAACTCAGTTGAGGTCTGATCAAATGCGCACTTATCTAGTTCAGCGTAGAGACTGCATGCTTGTAGTCTTTCCAGGACTGTGCAGATATGAGTGGTGTGTTGGTCCAGATCATCTGAGAAGATCAATACAACATCTAAGGATGCTACCACAAACTGGTCCAATAGGTCTCATAGCACATTGTTAATGAACTGCTGAAACATTGCTGTGGCATTAGTCAGTCCAAAAGGCATAACTAAATATTCGAAGGCTGTAACAGGTCTGAAAGGTGGTCTTCCATTCGTCCCCCTCTCTGATACAGATGAGATTGTAAGCTCCCCAGAGATCCAGTTTTGTTACTCTGCAAGCAGCCCCATGTGGTCCAACTCAGGGATCAGTAACGGTTCTGGATTGTTATCTGATTTAGGGCTTGGTAATTGACACAGAGGCAATGCCACCAGTTCAGACTCTGACACTGCATATATCCATCCAAATGGTATCTTCACCCCGGCTGAAGTTCTATGGGGCAGGCATAGTGCCGATGTGGGGGGACATTTTCTGCATTCTTCTTAAAGACATACGTGCAGTCACTGTACTTGGGGGGGGGGGGGGGGGGAAAGTTCTATAGTTACCCCAGGGGGGGTTTCAATGNGGGTGTTTCAATGTGGGCAACTACACCTACTTGAGCCTTCTTCGGTCTCTGGGGGCAACGTTCACTGGTCCCTGACGATGCTGTCAGAAGACTTCTGACGGGAAAAAGACTTTCTGTTCTTGCCAGTGAACAGGGATGTCAAGCAGGGTCAGCCAGGAGATGCCTAGGATCAGGAGAGAATGCAGGGAATGGATCACACTGAATTGTATTATTTCTCTGTGTCCTGGCCTCTTGGAAGGCAGTCTCTTCCACAACTGGACCTGAAGGCAGCGGGGAGCCATCAATAGTTTTTGATCATGTCATGTATGGCTTTGCATAGCAGGGGAATCTATAGGGCTCAAACTATAGCTGCATCAATTAAATTGTCCACTGCTCCTGAATTGATGAGGGCCCATTGGTGGGGAATCTGTATGGGGTCCCCTGGGATGAGCAGCTGCATAGACACCTGTAAATGAGAAGCCCAGGGATGGGGCTGAGGGTGCATCTCAGTGAGGACTAGAGCAGGGGTCTTAAACATGCGGCCCGTGGGGTTATTGCATGCGGCCCGCGAGCTCCTCATGGCCCCCCCACCCTCCCCCAATGTTTAGCTAGAGCGGCTGCCTGCCTGCCCTGCCCCCGCGCCTGGAATCGGCTGGAACCTGGAGGAGGAGGGGTGCAGGGGTGTGTGTGGCTGTTGCTTCAGGCACCGCCCCCAGCAGCTCCCATTGGCCGGGAATGGGGAACTGTGGCCAATGGGAGCTGCTGGGGGCGGTGCCTGAAGCAACAGCCACACACACCCCTGCACCCCTCCTCCTCCAGGTTCCAGCCGATTCCAGGCGCGGGGGCAGGGCAGGCAGGCAGCCGCTCTAGCTAAACATTGGGGGAGGGTGGGGGGGCCATGAGGAGCTCGCGGGCCGCATGCAATAACCCCACGGGCCGCATGTTTAAGACCCCTGCTCTAGTCCTCACTGAGATGCACCCTCAGCCCCATCCCTGGGCTTCTCATTTACAGGTGTCTATGCAGCTGCTCATCCCAGGGGACCCCATACAGATTCCCCACCAATGGGCCCTCATCAATTCAGGAGCAGTGGACAATTTAATTGATGCAGCTATAGTTTGAGCCCTATAGATTCCCCTGCTATGCAAAGCCATACATGACATGATCAAAAACTATTGATGGCTCCCCGCTGCCTTCAGGTCCAGTTGTGGAAGAGACTGCCTTCCAAGAGGCCAGGACACAGAGAAATAATACAATTCAGTGTGATNGTATGGGGAAATTATCTTCTTTCAAGGTCCAGGCTGGTTTCCCACCACAGGCCTCGGTCAGCTTGTTTCCCTGAGCTCTTCAGCTTTAGTACTGGGCAGGTTGAGATGCCATGGCCAGGTTCACCACAGTAGAAGCACAAGTGGCACTAATAGCATTGTTTCTTTTCTTCAGGTGTCAGTCACTGACGAGCCAGATTGACTTGCATAGGTTCAGCAGGTAATACAGAAGCTGGGGTCATGGCTCATGGTAAGTGAGGCTTCAGGCAACTTCCTTTCTCCTCTTTGTTCTTCCAGCTGATTATCTATGCAGATGGTGAGGTCCACAAGATTGTCTAGGTCCGTTGGCGTCTCTATGTGGGCCAGTTTGTCTTTGATTTTCCATAAGCCCCATCGGAACTGGTACAGCTGTGCTGCTTCGTTCCACTCCGTATCTGCTGTGAGGTGGCGAAAGTGCACTGCATAGCAGGCCACTGTGCCTTGCCCCTGCCGGAGTCCCTTCAGGGTGGTCTCGGCCATTCACGCTCAGCGCAAGTCATCAAAGATGGTTAACATCAATTGGAGAAATATATCCCAGTCCCAGATATGGCCTTCTAGAAAGGGGGAGGCTCAGTCTAATGCATCTCCTGTGAGCAGGCTGATTACCAGGGTCACTTTGGCCTGATCAGATGCATAGATTTGGGAATGCATCAAAAACAGAAGGCAGCATTGGTTCATGAAACCCCAGAACCTGTGGTGGTTCCTGTCAAACGGTTGGGGCCAGGGTATTTCCGGTCCTGGTTACTGCTCTGCTCAGGCCAAGGCACTGCATGCTGTATTCATAGTGTAGTATTCTCAGTGCTGAGCTGCCTCACTTGCTCCTGCAGTTGCTGGTTGTCTGAGGTAAACTGAGTAACTTGGGCCTGCAGTACTTCATTATCTGCTTGGAGGCAGAGGGCCTCTTCGGGTGAGTCCAGTGCTTCTAGTGACTGCAGTGATGCATCTGGGTTCATTCGTCTTGTACCAGGCTCAGCCCCTCCGGGTAATTTTGGTCAGAACAAGTTATTACGGCTGGGTGGTGGGTGGACAGACCTAGTAGTCAGAGCCAGAGTTCCACGGTTGCAAGACAGGAGTCAACTGGGTCATAATCAAGGGACAAACTGGAGAGCAGAACCTCAAATCAGATGCCAGGAGTCACGCCAGGTCAGGATACTAGGAAATCCTGCCAGGGGAGCAGGAGCATGAGGCACGAGGCACACAATCCAGAACAGGATAGAGAAGTTGTTCACATAGCGCTTAAGGAGGGCAGTGGGCCAATCAGCTGCTCCAGGACTCCACCAATAGGACTTGAGGGGCAGAGCCTCAAATTGTGGCTGGGCTTTGTGGGTCCCAGATAAGCAAGCATCAGCAGGCTATTAGATGAAGGATTTGAGTGTGGCTGCTTCTATAGACCCTGCAGCCCCGGGTTTGAGACCCCAGGTTCATGATGCCTTCATTTAGCTGTGTATTCTTCATTCATGGATGCTATTGTAAAACTTAAAGAACAATGACTTGTTGACTCAGTCACCAACGCTACCCAGACATATTTAATTAACACACTTACGCAGGGAACTGAACTGTGAATGTATAACAGCTGCCAAAGGTTGCACTTGCAAATGCCAGAAAAATCTCTCCTGCCTGGTTACATATGTGGTGTCTGCATTCTAACATAAAGCCAGCCGCAGTCTCCCAAAATATGAAACTTTCTAATCCTGATTAATTACTAAAAATGCCTTATGATTGTCCATTCCAGCTGGCTTCCTTTAAACCGATGCATCCCAACAGACTTTTCACAGTGGGAGGAAGGACAGCAGTCATGTTCTGTTTCACAATAGACTAAGAAGAAGGTAATATAGTCTTGATATATAATTGCATGTCAGGGTTCAAGGCTGCAAGTATAGTATAGCATTGCCTGCAGCAGGGATCAGCAACCTTTGGCACGTGGCCCATCAGGGTAATCCGCTGGTGGGACGAGAGACCTTTTGTTTAGGTTGAACGTCTGGAGGCACGGCCCCTCCGCAGCTCCCAGTGGCCACGGTTCGCCGTTCCTGGCCAATGGGAGCTGCGGGAAACGGCGGCCAGCACGTCCCTGTGGCCTCAACCGAATCCAAACTATTGGCTAAGTGGCAAGGCCCGTTTGAAGTCACATGGCAGATCGGGCCAATTGATTGAGATTAGGCTACCAGGCTGGTGCCATGAGACATGCACATACCACATCAATTTGCTAAAAGCCTGGAGGAGCAGAGAGATGTTACTGATCACTCCCTACCCTCCCAAACCACAATTAGGACCCCTGGCTGATGAACCCTTCGAGGATGGGCCTGTAGCGATAGGAATAGGACTCAACCCGACCCAGAGAGAGCAACTCCAAGGACTCCTGCAGTCTTACCCAGAGATCTTGTCAGTCCGGCCAGGATGGACGACCATCATGAATCATCATATTGCCACTGTACCAGGACAGAAGGTATGCAACCCCCACCAGCCCCTGCCCAAGAAGATGTGGGAGGCCATTCGGAAGGAACTGGAGGTCATGTTAGACGTGGGCATGATAGAAGACTCCCATAGTGAGTGGCAAAGCCCAATAGTCCTAGTTCCGAAACCAAATGGCTCCATCTGGTTTTGTATTGACTCTAGAGAAGTGAACGATATATCTTGATTCGATGCATACCCAATGCCATGGGTTGAACTCCTTGAGAGGTTGGGGAGGAGGGGGCAAGTTCCTTTTGACTCTGGATCTCACCAAGGGGTATTGGCAGATCCCTCTGACCCCGACCTCATGCCCGAAGATGGCCTTTCCAACCCCCTTTGGCCTATACCAATTTGTGACCATGCCATTTGGGTTACAGGGAGCAGCGGCCACCTTCCAGCAACTTAAGGATCTAGGGTGACCAGATGTCCTGATTTTATAGGGACAGTCCCAATTTTTGGGTCTTTTTCTTATATAGACTCTGATTACCCCCCACACCCTGTCCCGATTTTTCACATTTGCTGTCTGGTCACCCTATGTGGACCAGATATTGCAATCCCATGGATGGTACACTGCCGCCTACATTGACGACATCGTTGTGTACAGCACCAGCTGGGAAGACCACCTTCAACATTTCTTTAAGGTCCTCCATGCATTGAAGAAGGCGGGACTCACAGCCAGTCCAACAAAATGTCATTTTGGGCAAAAGAAAGTAACCTACCTTGGTTATACTGTCGGGGGCGGAGAGCTACGACCCTTAGTTGGCACTACAGGACAGGCCCACACCATAAACAAAGAGACAGGTACGGCAATTCCTCTGCCTAGCTGGATATTACCGGTGTTTTGTACCAGATTTTGTGACTTTGGCAGCCCCCTTGACTGCCTTAATGAGGAAGTCACAACCTCAAAGTCCAGTGGTCTAGGGAATGTGAGGCAGCCTTCCAGACCTTAAAAGAACAGATGACCCGAGAGCTGGTCTTGGTCCATCCCAACTTCCAGAAACCCTTCATTCTGCAGACCGGTAGGAGGTAGGAATCAGGGCGGTACTGTCTCAGGGAGATGCCGGAGAGAAACATCCTATATTGTACTTGAGTCAAACTGTTCCCTAGAGAAACCTGGTATTTGACTGTAGAGAAAGAGGCCTTAGCTGTCAAGTGGGCCATAGACTCTCTAAGGTATTACCTGTTAGGGAACACATTCCGGCTGGTTACTGAACATGCACCCCTGCGCTGGTTGCACCACATGAAAGAAACCAACCCCTGAATAATGCGATGGTACTTATCTCTATAGCCTTATGATTTCCAAGTGATGCACCGCCCAGGAAAGGCGAACGCCAATGCTGATTTCTTTTCTCAGCCGGAGGGTGAGGAAAAAGACACCAAGCCCCCACCCATTCCTCTTTTAAAGGAGAGGGTGTGTAACAGGGCGCACTTGCCCCGCACTGGACGGGAATGGGTTAATCCTACATTGTGGGCTGAGAAACCCCCTTCACCCTACCGAGCATGCTTCAGGTGTACCAGTATAAAGGGGAGCAGCTTGGCTCAGTTAGGGCTGACTGCCATAGAGGAAGAACATATGTCATCCGCTCCAGCCAAGCCTCAGCGGAAGTCCGCAACCTTAGGAGCTGGAGAATGCAGCCCAGGTGGACGTCAAGGCAACCCCGGAGGCCTCGCAGGGTTCGGAGGAAGGGCAGACCAGAGAACCTAGAGGTAACAGGAGGCCCAGACCACAGCAGCAGGGCCGATGGCAGGAAGCAGCCCAGGGGACTCAAATGGCGGACCGTTGAGTGAGCCAAAGCCTTGAGTCAGCGTGTTTCGGTAGGAGCCTTTCCCCGCTGACTCAGTGGCCCATGCTACGGCCACTACCAGGGCCCTGGGCTGAGGTCCAGTGGAGAGGGAGGGCCCGGACTCCCCTGCTGGGGGCTGCAACCCCTCCCCCTGTGTCTGACATTGGCTGCCAGACCTTACTGCCCTGTGAAAAGGGGCAGATTTCCTGATTCTGGCCATTAGGCCTCACTGCTCTGCAAAAAGGGGCGAAGTTATTGACTTGGGCCTCTGGGCCTTAGTGCCCTGCAAAAAGGGGTGGATTGATGGACACTGGCCCCTAAGCCTTATTGCCCAGTGACAAGGGCGAATTTATGGACTCCAGCCACTAGGCCATACTGCCCTGCTGAAAAGGGCAAGCGTATGGACTCAGGCTGGGAGGGGTGTAGACGTAAGATAGGTACGCGCCTCCCCTTTTCCCTAAAAAAGGCGGGTGCACTCGCCCTGCACAGGGCGGGGTTTCCCCCAACCCTGTCACAACTGGACACTAACTTTCTCCCAGATACTCTCATATGAAGCCCAAATATTTCAGTTGAACTAAAGCATTTCAGTCCTCAGGAAATGAGATGGAGTATTACAGGGAGAGAATGGGAGAGACCAAGCTGCCACTAACAGGGGCGCTGGAACAATTTTTATAGTGGGGGTGCTGAGAGACATTGAACCAAACTGTAAACCCTGTATATGATGGAAACCACTTAAAGCTAGGAGGTGCAGCAGCACTCCCAGCACCCCTAGTTCCAGCACCTATGGCCACTAATTCCTTGCAATGGCAGGGAATTGATTAGGTGAGAGATGCCAAGCCACACCCCATACTGCAGAGAAAGGTGAAAAACTCCCAAGGTCCCTGCCAATCTGAGCTGGAGGAAACTTCCTTCCCAACCCCATATCTGGTGATCAGTTAGATCCTGAACAATTGTGGTTCTTAGGCCTGGCCTACACTACAGGGTTAGGTCGAATTTAGCCGCGTTAGGTCGATTTTAAAAATGACTGCGTCCACACAACCAACCCCATTCCGTCGACCTAAAGGGCTCTTAAAATCGACTTCTGTACAACTCCCCGGCAAGGGGAGTAGTGCTAAAATCAACTTTGCTGGGTCGAATTTAGGGTAGTGAGGACACAAATCAACGGTATTGGCCTCCGGGAGCTATCCCAGAGTGCTCCATTGTGACTGCTCTGGACAGCACTTTCAACTCCGACGCACTGGCCAGGTACACAGGAAAAGCCCCAGGAACTTTTGAATTTCATTTCCTGTTTGGTCAGCATGGCGAACTCAGCAGCACAGGTGACCATGCAGTCCCCCCAGAATCGTAGAGCGTAGAATGTTTCTATGCTCCCCCTATCATCTCCGTCCCTGAGGTAATCGCAGATTAGAAGGTGAAAAAACCGCACTTGCGATGACATGTTTTCCAAGCTCATGTAGTCCTCCTGCACTGATAGGGCACAGCTTAATGCATGGAGGCATTCAGTGGCAGAGACCAGGAAAGAATTAAGTGAGCGCGGAGGCAGGACGCGATGCTGAGGCTAATAGGGGAGCAAACGGACATGATGAAGCGTCTGTTGGAGCTGCAGGAAAGCCAACAAGAGCAGACTCCTGCTGCATCCACTGTATAACCACCTACCCTCCTCCCCAAGTTCCATAGCCTCCTCACCCAGACGCCCAAGAATGCGGAGGGGGGAGGGAGGCTCCGGGCACCCAGCCACTCCACTGCAGAGGATGGCCCAAGCAACAGAAGGCTGTCATTCAAACAGTTTTATTTTTAGTGTGGCTACAATAAACAATGTGGCCTTGTCCTTCCCTCCTCGTCCACCCCACCTGGGCTACCTTGTCCGTTATCTCTTTATTAATTAAAAAAAAAAAAAAAAAAAAGAAAGCATGGTTTCAAAACAATAGTGACTTTATTTCGAAGGGGGAGGGTGGTTGGCTTACAGGGAATTAAAATCAACAAAGGGGGCGGGTTTGCATCAAGGAGAAACACACACAACTGTCACACCGAAGCCTGGCCAATCATGAGACTGGTTTTCAAAGCCTCTCTGATGCGCAGCGCGCCTCACTGTGCTCTTCTAATCACCCTGGTGTATGGTGCAAAACGATTGTCTGATGTTGCTTTCAGAGAGGGAGGAGCGACTGACAACATGTACCCAAAACCACCCGCCACAATGTTTTTGCCCCATGAGGCATTGGGAGCTTAACCCAGAATTTCAATGGGCAGTGGAGACTGCGGGAACTGTGGGATAGCTACCCACAGTGCACCGCTCTGTAAGTCAATGCTAGCCACGGTAGTGAGAACGCACTCCGACGACTTAATGCGCTTAGTGTGGACATACGCAATTGACTGTATAAAATCGACTTCTATAAAATTTACCTAATTTCATAGTGTAGATATACCCTAAGATATTCTGGTGCATGGTGCTCTACCCATAGCAAAGATAGATGAGATTGTCAGCATTAACTTAATGCACTGCTTATACAATAAATATGTTTTAATAAAAAAAACCTACTGGAAATGGAAGCTTTTTCTCAAAGAAAGATCTCGGAGTCAGAAGATGTCACTCAGTCTCCTGTAAAATATGATCAAGTTGAGTTGTATTAGAACCACTTCATTCAGACATAGACATTAAGGGAAAACAAGAAAAATGCAATGCCACTTCTATTACATATTGATAGTTTGTGTGGGAATAAGTAGTCCATCTTAAAAGTTATAGGATGACAGTAGCCATTTCAGGTCTGGTTTCTGTGCAGTGAAACATAATGAAGAAGAGTTGTTGTTGGTTTAAAGCTCATGTATTTTTCAATAGTTAAGGCTGAATCTTTATACCGTGGTAATGGGGACAACCACTCCACTGTGACACTGCCATAAGGGAGAAAAGAACCAAAGAAAGATTGTGCAGCTTAGAAAGAGAGAGAGAATAAACTGCAGTGTAATGATCCAATTTTCTAGTTGCAGGAGGAACTGGTCAGTGAAACCAATCTATTTTGCTGGAGTCTCTGTCTTTCCAAAGCCTCCCAGGCCCTGGAATAAGAGAGAAGCTTCCTGGAGTGAAAAGAAATCTATCCACATAGAGCAAGGGTGGGGGTGGGGAGCCACAAAGTGTCAGGGAAATATGGCAGGAGTTTAAAAATGCAAACAAAACTGCACACTATAAGAGGAAAAGTTGTCAGTAACAGGGTGCAAGAAAACTTTTGAGTACGGCAGGAAGATCAGAGGGATTGTTGGCACTGTGCAAGTGCAACTACAGTATTGTTGAAGTTATGGATTATAAAAAAAAATGTTACAACAGGAGTTTTGGGTCATTTTGATCAGAATGTGGAGCAGCTGAGCTCTGAAACGGAACGTTGTCAGCTGCAAATGCTATCCTGGAAGATAATGGGAGGTGATTAAATAAGTTTTCACCCTATGACACAGTGTGATGCAGCCAGCAAGAAAATATATACAGAGATTGTGCAAGTTATTTGGACTTACTCTGCTCCAAGATGAGTAATGTAGCAGAAACATGATGTTCAGCTTTTAGCCAGAGCCACAGCCTCTTTAGAGGAATCAGCTGCATGTTCAAGAGTCTCAGGTCTGGAACATGATGAATGAAGCTCCTTTTCCACTATGGAGTCCACTGTTACTTATGTCAGTAAATGACCATGTGGCAGCTTCTTTTCCCACTATATCAGGGTTTCTCAAACAGGGGTCGCCGCTTGTGTAGGGAAAGCCCCTGGCGGGCCGGCCGGTTTGTTTACCTGCCCCGTCCGCAGGTTCGGCCAATCGCGGCTCCCACTGGCCGCGGTTCGCTGCTCTGGGCCAATGGGGGCTGCTGGAAGCGGCGCAGGCTGAGGGACTTACTGGCCGCTGCTTCCAGCTGCTTCCATTGGCCCGGAGCAGCGAACCGCGGCCAGTGGGAGCCGCGATCGGCCAGACCTGCGGACGGGGCAGGTAAACAAACCGGCCGGCCCGCCAGGGGCTTTCCCTACACAAGCGGCGACCCCTGTTTGAGAAACCCTGAACTAAATGATTCTGTACTGACATCTGTTTCACATTCTCTAGGTCATCATGAACTTTCTATTACACTACAACACAGATCTCATTCAATGAGAGTCAGGAGATTGCCTAATCAACTGAATTTATGCAGTAGTTATTACTGGCAATGGCCATATTTCGGGACAGAGTAATTGCCAGGCTCTGCCAGAGTTCAGGGTAGTTTTATCCTATTTTTCTAACAATCAAGTTAACAGGAAATTTCGTTTGGAAGGAGAAATGTTATCTACAAGTATTTTGTGTGGCTTTGCATAAAAGTCAATAGGCTACGCATGCTTAAAGTTACACACATGCTTAAGTGCTCTGTTAGATTGGGAATATTTTTCATTGGAATTGCACAGAGCTAGCTGGAATTTAAACAGAATCAAATAAGAGCACACCAGTTGCAGATAAACAGTTTATTTATTTAGTATTTGCATATTCACCATGCCAAGCAATAGCGTGGTCTTAGTAGCCAAGTGGAGTTCTCAGAGCCCACGGCTGAATTTGGTTAGCGGGCACTCCTTGACAATGTGTATTGTTGTTGGATCTGCGCCGCAGCTGCAGTTTGAATTGAAGACCCCAACAGTGCTATTTGGCTGCACAGAGGCCTTGTCCAGTCTGGAATCGGTTAAGAAGGGCCCACTGATAACATAGAAGATTGAAGCTGGGCAGGCGAGCAGTAGGGTCTGTGATGAGGAACTGATTGGTGGTTGATGTTAAGCACCAGTTTACCTGCCACAGAGATTCTGCGGTCACCTCCTGGTGTGCCAGTCTCGACCACAGTGGGCTAAAGAGATTGTTGAACAAGGTCAAGCTTGGGTTGGCATGTACCTTCTCAAGCAGCTTGCCAGCTGCAATCTCCCTCCTGCTGTAAGGGGGAGCAATGTGGCTCAGAACTGGAAGCCATGGAAGATGTCAGCCGGGATGATGTGCTTTGTTGAGTTGCATGTCAACACATTTGGTGTGTGCCAATTGACTCAATACTGGCGCACAGTAGTCTGCTACTGACTATGAGATGGGAAGGGCTGAGGTACTTAGGGTTGGAGCATCCACTCCCCATGAGGAACTTTCCACTTTGCTGAGAAGGTAGTTGCGTGTCTTGACCTTCGCTGCTCTCTTGCTCAGGGGGCTTTTGTATGTCAGTGCTCGGTTGAGGGTCACGCCTAAGTAAACTGGGTATGTTTCATGCTTCAGTCTCTGGCCATTCATTAGGATGTTTAATTCCCTCTTAGCATTGGCATGGTGGAGTTGGAATATGCTAGAGACTGTCTTGCTGGTGCTATGCTGAAGGCACCATGTCTTGCAGTAGTTGGCCAGCTTTGCAACGTTATCACTCAGGGTCTTCTCCAGCTCAGAAAATGTCAGAGCGTGTAGCCTGCAGCACGAGTATGAGTCAGCTGGTGACCTGGACATGGCCGACCACTTAATCGAAGCTTTGAACTGTGCTTGCTGAGCCAGGTGGGAGGAAAAGACCAAGAACCTGGACTTTACTCATTCCAGCTGGAAATGCTGGAGCTTACTTTGTCGGCTTGGAGAAGTCAAGCAACCACCAACACCAAGCCAATCATCTGTGAGTGCTAACCAAGTAGCCAGTTCACCTGCTTCGCATGGGAAAGATACTTCTGGAAAAAGAAGTGAAGAGTCGAGTCCAGAGCAAGTGGAGGGTCTTCCACAGGCTGTACAAATTCAGAGCTTGCCCTGAGCCTTTCACAATCCCAGAGCTGGACAGAGTGCTGTATAACATCAAATCTGGCACCACTGCCGGCTATGACAACATCCTTCCAGAGTTCCTGAAACATCTCGGCCAACGCTCTCATTCTTGGCTGGCTCGATTCTTCACAAGGGTCACCAATGACGGAAGACTGCCGAAAATCTGGCGCATCTTAAAAGCCATCGGTCTTCCAAAACCTGGTAAAGATAAGCAATACAATTTTTGGATAGGACTTAAACTGGCTACCCACATCTCATACTTTTTCTGATAGATTGTGTATAGTCAAAGGGACTACTAAAACATTTAAAGTTATACACGGGCTGAGGTGCTTCACTGGATGAGGGCTTTAGTGGCTAAATCATGTAGCTATTATTCAATTATCATACTTCCATAGATTTAAGAAGAGCATATGAATAACTCTCAATGAAACAATTTCTTTCATTCATGCCTGAAAACCAGTTCTGAGGAGCTGGTGGTAAAGGATTCTGCCATTTTCCAATCAGAATGTGCTTATTAAACACACTTCAGCAACAGCAGTCTATTCCTTTTGAGCCTTATGCACTCCAACAATCCATTCCTTTGAGAATTTTTTCTCCATAACTTGGGTAATAAAACACATCTCGGAGAAGGAGGTACTATAAACCCCAAAGCATTTATCGTTATCACCAGTTAGCCTCTACAAAGACAGAGTTCTCAGATATGACTTTAAGAGCTTTTCACTGTTACAATTGATTACTACACCTATTTGTCTACCTGTTTAGGATCTTTTATGGACCCCATCTCAGAAGTATCTGAGAACTTCAGTCCATTCTCTTTTTAATAACTTGGCTATAAATAAAAATGGGGGGTGAAAGGCTGGCTCTATTGAAGTCAATGGGAGCTTTGCCATTGCTGTCAACACAGCCAGGGTTTCACCCATAGTGTTGAAAACTGTACTAATCTGAGTTTATTACCTGAAGGATTCACAAGGTCTTTTCCGTGGTTTAACAGAAAATATTGACCCCTTCCCATTTACTTCTTAAATGGTTTAAACTAGATTTTGGAAAAAATACTATACTACAAGTTTTAGGTGTCTTGTATGAGGCAATGGTGATTTTAGAAAGTAGTGAAGTCACTGAGGAAATCAGCAAAAGTATGTTAGACAAAGATAACCTCATTTTATTGTACTTCCCCTCTGATAATCCTGAAGGTTTTGTGCATATCGCATAATTACCCTGAAAAGGTTCCCAGACCAATCAGCTTGTTATAAACCCTCTCTGTATTAAGGCTTTTGATTGCCAGCTTGCCCAGTTTAATAATCTGAACAGTTCATAAACATGGACTGTTCAAAAGGGAATGATGAGCAAGTCATGGATTTGGTTTATTTAACTGATGGTTTTCTTATTCCAACATCTCCCCTGGGTGATTGTCAGGTGGATGTTTCATACTACCAAAGGCAAAGCAGGATGCCTCTGAGCCAGTTATTTCAGGTTTCAGACATTGTTTTATAGGCTCCTCCACTACAATAAGGCAGACATCTGTTACTGCGTGATGTGATAAAATTCTGAGTGCAATTATTGCACTTAGGAGCCTGAGTCACATAAGAAGTTAGATGCACTGCCTGAGTAGCAGTCATTGAAGGAGGGATTGTGATGCTAGCAGGGCAGATGTCAGTTCTTGCCCACACTGCAGGCATTAGCTAAGAACTGACAAACTTACAGGTGAACTGGTCTGGTCCCTACCTATATGTTAGTTTTGCTCAAAATAGGTATTAGTCTTATAAGAATATATTTAGTATTTAGAGTCTATGAAATGCTTGTAAGCTGCTACATGCATTAATCTCACTTATTATGTCTGTATTCTGTGCTATAAGAAAATTCGTAAGTTTTACTTTATAACTTTGAAAATGTTTGCTCTGAACTTGTGACCTCAGACCTGGGAATTATTCTCCCCGCCCCCCGCCCATCCAGAAGGACTATCAAAATCAGATGGGCCATCAAGGAACACAGCAATACAAAGGATTGGTTAATAGCCTTATTGCACCTGGGAAATGCTACATGCAAGGAAGCTCCTCCTGTGGACTTGTAAACTGAATGAAGGAAAGAAAACAAAGACACAGGAAATTTTTCCATCTTTTTGGCTGTTTGAACTCTGAAGGGCCAGAGACTCAAAAGTGAAGCCAGAGATTCCCCAGGGGCTGCCTCCTAGGTCTGCCCTGAAAGACCCTTTGAATTGACAGATCACCACAACTCTGTCACTCTTTAGGATTTAGATGGTAACTCATTTGAGTGTATAGGTTTGCTTGCTTTAACCTATAAACTCTTATTCCTTTTTCCTAGTAATAAACCTTTAGCTAGCTTATTACAAGATTGGCTACAGGTGTAAGATCTAGGGTACCAGTTGATCTGGGGTAAGCGACTGGTCTCTTGGGACCTGCATGTCATGTGATTTTTGATGGAAGTGACCATTTATCACTAAATCCAGTTTGTGTGGGTGGCAGGATAGGCTGGAGAGTCTAAGGCAGGGGTGGGCAACCTACGGCCTGTGGGCTGCACGAGGCCTGTCAGGGTAATCTGCTGGTGGGCTGTGAGACTGTTTACATTGACTGTCCGCAGGCATGGCTGCCCGCAGCTCCCAGTGGCCGCGGTTCGCCATTCCCGGCCAATGGGAGCTGTGGGAAGTGGTGGTCAGCATGTCCCTGTGGCCCACGCAGCTCCCATTGGCTGGGAACGGCAAACTACGGTCACTGGGAGCTGCGGGCAGCCGTGCCTGCAGACAGTCAATGTAAACAAACTGTCTCGCGGCCCACCAGTGGATTACCTGATGGGCCTCAGGTTGCCCACCACTGGTCTAATGGAACTCTCTGTGACTCCATGGTAAGACTAAAATCACTCTTATGGCAATAGCTTAGGCAATATTAAGCTAGTGTACATAAGCATAATAGACATGAGTTTCAAATATGAGACAGCAGTAGACTGGGCCAATCAATTCTGTGCTGCGTCCAATGATGCATCCAGGGCCAAGGTGGAATTCACTGTCTATACAGCTCTGGGGAAACTGCATCTGGAGTACTGAATTCAGTTTTGGGCACTTCATTGCCAGAAAGATATATAAATTAGAGGGATTTCAGGGAAGAACAACTAAAATGAACAGGGAGATGGACAGATTTAATTATGAAGAGATTAAAAAGGCTAAATATATACTAAATGAAAGAAAAGTAAGGTTATGTATTTGCTGGGTGGTAGGGGTGGTGCATAGTGGAAGAGAAGCATTGTGAGGGTGTACAAATACCTGAAAGGTGTAAACACCAAAGAGGGGGAGTCATTATTTTGGATAGTACATAGAGGTATAGCTAGGAGTGATTTAGAAAATTTAGACTAAATATCAGGGGAAACTTTCTAACAAAGAGATCTATTTGTCTAGGCAATCATTTCCCAAAAGCCTGTCGTTTAAGATATATTGAACTAGACTGGACAGTAATCTAAAATAAATAATGTATGGAGCAATTTTTCACTGATAGGGAGGTGAACAGGATGAGGTAATAGGTCTTGCTCATCGCTAATATCTCAGGTTCTATTAAATGTCTCTAGAGTACTGTATTTTTTTTATAGCACACTATGGTATGGTCTTCATATTTTGGAAAAGCCTGACATCAAACGACAAATAATATTTCAAAGACAAATGACTAGACCAATTAGCTGATTGGTGCACAGCCCCATATTGTCTGTGTGCCTTTTTGCTCTGGCCTTTGTCACATTTATGGCTTTCATATGAGTATTAAAACTACATTTTGCAGAAATTTATGTGTGTGCTCTACCATTGAAAAAGAAATGCTCCGTACCATCTGGGATACATGGTTTTCATCTGACAGTAATTGCCATTTAAGCTCTTCGGTATTCATGCTAATATCGAACAGACAGCATGCATAATCGACACAAGCAGTGATCAATGATTTGAGATCAATGGATAAAAATGAGCTATTTCCAGTGCCTCTGCACCATTTGCATGATGTGTTAAAACACTAGATCCTGGCAACTGTAGAACCCCGTGGTTCCTTTCTTGCCTTTGAGTTAAGAACTGAGTGTTAACCTTAACATTTAATTGTGTAGCTTTTGCTTAATCCGTCAGGTTTCCTGATTCAAACATTAATGTCTTTGACTGTGAATATTATCAATTTTTCAGCCAGACTCTGGTTACTTTAATCCTATACAGGGAATTGGGGAAGAACAGCTGAAGTGAGTGCAAAATGAATTGGGAATTAATGCAAAAAGAAGTTTCAAAAACACAGCAATATCTGTCTCCTTCTTCCCTCCCCTGTGCTGTCAGCTAGCCAGTACTATGTATCAGTGCCATTTAAACAGGTGGCACATCCTGACCTGGCCTTTATAATAGAGGATGACTATTTTGTACTTTAATTGCAACAACTGATGTTTTAAAGCCTGGCAGGTGGAGGATTTTAAAAACCAAATGGATGTTTTATATCACCTCTTTACCTTCATTATAGATACTGCTTCTCAAATTGATGGCCTCATCAAAATGATCACTGTGACGTGTACAAAAATGCAAAGATAGGGTCTCACAGTAGCCAGAAACAACAAAAGTACTCTAGACGCAGCACTGAGAAGTATTGAACATGTGACAATTTAATGGCAGTAGCAGAAGCAATCATGATACCAATAATTGTATTATTGCCCCAATTGTTTTTGCATAATGAACCTCAGAAAGGTTGCTGCTGCCCTTTTCCAAAGAGAACTTTCCATATTAAATGTTCTTCCTTCAGGCCCTCATTTATTTTGCCCCCATTCTCTTTCCTGCTTATCCTCTTAAATCCACAGTTGCAGAAGTCTAGTCTAGGGGCAGGATGGTCCAGTAGTTACAGCACAGGACAGAGCACCCCTTGCTTTGCCATGGAATTTATACAACCTTGGCATGTCACTTGAGTTGGAAAATTTTGGCCTGAGTGCCTAAAGTTAGGCTCTTTATTAAGGAACCTTAAATATTAAATAACCTAATTCTCAAAAATGTTCATTATAGTCAATGGAAGCTGTGCATGCTCACTCAACACCACTGAAAAATCAGGACCGTTAGATTTGGATATCTAACTTTAGGCACCTACATTTGAAAGTTTTGACCGCATCTTTACTATATCTCAGTTTCCTCATCTGTAAAATGAGGGCAATTGCCTACCTCACAGTGGCAAATTGTAAGGACAAATGTTTGTAAATAACCTTGAGATCCTCTGTTGGAAGCTACTATAGAAGTGTAAAATAGTGCAGATATTATCATCCCTCTCCACCCTGCCCATGAAGGGCTTGATCCAAGGCCTGTTTCAAATCAACGGGAGTCTTTCCATTGACTTCAATGGTGTGACAGATTAGTAGATGTCTGCATGCATCTGTATCAATCTGCAAACACCACATTGTTTTGTGAAGGCCATTTTGATAGTAAAATGATCCTGTGCCTTCACATTGGCTCTGTGGCCTCCGTATTGAGCTCATGTTGTGTCAGGAAAAACGCTTGCACCAAGCCAAGACCTAATAATGGAGGATCATTAAACCTTGATGACGTTCCATTCAAGCAGAAGCACGGTTGGACAAACAGCGGGCTATTGCCTGGGGAAACCCATTCTCCTAGCTAGGCTGGAAACGAAGGAACAAATCACCTGGTGGGAACTCCGATCACCTGATAGGGGTTTGAGGATAGCCAGGGAGGTCACCTGACCGCGGGGAGGGAAAGTTATAGGAGGACAAGGATTTTGCTGAGTAGCTCTCTCACCAGCCAGGCAAGAATGAGCAGGAGTAAGAAAAGAGGAGAGGGGATGCAGCAAAATTCTTGACTCTGTGAGCAAATCTGAAAGGACTCTTGGAGTTGTAAACAAACTGGCAGTTACTTGCAGGTTGTGGTGTTGTTCCCTAGACAGCACAAGAGATATGTAACTTCCTGTGAAATTAGCTTTATTATAAATTCGCCTTGAGAGGAGGCAAAAGACTTTATCGTGCTGTTGTCTATGACAGAGCAGGATATAATTCAACAAAGGCATCCATTTTTAAAACTGTGCTTATAATAGTTACCCAAACAATTTCAGAAACCTCTTATGTGTAATTGTGAATTAATGAAGTGACGCTCTTAATCCATTTAAACATCTGAATTGCTTTAAATCGTTTGGAAAGTCTAGAAGGACGTGTAAATAGGCAGGTGCTAAAAGGATGTAGTTTGAAGGAGCAGAAACTGTTTCACTTAAAATGATGAGCTAGTCAGGAATGAAGAGCATTAAACTTTAGGGCTGGGAGAGCCAGGGGAAGTTCACTTTCAGTTTGGGCAAACTCAACCATGAACTTGAGCCAGAATCCTCTGGGAAACAATAGATATGAATGTGTGAGTCAAGTGCAGCAGTGTAAACGATTGAACAGTGTAGAAAATATGCCATTCCTCAAGTATCTG
The DNA here is from genome assembly GCA_003942145.1 of Platysternon megacephalum. Classification (NCBI taxonomy): domain Eukaryota; kingdom Metazoa; phylum Chordata; order Testudines; family Platysternidae; genus Platysternon; species Platysternon megacephalum. Next base: position 8,416,418 of record QXTE01000043.1, read on the forward strand.
ATATATCTATGTATACAGAAATTTGTGTAGGAGAGAGAGAGAGATTGTGTGCGTGAAAAGTGGATTTCTCACCACCTTTTGCATAAAGTCCTCCTCTGTTACTGCATCACTCTGCCAAATATGCCAGCCTCAATATCTCATTCATTCAGTGTTCTCTCAACTGTCTGTTGCCACAATTAGACTGATAGACCTGGCTTCTCCAAAGAAAAGAAGCTGGATGAAGTTTAAGACCTGTAGAATAAAGAATGGTTATTCTTGGACTCTAAAACAAGGCCTAAAGTCATGCTAAAGAGGACTTGATGCAAAAGAGAACTTAGTTTGGAGAACTGGACTCTTGTTGGCATATCCTGAGGCTGCATTGTGACTGTGGCATTCTTAAACTCAAAGCAAACTTTGAGCTTAAGAATAACATAACTGCAGGAAAACATGGGAATGCACTGTTGTAACAGATTGCTTAGCTTTCCATGGACTAGAAAGGTATACAACTTGAAGTAAACCAGAAGGTAGGGCTTGGTATTTGCTTTTGGTTGTGGGGTTGCGATTTTTTTTTTTTTTTTTTTTGGCGTGCTCTGTTTTTGCTATTGTCCTTTTTTATTTATTTATTTATTTTTTTAAAGCCACCTTTTAAAATGAAAGAAAATCCACCTTAAAGTCATCTTTGCTCCCTCCATCCCCACTCTAGTCTTGCTCTGAGTGCAATAAGTGGAATAAGAAACAATCAGGCCCACAAACTGCAATCTCCAGGTAGATGTAATTCTCTTTGGTATCCATGTCTCAACTGCTATGTTATACATTTCAGGTTATTTTGATCCTCTTCCCCAAAGGTATTATCAGAGGCATGACCTCTGAGGGGCTATAACAGCCCGTCTCTACTGTAATGATTATAGTCTGTTTTCTAAATCGATTCAGGATTACATTGCTTTGGATAAATATTTGGGTTCCTCTTTTCCCTGTATTCCTTGTGCAATTTATTTCTTAAAGTTCTTTTGAAAGTGTATCCATATAATTGTTGTTCCTTTACCCCCTTTCTTCCAATTCCCCCACCTGCAAGGTGATTGCCTGTGTTTGAAGATATCTTTTCAGGTTACTATTAACCTCCTTTTACATGTTTAGTGTAAGGATTTAAGGAGTTTCTCTAACACCAATTGTTTTAAAGAGGCATGGCTTGTATTTTTCAGAAGTTTAATTTTATCATTATTATTCCTATTCTTGATCAAATATGATCTATTGACGGATTAAAGTCACAACCCAATTGAGATGAGATTCCACAATGCCATATTACAAAGTGCTTTCTTGGAGTAAACTGTGGTTTTAGACTTCTAGCCACAAAGTGCAAACTAAAAATAACTCTAGTTTGTTCTGACACTGCATGGATTGATCTGGTTTTCTCCTGAGCTGATTTAGGCAGTTAAAGATTAGGAAAAGTTCAAGAAAGTGAAATGTGATTAGATCGGATGGATTTATCTTTATTTATTAGGCTTCCAGGTAGCATGTTTAAAATTTTCTTTTAAGGATTATTAGTTTTATCTCTTGCATATTTAAGCAGGACTTTACTTTTGGAAGTGAACTAATGCTGAAATTTTAATGAGGCGTGGAAATGAAGGACAGATTGGATGCTAGGTAACTGATTAATCTTACTCTCCAAAATGAAGCTGTAAGCATTTAATGCCTCTGTTCAATTGTCTTGTCATTGAAAATAAAACACAACACAGCTAGATTACTTGCTACAGTTTACAGACAAGAAATGCTGATTCAGAAAATAGCTTTACATGTCCAAGATTATCCACGTTTCCTTCAAGATGTGGGAATTAATGAGGAAACAAATAGAGACTGCATCTAATGCCTATTGAGCTCCCTATGTTTATATGTTCTAGTGTCAGGGCCGGCTCTAGGTTTTTTGCCGCCCCAAGCAAAAAATTTGCTGCCCCAAGCTCAGGTGGGGCTGGGGCTCGCAGGCGGCACTGGAAGCGGAGGGAGTGATGTCACCTTCTCCCAGCACCTGCAGAGGCTTTACCCCCTCCCCCGCCCGGCCATGCAGAGACACCCCGATATCAGGGGTGGCACAAGGCAGCGCAGCAGCCAGTGTGCAGATGAGGCGGTGCAGCCCCAGCAGGACTCGCCCTCTCCTCCCCAGGTAGTGGCTGGGCCCTGGCGGCTCAGCATCCCGGGGCTGGGGCTTCCCCTTCCCGCTGCGGCCGCGGGTGCGGCGCCCTCACCCCGTCTAAGCGGCGCAGCTCCGAGAGCGCAACTGCCTCGAAAAAAAAAAGAATGTCCGGAATGCCGCCCCTGGAAATGTGCTGCCCCAAGCATGTGCTTGCTTTGCTGGTGCCTAGAGCCGGTCCTGCCTAGTGTGATTGGCCTCAGTTAAATTTTGGAGAGGAAGGGGCATGCATTCTCTGTTCTCTGCTCCAGCCTTGTTCCTAGAGATGCATCCTTCTTGACGCTTATTGCCAGACTTGGTCCCCATCTCTCCACAGCACATCTCTCTTACAATGTGCTGGGCAGGATTTAATTCCTCACAGCTGACCCAGTTTTGCTCCCTATAAATCCCTGTGCTTAGATTAGCTAACTGTGGTCCAACAGCTTCAGATATATTTAAGAAATGGAAGTTTTTATTAAATCAAATATGAAACAATCTGTACAGTGGACCCTGCATTTCTGATTTTAGTATTAAATAATAATAAAAAAACTTGATTCAATTTATTCTATGCTGTCCCTACATTTTCATTTTTCAATATGCTTTAGATGTTTGGATTGACAGGGCCTAACTGAATAATTTAAGTTGCTACGAGGAAGCTGTAGGTTTTGGCAGCTGGGTATGAGCCATTTGAAATTTTTGGCACGAGGGGAAGCATAGGAGGCAGTTTGGGATTGTACAATATACACACTTGCAGGAAGTTTCTGCTAAAACGAATAGTTATGAAATATTTAACAATGTCGGCATCTAAACTGTTGCCTTGAGGTTTCAGAATTCTCAGCCCACTGAGATGAATGGGGCCGTTCACACATTTCAGAGCTATTGTTTCAGGCTGTCTGCAGACTCAGGCAGACAGTATTGGATCATTTACACAGGTTCCAATTTTTTTTTTGAAGATTGCTTCATAATCAAAGGGGCTAGAAACATTGTCTTCAAAAATTCTGTGACAAGGGACGAGTTCCATGGACACAGAATCATGGAATACATGTGGCCCTGCTTCCATACCACCAAGAGAGAAGAATTACTTATGCTTGTGATGGTCTCAAAAGTGGAATGGAATGAGGGAGGAAGGGAACGAGAAAATCCTTGGCCTAAATACAGCCAATGCTATGAGTGACAATAACCTCTGGTGTAGGATAGGCTTTGAGTGTGGCATTATTTCAACAGGCATTAAGCAACCCACTGAAATCAATGGGCATTGCAGACTAGGGGTTTTCTTTTGCATATAGAGTCTGTAGTAGGAAGAGGGCCTGAAACATAAGCTCTTGTATCTGAGGCCTGGGCTAAAGTAGCGGTCAAAACTTTGCTGATATAAAACAAAATCAGGCTGTGAGCTAGAGGCAGGCCCTGCTCACAGAATCTGGCAAGAACAGGGCTGATGCTGCAGAAACACACATTCCTAAGTAGTGCTCGGCACAAAAATATATACGCAAACACATTCCAGAAAGATGGTACCAGAACACCTCGATACTAACACATTCCCCAAAGAAGGAACACACGGACCCATCCTAAAGATGAGGTCAGGATGAGACCATGATAGATAAAAATGTTTTGATCGAACCAACAGGTACAAGGTAATGGGTGGTGGTTAGCTACGTCAAAGGGGGCAGTAACTAACTACATCAGAGGGTGGCACCTAACTACGTCAGGGGGGAAGCACGTAACTTGTTTGTATTGGGGTATAAAGATGTATCTCAGAGGGAGTGTCTTTGTCTGGCCGAGGGGAGACTGGAAAGTCCCGCCATTCACTGAGCTGGTCCATTGCCACAGGCATACATGCATTGAGTGTACTTGTAGCAAGTATAGAGCACCAATACCGTGCTTCATTGGCAATAAAACTGACCAAGTTCCTTTGCTGAAAACTGAGTCTGTGGATTTATTGGGAAGTTCAATCAAAGTCTGCTATCTCCGCTATCTGCGCAATGCTGGGACAGCACGCTGAAAGAACACATGCAGCCAAACATCTGACCACAGTGTCCATCATTGCATTTAAGTGCTGACTTCTGTCTTATGGACTTAACTAATAGAATAGTATGTCTTATGTATTGCTCTGACTAAAAGAAAATGAAGGAAGATCAGCAAGAGAAATGTTTTCTTTGCTTGTGCCCTTTACTGATCTGGTATGATGTATAAAGATGGCTTCAAAGTTTAATTTCCAAACATGGATTTCTCCACCCACCCCTGTCCACATCCCACTTAGAAATATCAGGAATGTAAAGTCTGGACATTCCTGGAATTGCTATAGTACAGGGGTCGGCAACCTCTGGCACGCAGCTCGCCAGGGTAAGTTTGTTTACCTGCCGCGTCCGCAGGTTCGGCCGATCGCGGCTCCCACTGGCTGCGGTTCGCCGCTCCAGGCCAATGGGGGCTGCGGGAAGCAGCGCGGGCTGAAGGATGTGCTGGCCGCGGCTTCCCGCCGCCCCCATTGGCCTGGAGTGGTGAACCGCGGCCAGTGGGAGCCGCGATCGGCCGAACCCTCTGGATGCGGCAGGTAAACAAACTGGCCCGGCCCGCCAGGGGGCTTACCCTGGCGAGCCGCGTGCCAGAGGTTGCTGACCCCTGCTATAGTACCTTTGGAGAACTGGGTAACTTAGATGGAGAGCACCATTATAATAGGTTGAAACGTCAACTGAAGCTTTGACCATTTGTTGAAGGGGAGTGTATGTAGATAATTCATAATGAAAATCAGAGTTTAAAGCCAGAAGGACCAGCAGATCATCTGGTTTGACCTCCGGTGCATCACAGGCTACCAGCACCACTCAGCCACCTGCACACCTAACCCAACAACTGAAATTAGACCAAAGTATTACAGCCCCCAAGAGATAAGACTATTGTGTGCTACAGGCAGATAATAGAAAGAACCGATGAACACCAATGCTTGAGGCCGCTGGAGTGGCAGAGAATTAGGTGAGATATAACTAACTGATCCCAGCAAGTGAACCACACTCCATGTGCAGAGGAAACCCCAACCAAAGTCACTGCCAATCTGACCTGTGGGAAAATTCTTTCCTGGCCCCCAATTTTAGCAATCAGTTAAACCCTGAGCATGTGAGCAAGAACTAGCCACCCACTCACCTGGGAGAGAGAATGTTCATATTACCTCAGAACACTGGCCCACTCTGTCCCACCTTTTGATGCGTCAGAGACTGGAGACATCCCTTCCCCCAAAATACATGGGGGAGGGGGGAATCCTTTTCTGATGCCTGCAGGTTACCAGCTGAAGCCCTGAAGTATGAAATTTTAGGAACATAAGACATGAACTGGAAGAGATCCCCCAGGCTGCTCAGTCCTGCCCACTGCCAGCACATCCACAACACACAATCCCTCTCATAAATTTGTTCAGCACTTTCTTAAGCCCCTATAACTACTGTTGAGAGGCTGTTCCAGAACCTCACCCTCTGAGGGTTAGAAACCTTCTAATTTCCAGCCTGAATTTATTCATGGCAAGTTTATATCCATTTGAGCTTATGCCAACATTGACCTTGGGCTTAAATAGATCTTCTCCACCCCGGGTAATTACCCCTTTAATGTATTTATAGAGCACAATCATATCATCTCCAAGCCTTCATTTTGGTGGACTAAACAAGTCAAGCTCTTCCAGTCTCCTCTCATAAGATAGGCTCTCTATTTCTCTGATCATCCTAGTAGCTCTTCTCTGCACCTGTTCCAGTTTGAATTAATCTTTCTTGAACATTGTGACCAGAATTGTACATAGTATTCCAAATTAGGTCTTACCAGTGCCTTCTACAAGGGCATTAATAATTCTCTATCTCTACTGGAAATGCCTCTCTCGATATATCCTAAGATCACATTTGCCTTTTTCAAAGCCATGTGACATTGATGGCTCATAGTCATCCCTTGATTGACCAAAACACCCAGGTCTCCCTCCTCCTCTGGCACTTCTAACTGATGAGCCCCCAACTTATAGAAGAAATTCTTATTAGACCATAAGTGCATGACCTTGCACTTTGTACTATTGAATTTCATCCCATTTATGTAACTGCAGTCCTCAAAGTCATCCAGTTATTCCTCTATCATATTTTGACGTCCTTGATATTGGCAATGCCTCACAGCTCTATTATATCAACTGCTTCAACAGGGGTTTGAGTTAAATAGGTCATAAGAAATAAGAATATTATTTTAAAGTTTGACCAAACATTCCTTCCCTTCTCAGTTGAGAGGAATGGGATCATTTTACCAACAAATGTTGATAAAAAATGGTGAAGGTTGACATAAAACTAGATATTGAGGATTTTGTGGTTTTTTTTCCTCTTTTGTATAGTGAAAAGAAAGAGGTTTCAGTGAAAGAAACCACAGTGGAAAAAGAGACGGAGAGAAGAGGAGGTTTGGGGCTTTTCTGCCTGAAGAGAGGGCTGAAAGGATGTTCTTTTTTGGTCTAGTATAGTGAGACTATAAACTAAATTTCAGAAGTGCCTAATTAAATTGCTTGTGCAAATCCCACATTTGAATATCCTTTAGGACATATTGACCCATTTTGTACCCTTAAATGCCTTATTAAATAGGTATCATTTTTTTCTTGCATATTAGGTTACCTATTCGTGTTGTGTCTAAAGTCAATACCGTGGAGACAGTTTTTGTTTGCATATTTTCTTTTACTCCACACCACCTCTATTGACTTCCTGACCTGCCTTATCTTCTAAACTGCTCCTTACAGTTCTGAACTAGGTCTGTGCATCCCCTCCAACAACACACACTCTCTCTCTCTCCATGGTGTCACTAAATCAGCTTCAGGTTCAGCTAGGAAATATAAGACAACTGTATGCAAAATACAGAACCAAACTTATTTCCAAGGACACTTTCCCACAACACTTTATTCCTAGTACAAATCATAGGCTTTCATGATTATTTATACATTGTTGCTTGACAACACCCTTTTTGATCCATTGCTTCTTAGCAAGTCTTTATCATAGAATATTAGACACCAAATAAGGGACAGTCTACAAAATACAAGACAGGTCACCCTAAGTTGATCTCCTACCTCATCAACAAAATCACGGTCAAAATCACCGGGACAAAAATCACGGTCTGGAGAAAAGCACCAAAAATGATCTCATGCTGAACGTGAAGGGCCAAAATACTGTGCTCTGTTACACCTGTGCAATCCCAACGCAGTTGCACAGCAAAGGCAGAACTTGGCCCAAAGGCCTATTTTTAGTATCTCTACTGCATTCACCCTTGCATTTAGATTCATCATCAAGCTCAGAGGCTCAAATTCGGATGTATTCTTTGGACTCATTTTTCCTGATGAATGCACTTAAATTTGCCATGAGAGGGGAGTCCGCCAGGAAAATGCCAACATTGGAAGGATCTGTTTACCTCAATTTACTGGCTGGGAAAAGAGTCCAGTGTGGCACCAGAGATAATATTTATTAATTTTATCTTAAATACACTCAGAGCAGCAAAGGAACACAATGATGTAACAATACTAAATGAAGTGGTAACTGCAGTTTCATGCATTATTTTATCATAAAATATTTACTCTCCTGGTATGTTATAAACAAACAATGGAGCCCTAATTACCCATAGATATTCTACAATTATCCCATGGTAATTACCCTAATTGGAAATGGCTCATTATTGAGAACAGAATTTGTTTTCTGTATGCTACAGGAAAATGAAGTTGGCAACTGCCTAAAAACAGCAGCCGTTTCAGCTGAGCTTTCAGAAATTAAATTACCCTTTTAGAGCCCGTCAATGTTCCCACAATCCAAGCAGTTTCACATACAAAAACAATAATCAAATACAATTTCCAAAGCATGTTTTACTTTTATAGCCTTGTCTCCACTTCAGCATTAACAATGAATTGGTTGAGTAATAACTGTGATGCACAAAGCTCTAGAATAAACTGAAAGGCCATCTGAAACACTCTTCTGAGATACACGAATCATTTACCTTGTGAAGCCATTAAATGAGAGATGGGGGCTGAAAGAGAAAATACACTTTCTTGTGGGATTGGAATTTATTTTACACCACAGAGACACAGAGGTACTAGGTCTTGTTAAAACTGTGCCTGCAATATTTCTCATCAGATCTAAAACCAACAAAAAAGCCCCAACCCCCTCAAAAATCTCATGAATATAAATAAGCAGGTATCATGTTAGTAGGGGAGTGACTATGGTAATGTGATGATGCACTACTAGTGTGGATGTGGCTAGGGTGATATCTCTGTTATGACTCTGAACATGACCAGCCTAAACCTGGGCTGAAATCCTAGCTCCATTGAAGGAAGAGTGTTGCCATTGACTTCAGCAAGGGCCAAGATTTCATCACTGATGTTTCCAGAAATCTGAGACAGTCTGGCTCAGATGTGTTCTCATCAAGTTAATAAAACTGTTGTGTCTTCTCCACAACCATCCTGATTCTTGAGTACTTTGTGCAACATTTCAGGTTGTCAGACATTATACTGAACCAGAAAAGAAGCTACTACGTATCAGTATGCTTATTGGGCCAAACTGATCCATGGTGTAACTGGTATTATACCAGACATGCGTATGGCACGTAATTCTTAACCACACTCCTGGCTGGCATAGCTATGCCAACGAAACCCCCAGTGTAGATGCAGCAGTGTTGATAGAAGAGTGTGTCTGTTGATGTAGCTAACATCGTATGGGGAGGTGGTGTTTCTGCACCAACAGAAAACTGTTGGCTTATGCTGTGTCTACACTAGGGGGCTATGATGGCATAGGGATATCAGTATAGCTAGGCCAGCACAGGTTCTGTCTCTAAGACACAAAAGAGAGATTTCCTTACGCCAATCACTTCTTTTGGTGGAGACAATGCTAATTTGTAATTCTCTTATAGCTCCTCTGAAATCGCATCTGTGGAGATGGAAAGGTACAACAAAAAAACCCCATACAAGCACTTTGTAACAGTCTGAACATGGAAAGGGAACTATGACTTGATATGCAGGATAATCACAACTGGCATTTGATTTATTAATGACATCCTGTAATGTGACAGGTCCTCAGCTGGTAACTGTATAGTAGGGACATTTTCTACAGCTCATCAGAGCCCTTCACTGTGTTTGATTATTCTCCTATGAGCATGACAAGCTCATCTTTCTGTCACTGCTGCTGCTCCTAATATTCATATGAGTGTGGTTCATCAGCCCGTTTTTTAAAACAGACACATTTTTGTCTTTCTCCCAGAAACTTGCTAAGAATTTGACCTGAAAGAGTACAGGTAGGAAGGGTGAAGAGGAGGGAGCTGGGAATATGACTGAGCACTATTTATATGTAGGCTAGGAAATTTTAAAGGGATATACACCTTGAAGCATAAGGGTTTATTAGATATGTTGGATATTGGTAGGATCCAATGCATCAAGTGCTATGTGTGTAAGTGTGATCGCAGGAATCAAATAATCTTGCTATAATGTTTTCTTGGTCTTTCAAATAATTTGGAAGAGGATGTTGGCAGAGGATAACGGTTGCTGGAACTTGGTTGTCTTTATTTGCTCCTTGCTTTTGCCTGGCAATGGAAGGCCGGAAGCTGAGCAGTAGTTGGAGAGGTGTTGGCTTTCAGTGGACTGGGGGGAGGCCTCAGCCCTAGAGGGCTGTGAAGGAGTTAGTCTTGGACTGCGTATTCCGCAGAGGTGCACAGGGGCCCATTGGGATTCTTGCCAATTTAAAAAAGGTCTCTCTTATGAATCAGGCATTATTTGGTTGTTTGTTGTTACTTTATTGAATTCCTCTATGTTATCCCACCTAAATGGGGAGTAAAGCTCTTTGTTTATTTTGTGACCCTTGTGTGTGTATGTCCTTCTTGGGTGAGCTACCGGGTGTTAGACATGTATGGGATTCTAATAGTTGGAGCACCTACATCACTTGCTTCCTCATTTGTGGTGAGGTGGTCACGGCTACTGACTTTAACCAGTTTCTGTGCCCCACTGCTCACAATGTTGTTTTACCAACTCATTGACATCTAGGCCCTGCAGCTGGGTGGTGGCTTGCTCTCCTGGAAAAAAACTAAAACCAAAAAGGATTAGGAAGTCTTTGTGGGAAAGCAGCTTGGCTGCTTCATTAGGTGGGAGAGAAGCAAAGCTAGGATCTTCAACTGCACGAGGTGGTGGTCAGATCAGAAGAATGCAATGTTTGTAATGTCTTTTGTCACTGGGCTGTTCAAGGCAGGCTATTGGCCTAGCCTGTTCCTGTTCCATCCCAGAACAAAGGCATTCTGGAAATTTTAGTTCTCAGGGCTGAAAGGAACAATAGGTCTGATAGTGAGGCATGCTGGGAAAGAAGTAGGAGTATACTGGGCAAGACCTGAGGTGGTGCTCTCAGCTGAGAGGGAGCTGGTGAAAGAGTATGGGAAGGGCTGTGGACAGAAGCTTGTGAAAGGGCCAGGGATAGAGTGGGTACAAGTTACAATTGTTTTGTACTGAAAAGTTTGAAAAATTGTATTATGTAAAAGTGAATAGAGGAGTGCCCATTTACCCTTTTTATACCATTCCTTACTTCATATACCTCTATGTCCCCTCGTCTTTATCTCTTGTCCAAAGTAAGCAGTCCCAATCTTTTCAATATCTCCTAATGTGGAACTTTTTCCTTGCCTCTAATCATCTTTGTAATCTCTGGGCCCTTCCTCTCTCTGCTATATCTCTGAATTAGGGTGATCAAATCTGAACACAGAACAAAAGGTGAGGAAATGCCATTGATGTGAAAATATTATAATGCCATTATACATATTTATTTTCCATTCCTTATACGTCCATACATTGAATTTGCTGTATTGACCAATGCTACAGATTGAACAGAAGTTTCATTGAGCTGTCCACATTAATACCCAGGGTTTTTTTTTCTGAGTGGTTACAATTAATTTAGAAGCCAGTAAGGTGGCTGAGTGGATCAAATTATTCCTTGCAACGTATGCTTCTTTGCATCCATCAACAGTGAATTGCATCTGCCATTGTGTTGTCCATTTAACTAGCTTTGTTAAGTCTCACTGGAACCCTCAGTCTTTTCTAGTCTTGAGTAACACAAATAACTTTATCTCTTCTTCATATTTAGCCATTTCATTGTTCACATCCTTTACCACATTTAACAACACTGGTCTTGGTGTGGCACTCCACTATTAGTCTTTTGCCATGTTGTAAATTGCTAGGTGGTAAAACCTCACCACTTTCAAGTGCAAGGTGCATTTCTTTGCCCTTACTTTCTCTAACATAAATACATAGCAACATGTCTATTTATTTTTTAACCCCCCTGCCCATTACTCCCCAAGACCAAACCAAAACCAAGACATTCCACTGCACATGCTTCTCCCTCTGGGGAAAGGATGAGATAATAACTACTTAACAGTTGTTAATCATCTTGTTTAATGCACTACTGGAAGATGCTCAGATACTGTGGCTATGAGCATGGTGTAAGAACATCTGTAGAATAGAATAGAATAAATTGACCTTTTATTCTTACTCTGTTTTCTGTCTTTTAACCAGTTTTTAATCCATGACAGAACTTTATTTCTCATCCTATGACTGGCTAGGAATAATAAATATTGAATAATAAAACTGGTTAAAATTTTTCTAATAAAAAGGTTTTTAGAATAAAAATGGACTTATCTCAAAAATGAAAACTTTTGTGAAAAAAACTGCTGACTTTGTTTTTTGCAGTTGTTTAGTTCATAGATTCCAAGGCCAGGAGGGATCATTGTGATTATCTAATCTGACCACCGGTACAACATAGGCCATAGAACTTCTCCAAAATAATTCACAGAGTGTATCTTTTATAAAAACATCCAATCTTGATTTAAAAAATGTCAGTGATGGAGAATATTCAACGACTCTTGGTAAATTGTTCCAATGGTTAATCATTCTCACTGTTAAAAATTTTCGCCTTATTTCCAGTTTGAATTTATCTAGCTTCAATGTCCAGCGATTGGATCGTGTTACACCTTTCTCTGCTAGACTGAAGAGACCATTATTAAATATTTGTTCTTCATGTAGATACTTATAGACTGTAATCAAGTCACCCCTTCACATTCTCTTTCTTAAGATAAACAGATTAAGCTCCTTGAATCTATCACTATAAGACATGTTTTCTAATCTTTTAATCATTCTCATCGCTCTTCTCTGAATCCTTTCAACATTTTTCTAGAGCTGTGAGCACCAGAACTGAACACAGTATTCCAGCAATGGTCACACCAGTGCCAAATACAGAGCTAAAATAACCTCTCTACTCCTATTCGAGATTCCCCTGTTTATGCATCCCAGCATTAGCTCTTTAAGGACATAAGAACAGCCATACGGAGTGAGAGCAATGGTCCATCTAGTCCAGTATCCTGTATTCCAACAGTGACCAATGCCAGGTGCCCCAGTGTCACATCGGGAGCTCATGTTTAGCTGATTATCCAACATGACCCCCTCATTTTTTCAGTGTCAGTGCTTCCCAGGATAGAGTGCCCCATTCTGTAAGTATAGCCAATGTTGTGATTTCTTAGATATAGACTTTTACATTTAGACGTATTAAAATGCATATTGTCTCCTTGCTCCCAGTTTACCAAGCAATCCAGATCACTCTGAATCAGTGACCTGTCCTCTTCATTATTTACCACTCCCCCAATTTTTGTGTCATCTTCAAACTTTATCAGTGATGATTTTATGTTTTCTTCCAGGTCATTGATAAAAATGTTAAATAATATAGGGCCAAGAACCGACCCTTAAGGACCACACTGTAAACACACTCAATGATGATTCATTGTTTACAGTTACATTGTTTTACAGTTACATATCAGTTAGCCAATTTTTAATCCATTTAATGCCTGCCATATTAATTTTATATCATCCTAGTTTTTTTAATCAAAATGTTGTGCGGTACCAAGTTAAATGACTTACAGAAGTCTAAGTATGTTAAGTCAACACTATTACCTTTATCAACCAAACTTGTAATCTCATAAAAAAAATCAAGTTAATTTGACAGACTCTATTTTCCATGAACACATGTTGATTTGCATTAATTACATTACCCTCCTTTATGTCTTTGTTTATTGAATCCTGTATCAGCTACTCCGTTATCTTGCCTGGGATCAATATCAGGCTGACATCCCATTTACCCTTTTTAAAAATTGGCACAACATTAGCTTTGTTCCAGTTTTCTGGAGCTTCCAAATTGCTCTAAGACTTATTGAAAATCAACATTAATGGTACAGTGAGCTTCTCATCCAGCTCTTTAAAAACTTCTGGATGCAAGTTAGCTGGACCTGCTGATTTAAAAATGTCTGACTTTCATAGCTTTTGTTTAACATCCTCCAGACATACTAATGGATTGGAATGGGTGTTATCATCAACATATGATGAGGCTATATCTTTTGGTTTTTATTTCCAAATACAGAACAGAAATATTTATTGAACACTTCTGCCTTTTCTGCATTATTATTGATAATTCTACCACTGTCAGGATTCTTTTTGTTCCTAATGTATTAAAATATATATATACACCTTCACCTTGCCTCTAAACCAGGTCAGTTTTTTAACCAGCACAACCTTCTTCCTCAGTTCTGGGATTGTGGCTTTTGGGGAATCTAGTAGTATGTTCTTAAATGATTCCCAACTATCATTCACATTTTTCTGATTCAATTCTTCCACTCCACTGATACGGCTAATAATTGTTTTCAGCTTTGTGAAATTGGCCCTATTAAAGCACCAAGTACATATATTACTGGTCTGGACTTTCTTCTGGTTGCATATTATAAATGTGGTCAAGTCATGATCACTTGTACCCAAGCTATCAGAGGGGTATCCGTGTTAGTCTGGATCTGTAAAAAGCAACAAAGAGTCCTGTGGCAACTTATAGACTAACATAAGTATTGGAGCATAAGCTTTCGTGGGTGAATACCCACTTCGTCAGACGCATGTATTCACCCACGAAAGCTTATGCTCCAATACTTATGTTAGTCTATAAGGTGCCACAGGCAGGGGTGAAAGTAGAAATAGGGACTTACCGGTATGGGGCTGGGTTGGGGCCGACTCTGGCCCCCGGAAGGGGCGGGGCCTCGGGTGGAAGGGGTGGGGATGGGGGGGTCAGAGCCAGCCCCGGCCTGCCCTGTACCGGTAAGTTCCCTCCCCCTCCCCTGCCAGGGTAGCAGTGGCAGCCGGGGGCTCAGGCAGCAGTTTAAAGGGCCCAGGGCTCGGCCGCCGCTACCACCCCGGGCCCTTTAAACTGCTGCCGGAGCCCCCGGCTGCTGCTGCTACCCCAGGGCTCCGGCAGCAGGGCTCCGGGGGCTATTTAAAGGGCCCGGGGCTCCCCTGCCTCTACCGCCCAGGCCCTTTAAATTGCCCCCGGAGCCGGGGTAGCGGCGGGCGGGGCTCCGGCGGCTATTTAAAGGGCCCAGGGCAGTAGAGGCAGCGGGAACCCCGGCCCTTTAAATAACCCCTGGAGCCCCGCTGCCGCTACCCCAGAGCTCCAGCAGTGGGGCTCTGGCGGCAATTTAAAGGGCCTGGGGCTCCAGCCGCTGCTGGGAGCCCCAGGCCCTTTAAATTGCCACCTGGGGAAGCCGGGCCGCCCCGGTATGGCGCACCGGCTCTTGCTGGTATGCCGTACTGGGGCGTACCGGCTTACTTTCACCTCTGGCCACAGGACTCTTTGTCGCTTTGTACCTAAGGTACCATTGTTTTTTAGATCTTTGGTCAAATCCTCTTTATCTTTAGGACAAGGTCTAATAAAGAACTCCCCTGTGTTGGCTGCACACTTCTTGAGTTAGGAAATTGTCATCTATAATGTTTAGAAGTTCTAAGGATGTTTTAGTACAGGCAGCATGAGACCTCCAGAATATGTCACTCAAATTGAAGTCTCCCATGATCACACAGGTGTTTTTTCTACATGATACATAGGTGTGAAAGGAGGGGGTTGTCCTGTTCCCTAGTGTGATTTGGTGGTCTGTAGCAGATACTAACTAGTACACATCTTTTGCTTTATTTGTTAGGACATTGGTCCATAAACATTTAAGATAATTTTCTTTTGAGTTATAAGTGACTTGGAAATAGGAAATTCCATTTTTGACATACAGTGCCACTGCCCCTCCCCTTTTGCCTGTTCTATCCTTCCTAAATAGGTTATAACCATTGATTTTAACACTCCATTTGTGTTTTCCACCAGGTTTCAGTAATACCAGCTAGATAGAATTTATGCTCAGAAATGAACCAATTCCATTTCCTTTTGATTGTTACCCAGGCTCCTAGCACTGGTTTATAGGTAACTCAGGAATTGCTTCTCTTCATATCCTTTGTTTCCTTGATTAATTTTGTTCTCAACATCTCAATTTTCTGCTGAGTGCTCATATCTTCCCTCTTTTTACCCTCCTCTTTTGTTATTAGTTTAACCCCCTCCTAACTAGTCTAGCCAGCCTGTCCCCAAGGAAACTGATTCCCCCTTCTACTGAGGTGGAGGGCATCCAAACAGTACAGCCTCCTCTCCCCATAGAAGGTGGACCAATCTTCCACAAAACCAAAACCCTACACGACTGGTGAAATTTTGCATTAACATTTTTATCGAAGATGCTATCAAAACTGTTATCACAATAGCTACTGAAATTTTCATTTAGCCAAAACTTAGTTTTCCATAATTGAAACATTTCAACAATATTTTTGATTTTAAAAAGTTGGGGAAAATATTTGAAAATCCAAAAAATGGGTCTGTTTCAAACCCTGTGAAACAGCTTAGAAATGTCAATTTTTTTCATACAATTTTAATTTTTTTTTGTCCCAGTCTTAATTAATAGCCTCTTATGAGGGACTCTGCTGAAGGCTTTGGAAAGTCCAAATATATTATATCATGATTATTCTATATCCATTATTTTGTTGATATGCTCAGAGTTAGATCAGAGAAGCATTATTTGCATTTACAGAAATTGTGCTGATTTGTCTATATCATACTAGGATCATCTAGATGTTTTATGTAACCTGTTTTTGATTATTCATTTTACTAGATTTCCTGGTACTGAAGTAAGTCTCATTGGTTTGTAATTTGCAGGATCAGACCTAGAGCTTTTTGTAAAGATAAGTATCATATTGCTATACTCCTTAATGAAAAATTCCATATTTTCAAAAGCTTGCATGGGAGTTAGGCAGTTAGGTGCTTTTGAAAATCCCACTAAGCACCTATTGTCACCTAAATACCTTTTAAAAATCAGTTCCTATGTGAATTATGGAAGGAGTGAGCCAGTGTGAATGCGTGCTCCCAAACAAATAGGTTTACCTTTTGAATGTTGTATCAAAGAAAGCTCCAAGCAAGCATCAACTCATCTTCTGTTGCACATATAATGAGAAGGGATATTTTTACAATGATCCTCTTCTGTGTTCGGTTTTATCTGCAGCTTTTCACCATATAATTAAGATTTTTATATAAAAGCGTAACTAGCACCAGCTTTTCAGTAGTTACCTCTCTGGTTCACCCAGTTAGCTGATTTGTTTGGGTTTAAATTCCAGGTTAAGATATATTTTAATTTAGAATTTCCTTTCTTTCGTCAGTTTTGTTTGGGTCATAAATGTAATGTTAGAGGGCTTTCTATATTTAATGTTATGGCACGTAGTTTATATATGATTCGGAAATATTTTTATAAAACTGATTGCTTTCTGGAGAGAATTGATTTCTTTGGCAGATTAAATGACTGGAAATTTACATAATTTAAAATGAGTTGTGTACAGAGTATCAGACACACCACCGCTACCTCTAGCAAACATTGCCACTCTTCCAGTTCGAGGAGCAGTGGGCACTGTCTGGGGTTCTCTGCTTGATGTCCCTTTCCGCTTCCCTACTTTTGACCCTTTGACCTTCACACCTGTCCTTATTATTTTTTCTGTTGTCCCCCGTAATTATTTGAATCCCAGGCTCAGTGGATCCTCCCCATAAGCTGGGGGAGGGTCCACCTCCCCGAAACCCAATAGGACCACCCTTCCAGAGCTTTCAGGTCTGACTTTGTCACAGATTCTTTAGATAGCATGTAGATTTACAAACATGTTTTTCCTTTACGGTTCTCTTTACATGTGTTTTTTAAATCTCTCTTCTCTTTTGACATTTTAGCTTTTTTCATGTTTTTAGCTGTACGGTATTTTTTTACTATTTCTAGGGGTGGCACTATCAGTCACTGATTTAGAGGTTCTGGATCAAACATCAAATCCTATTGACTTTCCTCTGTAGGTAAGGTGGGCCTTCCAGTTGGGGGTCAGAGGCAGAAGAGGTTAGGCCTATTCTTCAGTGGGCAAGCGTCAGGGCCGGCTCCAGGTTTTTTGCCGCCCCAAGCAAAAAAAAAAAAAGCCGGAGTGTGCCACCGCCGAAGCAAAAAAAAAAAAAAAAAGGTCGGAGTGCAATTAATCGACAGCCCTATTTAAAACCTTAATTAAAAGCACTGGCTTTATGGCTCTGTGATTGGGCGGCTGCCCCTCACTGGCAGAAAAGGGGTTAAAAGCAGCACTAGGGAGGTTGCGCCGGAGGCAGCCAATTAGAAAGGGGCTGAGAGGAGCAGCCAATCATAGCACGGCAGGTTCATATAAGAAGGGCTGCAAGGCAGAGCAGAGTTCAGTAGCTGACTGGAGCTTGAGGGGAGAAGACCAGGCTCCTAGCAGAGGGAAGAAGCCCCCAGCACCTGGCACAATTCAGTGCTGCAAGTGGGGACCAGGGAGCTAGCGAGAGCTCCTGGCTGGCTGCTAGGGCCTGCAAACTGAGGCCCTGAGGTAAGGGCAGAAGACGGTGCTGGAGCCGCATGGGAAGCAGCCCCGGGGCAATGGACTGCAGTTGCCACTGAGGGAAGTGGTTGGGCGGAGATTGCAGGTCCCCAGGAAGGGGAGAACACAGAGTGTGGCACAGCTGGAGAGCTAATTCCCCAGATAGCCAGTAGGAGGCACCGCAGTGGTGAGTCCCACCCCATCACACTCAATTTCAGCAAAGCCCTTAAGCATATGCTTAAGGTTTTGCTGAACTGGGCTTTAATGGGGAGAGGGAGGGAGAGAAAGTTAAGCCACAAAGTTATACACCTTTGTTTTTTTAATGTTGTAAGACACTCCTTTAAAATGGTAACGAGTGGAGTATAAAGAAAGAGATTTCTAATACTGAGGTGCAAAAAGGTTATCTCACATCTTTCTGTTTATAAATGTTGCATTTTGATATCAGAGTCTGGTGTGAGTTAGCAGTTCATGAAGCTGAAGGTGGAAAATAATTTTTCCTTTAATAGGTCTATTGAAGCCATAGTGCATTTCAGTTAATTTAAAACTACTCCTTTCCTGAGGGGATGTTCTCTCTACACTTACTCTGCTAGTGGCAGTGTCAGCACAAAGGGGAAAAATGAACCTTTAAAAATAATAAAAACTTACTCTTGCAAGTACTTATCGCTGCATTTAATAGACAGGTATTAATATAGTATTATAACGTATGCAGTAGCTTTTAGCAGGCAACTGCATCTAATTTCTTCCTCTTAATACATATGAGAGAGAAAACAGAGTTCTGAATTGCTTTATGTCCTCCAGCCTTACCATATCAGGAAAGATCTTATTTCCACTAAATACATCTAGTCACCTTGTGCACTGAGAGTGACCGTCGGACAGAGGGGAATGCCTTAATTTCTTTCCCCGACAGAGATGGCATAGTTATTGCAGTCACAGCTTTTTAATGATTAATTTATCCTGACATTAACCTAAATGATACTGATGAGGCATTTTTTTCACAGCTTCAGGGCTCACGTAGAAACAGAATGAAAATTCTGGTCTTGATCAAGGGTAAAAAGGCCATTTAGTTCGCTCATTCTTCTCACCATTCAGCAGAAGACCATTTTACCTGTGGTATAAAAATGTTCACTTTACAAACTTGAAAAATGCTTTTGGCCAAGGGCTTCTCTCTATCCTTGTTATTCATCAAGGAGATCAGCTGCCATCCAGAGATCCAGTAACGGATAGCACTAAGTTCTATTTTTAAACTATAACAATGCATTGTAGATATCTTCATCAGGATGCCTGTGTGGTCTGTTTTCTATTTGTCGAGACACATCTATTTCACTGTGTGATGGGGTACACCTGCCCCGCACTGGACAGAAAGGGCTTAACCTCATACGGTGAGCTGAAGAAGCCACGCCCCCTCGTCCCTGCTGGGCATGCTCCAACTGAAATCTCAGTATAACAGTGAGCAGCCCAGTTCAGTCTGTTCTGACCGCAGAGGAGAGAGGACATGTATTGCAGGCTCCCAGCCAGGAGCTGTTGGAGCCCCAGACCACGGAGGCCAGCCACACCGAGACCCAGGCAAAAGAGGAGGAGTCATCAGGAGCTTCACGTGCCGACTACCCTGGAGACCCAGAGGACCTGTGGCCTACAGAGCCGGAAGACGGAGTGGGAAGTACCTTAGAGAAACCAAACATTAATCTGGTTGTGGAACCGGGAACCGAGTCAGCATATTTCGGATGGAACCCCACTGAAGGATGGTCTTATTGACTCTGGCCATTAGGCCATATTGCCCTAAGGCTAAGGGCAATCCCACTGACTTTGGCCACTGGGCCATACTACCCTGCATCGAAGGGTGTTCCTATTGACTCTGACCATTAGGTCATACCGCCCTGAGGAAAAGGGCAGTTATTTGGACTCTGCTGCAGGGCTATAATGCTTCCCCCACCCTCACAGGGTGAAGGTGCTTTTCTAAACATTTAACATACAAACTAAGGGAAAAATCCTAAGCACATACACATTTGCTTTATAAAATCAACCCTCCCCCAAACAAAAATGTGAATTGCCAGCAATCTACCCTCCTCTGACTGCCCTATTCATCAAGACACAGCTGTTCCTTGTCAACAATTAAGCACAGGCTTCTTAAGGGCCAGATTATGGACTGGTGGCTTAGCCTGTACAACCTGGGGGTGGGGGGCCATAAGGGATGTTTTATTCACAACAAGTAAAAATTTATTAAACCCAGTGGACTGCTCTGGCTAGTTGCTTCCAGCATAACTCCCCATATTACTTGTTTTCCTGGTGTCCTCTCAATAACAGTCCCTCCAGGGAACATGGGTCATCTGACTCTAGTTCCAATTATCATGATACAGCTTCCCTATTTTAAAAACATGTTAACATTTACATTATAACAAATAATTGATGCCCTGTGTCCCTTCAGCCAGAGGTTGCTAGCACATAGCTGAGGTAGAGTCTCATCTTTATTAGACTCAGCAGGCTACATAGTCTTCGAGATAGTTTAGTCTCCTCACAGATGCCCACCCTGGGAGAGACCTATCTGTTTCACTGTCACCTATCTTTAACTCTAGCAAACTTTCTCTTCATGGAGAAAGAGATCGTGGATGATCTCTATCTCTGTAGGCTTTCTCTAGAGTAGTGTCTGCTGGCTTGTAAGTGCCTTCTCTTCCTTCTGCATCACCTCATATGACTTGGTTACCACTGCATTCCTCACGATTCCTTTAGTCCACTCATAATGGTGTCTCTCTAATGGCTGGATCATCACAAGAGTGCCTATATCCAAGACTGGTAGGTCCTTAGCTGACCAGTTGTTCTCTAGTGCCTGCTTTCTCTGATTGTTGGTCATCTTTCAGCGGCATCTCCATCCTTTTGGCTGCACAGATCTACCCTTCTCTCATTGGAGCAGGATTTTGGACCTTTGTCCCATCAGTGCCTGAACTGGAGTGTTTTGACACGCCTGTAATGACACATTCCTGTGTGCTAAAAAGGGGTCTGAACCAGAAGAAACTTTCTTGTGTAACAGTCACTTAGCTGTTTGCGCAGCTAATTCTATTTTACCATTACTTTGTGGATATGCTGGGGAGGAGGTGTGGTGGTCAAACTCCCATTTGTGTGCAAGTACCCTAATTTATCTCAGAAGAATTAAAGGAATGTTGTCAGTGAATACAGTGACCGGACTGTCATATCTTGCAAAGTGGGCCATCAGTTTGCCAATCACTGAATTTCTTCTTGTATTAGGCAGGGCATCGACTTCCCAGAAATTTGAATAGTAGTCCACTGTAATCAAGTACTACTTTTCATTGGAGGTAAATAAGTCTGCTGCCACCTTTTCCTATCATCAGGTGGGCAGCTTGTATGATAAGTGTTTCTGATGGCAATTATCATATGACTGGTAGGTGTGTCACCCTTCTGTCAAGGAGCAGAGTTGTGTATTCATTCCCATCCAGTAAACACACTCTGAAGCCCATCTAAAACAGCTGTCAATGCCCAGGTGTGAGGCATGCATTTTTTTTCATCACAATTTTTTTTCATGATTGTATAATGTGGAAGAGAAAAAAAAATCTCTCCTCGAAATATGATTATACCCTACATGCTCAGTTCATCTTTAATTTGATAATTTGGTTCTGCTCCTACTGGAATTTTTTTTTTGTCTTCTGGCCACCCTGCTAGTATCTCTCTCTTGATTCCTGTCCTTTTCTGTAGCCTCTTTGATATCCATTAGCTGTGCTGTTGAAATGGAGATAGTGCAGTATGTTAATGGATTTGCTGTCCTGATCCTCTTTCCCTAAACTAGCTGATTCTGGGTATATATGCCCTGCTCAGGGTGTCAGCAAATGCCAGTAATCCTCATGGACAAAATCTGATCTCTCTACGTGGTAGCACTGGAGGTGCATCAACATGTGCTACAATCTCTTTGGCGCACTAAAAAGGAACTTTGCTATGATTATCTCCAGGGGTATGTGGTCTGATTGTGCTATTATTGGGGGACCATTGTTGTACTGATGGAATTGCTCCACTCTAAATACCAGAACCAGAAATTCTTTTTCTATTTGGACATTCCCCTGTTCCGTCTCTGACCTGGTCCTGCTGGCATAAGTGACCAGCTGCTCCTGCAAAAGAGATACACTGGAGAAAGGATTAGATGTATCACACTCGAGTGTTAGTGGCTCTCTCGGCTGGTAGTACTTCAGGATGGGGCATCTGTTATCATTAGTTTCATTGTGTTAAATGCTTGCTGTTGGGGACCTGCCCAATCCCACTCAATATCCTGCCTTGTATGGGTTCTGCTACTGCACCAGATGTGGACAGAATTTGGCCAGAAAATTTATCATTCATATGAAGCACTGTAACCCTTTCACATCCACTGGATCTGATGTGTCTTTGACTGCCTTGATCTTGTTGGGATCTGTTTTTTAATTCCTCTGCTCTGAGCAGATGTCCAATGTATGTCAGCTCACCCTGTTTAAATTGCATTTTTCCTGGGTTGAATTTCATGGTCTTGTCCTTGCATCACTGTAGAAAAAATTGTAGTTCTCTGTCATGGACTTGTCAAGCTTCTGTATCTTTACTCCCTTTACCTACAATGAGGATATCATCTTCAATTATTTTCACCCCAGGCAGTCCTTCCAGCACTTGGGTGAGTCTTCTCTGGAACACCTCTGGTGCTGGGCTTATGCCCATGCACAGCCATCTGTAGCAACCAAATGGTGTTGCAATGGTTGTCAGCACGCTGGACAATTTATTTAGGCTTATGCGTTAAAAGCTATTCCTCACATTATGGACTGTAAAGATTCTGGCTTTGGAAAGTTGTGGCCAGATATCAGTTGTGGGCAGTGGCATCTTTTCAATGCTTGGTTCAGTGGCTTTGGGGTAATTTGCCTGGTGGCTTCTTTACCACCACCATGCTGCTTATCCAAGCTGTACTGGCTTCTACTGGTGCTATGATACCCCTGCAGTGCATACTTTTGAGCTCCTTGCATGCTGGATTACATAGTGCTACTGGAATGTTCCTTCATGGTAAGTGCACAGGTACCACTGTGCAGTCTACTTCAGTCACAGCTTTACTTTGAGGCACCCACAGGGGTACATTTATTCACCCAAAGGTACGTAACAAGCAAAGAAAAGGGTTAAAACAACAAAAGGCCTACATGTCTAGGTCTTACCTAAACCGTATCCTTTCCTTGTTAGTTTTTGATAAGCTCCAGACAGCCCAGGAACCTCTATTTATGGACTGAGACGAACAACTGGCCCTGCTTCAGTTTCTCCTCTTTCATTTGCTCCGGCAATGTCGCCCCTTGAGCAACTGCTGACTACTCATCCCTCCCCTCCCCCTCTCAGCAGTGGTTTTGAACAGTTTAGTGTCCTTTGATCTCAGGCATCAGACCTGGAACAAAGCCTGTTAACCTGGATTCAGGTAGGCACTTTCTAATTAATAGGCCACCCATTGTTCTTCTAAGGAACCTTGTTATTTTCTTCTGAGATCTTCTCTGTCATTGTTTCATTTCCTGCTTGTTTCCCAACAGCTCCCAATGAAATAGCACCAGTCCATTTCCACATTGTAATAACCCAATATGGCAATGTCTGGAGTATCTTGATAGGTCACATTCATGAAACTATTACAAATTAACCTCGTTGTCTGCACTACCTACTAAACAGTCAGTGTGCTCAGAAGACATAGTCCCTGCCCCAATGATTTTACTTTCTAAATTAGGAAGGCACCAGGATACCAGAAAAAATAACGGCATGCGTGTGCAGACTCTTATATTAATACATCTTTCCTTGGGAAATTAATATTCATGGACTCTTCAGAAGCATTTTCTAAAATGATGTAAGCTGGCTTTTCAGATGATGTGGAGAACTGGGAAATATTCATTTTTTTTAATTCATTTGTTTTTATTCATTTTGATAGTTACCCATGTGATTATTGTGCCTGAATGCATCATTAGCTCAAAAGGGGTTGTTAAAGAAACCTGGCAGGAAAGGTAAAACTCTGCTTTAGAGAAAGACCTTCCCCTCTGTAAGCGGCCGGCAGGGGGCTCGATCCTCGCAGGAGCGGCCGGGAGCCAGGCCGCCTCACTACACCCTCAAACACAATAGCCAGGATTATAGCCGTGAAGGGGGACTCCTTAGCCCCAATATTGGTGACAGGCCTGTTTGCCAAATCCAAGAATCCAGGGATCAAACGACAGTGATTTTGTACAGGATCTGCCCTTTACATAGAGAGGAGGAAGTTGTCAATGGCTACAGACTGATGCAGGCTGTAACTTAGCCCTGGTGCTCCTCATTCTTCCTGGGGACCAAGTGAGCCCAAACCAGGAGCCAGAGGGGAATGCCAAGCATGGGTGAGACAACATACATGAAGGTCCCTGTCGTTTTAAATTCACTTCTCTAAGTGCTATGTATCTTTTGGGAAAATAAAGAAGCTGCTTTTGTGTCACTGCATGCTGTTACTGTCCACAGGCTTCCAAAGAAAATGTCTGGAAGGTATCAAGCCTTTTGGGCCTGCTAAATAATCTGGTTGACAATCAGGGGGCTGTAACCCAAGACACACATGGAGAGCGACTGGACCATGTTGTCCAACCCAAAAAAGTGGAGACATGGGCCTGCCACCTGAAGGGGGTACACTCGGGGGACTGCAAAAGGACTCAGAAAGGGCAGCCTACCCAGGGACTGTGACAACTGAACTCATTAGAAAAACTCTCCTATTGTATATAAACAATTACTATTCAAGTGGGTCTGTCTCATGTGATCTTCTGAAACAGTTATGTAGAATGGAGAATATTTCAAATTTCTAGGAGTAATTTGTATTGAAATAAACTTGGAATACTTACTAAGGGTAAGATACAGATATGGATATATATATCTGGGAAACTACCTTCATGGATGGGTGTAACCCATTCATTGGTTTATGAACTCAGATTACTCCAGAGATTATAAAATCATGGCTCAATGCTTACGAGCGCTGGATTTCAGGAGGGGTGCAGAGAAAAAGGATTATCCAGTGGTTAGGATGCTAGATGGGGACCTGGGTTCAATTCCCTGCTCTGTCACAGACTTGTGTGACTTTAGACAAGCCATTTAGTCTTTCTGTGCCTCAGTTCCCCTTCTGAAAAATAGGGATAACAGCACTTTACCTTCTCATGGGTGTGTTGCACAGATACATTAAAGCTTGTGAGACTTTGAGATACTATGTGGTAACCCAGAGTGCAGGGGAGGGGGATAGATAAGACAGCTCGATAGCCTAGTTTCAAAGAGGCAGTCAATGCAATCGCGTAAGTCAGGTGGTCGAGCTGGGTGGGGATCATGGTTGGTTTGGGTGTGCTGCTATACAGATTCACCATCAAGAGTGGGGGTGCAAAGAGCATGGAGGCTACTTTGGCTATGAAGACAGTAGCAGCTGAGGTCTGGTCTACACTGGGGTGGGGGATCGATCTAAGTTACGCAACTTCAGCTATGTAAATAATGTAGCTGAAGTCGACGTACTTAGATCTACTTACTGTGGTGTCTTCACTGCAGTAAGTCGTTGGCTGACACTCTCCCGTCGACTCCGCCTGTGCCTCTCACACTGGTGGAGTACAGGAGTCGACGGGAGAGTGCTCGGTGGTCAATTTATTCGTCCAGACTAGATGCAATAAATTGACCCCCGCTGGATCAATCGCTGCCCATCGATCCAGCGGGTAATGTAGACAAGCCCTGAGGATCAGATCTGCTGCCAGTGCATGACCTGTTCTTGCCTCTGCCTCCACAGAGATCATCAACCCAGATACTCGGTACTGAGCAGATTTGTCTCTGAATGATAAATCCTTTCTGTCTATTACTCAGTCCCCACATTCCTATTGAAGTCATTGAGGGCAGTTTATATATATAAGCTCCTCCTATTTTTCTGAAAAAAGAAATGATTTCATCTGATCACTAAATTTATTTTTCAGATGGAAAGACTGTTAAAAGCAGTAATTTTGTACACCTCCTTTAATATGTAATATCCGGATTATAGTGGATATGGCCCTTAAAAATTAACGTACTCAAATCAATCTGTGATGGAAAAGGATCTGAGTTCACCATTACCTAGTCCTTGTGACTCATCAAAGCAAAGGGAGACAAAATACAGCAGAGCTGCATTAGTCACTGGTCCTACTACTGGAAGAAAACTGTCATCATGCTTTTTTTTTTACAGCATACCATATGCAGCATTTAGCTGATTCGTAGTGACTCCAGGGACAGTGATGACAAAGAAACACCCTGAAGCTAAGTAATCTTTTATTTTTGTTCTAGACTTTGCAGTCAGCTTGATAATTGTGTGTAATGCCCAAAACCTTATTAGATTCTTCATGGATCTCAAAGCAAATCAATGCAGAGTTTGGTAAAGAAAACATGCTTGCATGTTTAATATGGATCCCTTTTTCCAAGCTAAATTGGAATACGAAAAACCTCAATATCTCACTGGGGTGTTGGGAAGATACACTCACTAATATCTGTGAAGCACTCAGATATGAGAGTGATGACCACCATACAAATGAGGAAATGGATATTTCCATATTCAGAGCAGAGCTTGAATGGTGTGTGGTAAACAAAGGATGGGGCCACACAGACATAAATTGCTAATTCCTGATTTGTGTTTGATTTCTCCCTGGATTAACACTAGCAAATGTTCTTTAAAGTGAAACTTGTACTTGTAAAAAGTTTCCAAAAGGTCAATGCTGAAAAGTGAATTTCTTTCTGCATTCTCGGGGGGGGGGAAAGAAACCTCACACACAGCATAGGCAGCAGCAGGGCACATTCCTCATACTACCTAGCCTATGTACCTCAGCCCTAACATACAGGGGTCCATTTTAAGAATAGGAGGCAGGTTCATGTTCAGGCAATCCATGGCGCCTATGCTGAGGTTGTCAACAAGTGTTCCAATTAGTGTCCACTTCTGCCAGCAGATTCTGTGATGTGGAAAGAGAATTTTTCATTATATTCATACAGAGGGTCCTTTTAACCTCCAGCATACTTTTTAAACAAAATTAACTCCCTTTTTTTAGAGGTTTGTTATTGCAAGAGAAACAATTTAGATTTGTCCAAAGGCTGCAATCCTGCAACACTTACCTGCTTATCCTGAAGGGTGAGAGTAGTGTCAGTGATGTCAACGGGACTTTTCATGTGCTAAAAATTAAACAAGCGTGTGTTTGCAGGGCTGGGACCTTATTTCATATCTTAGCATAGCTATGGAACAGCTCATTGGTGGATTGTGGAACTGACTTGACCAATTAAGTTAAAAGTGACTCGAACACCTTTGCATGTAATAGTGCTCTGTGCCACTTTGTGCACTTAGCCCTTTAAGAGGCATTGGTCCAGTCCACCTGCACTTCATTAACAGCCTCTTGATGGGTCCTGTTAACTGCCCTGGGCAGTGAGCCTCCCCGTCTGGGTCGAGTGACTTGGTCTAGCAGGGCTTATGTACTGTGCTAAAAATAGTTGTGTAGATGTTGTGGCTCAGGCTCTAAAGCCTGGGGAGAAGGGTGGGCTTCAGGCCTGAGCCACAACTTCAAAGTGCTGTCTATAGAGCTATTTTTAGAGTGCCCCTCAGCAGGAGCGCCGCCAGCCTTTTTGGTGCCCTAGGCGGCGGAAGGTCCCGCCCCCGAAATGCCGCTGATGACCGGGGCGGCCGGCGCCCCCCAAATAGTAGCGCCCTAGGCAACCGCCTAGGTCGCCTAATGGATTGCGCCGGCCCTGCCCCTCAGTCTGTTGACTGAGGCTTGCTGCCCGGGGCTGTGTAAATATACCCATAGAGGGTTTCTGGTCTCTTAAAAGAGCCAGAGAGGGACAGGTAATAAGAAGAGGAAGCTGTAGCAGAGTGAAGCTAAAGAGAGCAGAAGGCTGTAGGTAAGTTTGAGGCTTCAGGGCCTACAAGACTCCAGCCAGAGAGTGAAGCTGGAAGGCTTGGATCCTCTCCTGGGAAAAGGGCAGAAGCCCCAGAACTGAGTTTGTTTTGAATTCTATACAACTAGATGAGGCCCAGAAGGAGAATGTGTCAAGTACTCTGGACTGTTGGGGTTTATTTAAGGAGTCCTGAAGAGGGAAACTGCGGCAGGATGCTGCAGAGTCACTCTGGCTATTAGGATATGTGTGGGAAGTGTCTGACTCTGGTCTAAAAGTTTTATGTAGTGATTGGCAAACCTTAAAAGGGTCAGGAGGTCAGTTCAGAGAAGCAATCAACACTTTGGATCATGGACATTTTTTGGATGAGTAAAACTGAGCTGAACTTCTTGATGACAGGTTCTTGGCTCCAGATTTCTGGTGTTACTGCTTTTGGTAACCAGGGAAGTACCAGAAAAAGACTGCCTTTCTCACTAGAGATGGGCCTGAACCAAAACGTATGACTCAAGCAGCTCTGAACTTTACAGTATTCCAAATTTACTGACACATCATGATACATGTTGGCTCATAACATTTCTTCTCTAAAAGCAGATTAACAAAAAATCCCACTTTGAAGTGAGAAGACCTTGCGCTACTTGGATAAATGTTTGGGTGAATTTTTTCCCCACCATGTAAAACTAATAGTTCTCAGAGACAAATACAGGTAACAGACTTTCTTCAGCACATATCTAGCTCTTCTTTCATTTTAAGGATCCTAGATTTTCTTCTTTATTTGATTTATGCACCAGTATCTTGGGCTAAGATTGAGAGACAAACTCAATAAAACAAGTACTGACCCAAATTTTTCTTCAAAGCATGAACTGAAGTAAGAGATGAAAAAGTTCACTTCTTTTTAGCATTTCCTTGTACCCCTGCATTATCTTGTGGTGGGTCAGGATCAGATATGGAAACACTGAAATATTGCATAAAAGTCTATTCACGTTGTATTTATGATTCAGCCAACACCACAAGAACCTGAAAATTTTTCAAGAAAGCAACTTCTGAGATTTTTTTTTTTAGCTCAGATTTCTAGCATGCAGGTTCCAATTTCTGGATGCTTCTCGGCAACCCTAACTCTCAAGAGGTTCAAACTTTCCACTCGCACAAAACCAAACACCCCTACCCCACCCCCTGCCCGCCCCTCCTCTGAGGCCCTGTCCCTACCCCACTGCTGAGGCCACACCCCCGCTCACACCATCCCCCCTCCTTCTGCACTCGCTCTCCCGATCCTCAATCACTCGCTCATTTTCATGGGGCTGGGGGTTGGAGTGTAGGAGGGGGTGACAGTTCCGGCTGGGGGTGCAAGCTCTGGGGCAGGGCCAGGGATGAGGGACTTGGGGTTCAGGAGGGGGCTTCAGGCTGGGGGGTGAAGCCAAGGGGTTCAGAGTGTAGGAGGGGGCTCTGGACTTAGACAGGGGGTTAGGGTGTGGGAGGGGGTATGGACTCTGGGTGGGGTGTGTGGATTGTAGGGTGGGGCTAAAAATGAGAGGTGCAGGAGGGGGCTTCAGGCTGGGGCAGGGGGTTGAGGTGCAGGAGGGTGGGTCAGGGGTGCAGGCTCCCGATGGCACTTATCTCAAGGAGCTCCTGGAAGCAGCGGCATGTTCCCACTCCGGCTCCTATGTGGAGCTGCGGCGAGGTGGCTCTGCGCGCCACCCCATCCGCAGGTGCTATCCCCACGGGT
This sequence comes from Platysternon megacephalum, assembly GCA_003942145.1. NCBI lineage: Eukaryota > Metazoa > Chordata > Testudines > Platysternidae > Platysternon > Platysternon megacephalum. Next base: position 8,445,866 of record QXTE01000043.1, read on the forward strand.
CCTGGCTAATGGGAGCTGCAGAGCTGGCGCTTGGGGTGGAGGCAGCGTGCAGAGCCCCCTGGCTGCCCCTTTACATAGGAGCTGGAGGAGGGATACCACTGCTTCCAGGAGCCATGTGGCACATGGAGCCACGGCAGGCAGGGAGCCTGCCTTAGCCCCGCTGCACTGCCAACCGGAATTTTAACGGCCTGGTCAGCGGTGCTGACTGGAGCTGCCAGGGTCCCTTTTCGACAGGGCGTTCCAGTCGAAAACCAGACATCTAGCAACCCTATTGAGAGTTTGTCCTGCTAGTATTATGACTTCTGTGTTTTAATTCAAACTCTCTCTTTTATCCCTGACTTCCACTTATAAAATCTATAAGACCAGTACTACCAGTTTCATACACGGTCATGGGGGAACATTTGCATTTTACCTTGTTAAGTCAAGGTGCAGCTTTCTCATACATAATGCACAGGTTCTTACAGAATAATATCAACAGACAGTGCTCAGCAGATTTAAATAAACTCTCATGGGAGCTTCTGTGAAGACCAGATGTAGCTGCTAAAGATAATACAAATAACCTTCATTTTATTTGTCACCAGGTCATCACAATTTTACCCAGTTGCCCCTTAGGTCCCTCATCTGCTTCTGCTGCTCACCCTGCCCTGTCTTACCACCTTCCATGAAAGGAATTCATGACTGTAATTATTTCTTTCTACTTAGTTCACGTTCACTTTGACTCAAGCTTTTCCCTGACTCACTGTTTCTATCTTCAAAATCATGAGTGTATATGTGCAATGTCTTGAGCTAATGTGAAATGACACAGACATCAAAATGTGTTGTTCAGACCTCCATGAGTAATGCCCACTCATCCTTTAGTACTTTCATATTGTTTTGCTAGCACCTTTATGTTAGTGGGGGAATGGTCCAGCTATTGTGAGGAACTTTCCTGGCTTATACACTACCGTGGTGAAATGGGCTAGCGAAAGGATCTGAGGGTTCTCCCACTTCCTTTACCCAGAGGCCTGCCTGACCTCAAGGGCTCCCCTTCCACTCTCCTGTGTGGCAGAGTCCTTGTAAACCCAACAAGGCTGAGCCCAGGATTCCTGGCGGGCTCAACCCCCAACCTTGTCGTGATCACTGGATGCTTCCCCGACTTACTGATCATTACATATAGTTCAAAGCAAATACAATTTATTAAACAGCAGTCAATTAAAAAAATAAGGAAAAAATGGGAAAGGTTAAAGGAAAGCACATAACCCCGCTCTGTGGCACGGGGACGTCACAACCAGTGTCTCTGGAATGTTAGGGAAGTTCACAGTCTCCCTCACACATCCCAGGCCTCCTGCCCAGGCCCTGGCTGTGCTGCAGGGTCGGACACTTGCTCTGGCGGTGGCCACACGCCCTCAGGCTCTAGGGGGCAGGACCTTCTTCACAGTGTCGCCCCCGCCCCGTCAGGGTTACAATCCCCCTCCAAGTCTGGCCTGCAAGGCCTCTTGGCCAGGGGCATCTCCCTGCGCTGGGCCCACTGCCCAGGATCCCCCTCGCTCTCCCCAGCTGTTCACCGCACTCAGCTCCGGTCTGCTCCAGCCCCAGCTCCAGCTCCAGCTCCACCCTGCCTCAGCACAGCTGCTGCTCTGCGTCCAGCTCCCTGGGCTGCTTCTCTGGCCCCTCTGGCTCTGGTTGCTACAGCTCTCCTCCCAGCACAGGTCTGCTCTCTGGGCTGCTTCTGTGGCTCTGCTCCCAGCACTGACCTACTTCCTGGAATCTTTTCTGGCCCCTCTGGATCTGGCATGGCTCTGCTCCCCAGCTCAGCTTGGGCCCCTGCTTTCTCCTTAGCTCACCCCACTTTGTCTGACCCAGGCAATTCCAGCTCACATGGAGGATGGGACCCCCCTGGCCTCCTGACTCCCTGATTAGCCTGCTCTCCCTATCAATCAGGCTGACCTGGAGCATTGGCCTCTCCCCATTGTTCCTGGGGACTGTCAGTCTCAGGGTCCTGATTTCCCATCGACCCTTCCCCTTTCTTTTGGTACTGGGAGCTAGCCAACCAAAACACCCCCACTGAGTTTTAGTAAGGGGTCAACATCCCCTTACATTTACTTCCTGCCTCCTTCCATTTATTTAGCCACTTGGTCATTGGGACCTTCCTTCCACAGTCATAGGAGTAATTCCTCCTTCACACTGACATCAGAACTGAAAAAAATGGAGTAAGAGACCAGCCTTTTTAGCCAAGATCTGGTAAAGTTAGCTAGGAGGGGTTGGGCATTCTGGTGCATAACTAAATGCTACAGTGAACTGAGTTGCTAAATCGCCATTCATTCTGCTGAAAACATTTTCAGTCGTCCTCTCCCTGTAATCTGTCCCTGTCTGAAGATAACTCTCTAGTACAGAGTCCCCAAATTCTTAGTGAGCAAAATTTTATCAAGATTCTCAAGAAAACATGCATAATTTAGAAACTAGAAACAAACTCTCTGTTTTTGGCTTTTCCCCACTTACTTACCAATCTTTTCCACAGGTTTTGTGTGAAAAACATCACAGCAGAGAGCTACCATAACTAATGAGTAGGGCCCTACCAAACACCATGAAAAACGCATCACAGAGTGTGAAATCTGATCTCCCCTGTGAAATCTGCTGGCGAGGAGCAGGGCTGGGGGTGCCCCGGCTGGGGACTCCTACCATGTGCCGGGCTCCAGCTGCTAGTGCTGGCGGGACTGGAGAGGGACAGGACTTCCTTTTCTCTTGCAGGGTCCGCTCCTGGAACCAGGTCAGACCCACCTCTGGGAACCTCCACCGATCGCAGGAAGCTCTGAACACCCACCTTGCTTCCTGCCCCCATCAGGAGGAGGAGTCACTGTACAGGGAGCAGCTGCGCCTGCCTGAAGCTTGCAGTTTGGGGGGGCAATGCTGCCCCCGTCCCTGAAACTATGTCCATGCTAAAAAGTGTGGGGCATGGCCCGTGCCCCCTGGTTCTGGTGCTGGTGGTGCTCCCACTTCTACAATGGTTCTGGTGCCCTTGCCCCCAGCCCTGCCCCTCCCCAGCTCCAAGCCCAGCGCTTGGGAGTTAAAGGGGCCTGGGGCTGGCTGTGTGTGTGTGGGGACCACAGCACCCCCATGACCACAGGGTCCTGGGCTATCACCCACTCGTAAGGCCAGTCCTGCCCCCCACAAAAGTGAGGAACCCTCCCCCACCATGCAACCCTTACTTCTGCACTGCCCGCTGCTCTCTGGCTGCCCAGCTCTGAAGGCAGCACCTCCGTCAGCAGTAGCACAGAATTAAGGAGGGCAAAACCGTGACTCCCCCCCCAATAACCTTATGATCCCTCCACAGCCCTCTTTTGGGTCAGGGCCCCCACGGTTATAACACCCTGAAATTTCAGATATAAATATGAAATTGACGATTTAAAAAATCCTACAACCATGAAATTGATCGAAATGGACCATGAATTTGGTGGGGCCTTACTAATGAGTTTGCTTAGGCTGTAGCTGCATCTAGCACTGTATGTCACAGAGCATGCACATATTTTTAGCAGTTACTGTACATAGTTCTACTGTAGAATACAGACTAGTAATACTCAACCTGCATCTCTGAATCACAGGAAACATTTGTGGCCTGCATGCAGATCTTGTGGAGGCCACTGGGTCTGGTACAAGCCCTCCTTGCTCTTCCTGGCCTTTATGGTGTAAAACTGCAGGGGTAATACCAAAGCAAATAGCCTGGAGTTACCAGATACCTCCACAACATCCCTGCAAGCAGCCATAAAGGTTCGGGGAGAGGGAAGCACTTTTCTCTCCCAGCAGCGAGGAGGCAGAGAGAGGAGATTGCCATGATTATTTTGTGGCTCAGTCTATTACTCCTCAAATGACCGTATGCACTGACACTGCATTATAATAGCTTCAGTGTAATATTATCATTACATAATGAATAGCTATGAAGAATATGGTAGAGCTCTGTATTAATTTTATGAATGTTACATATATGTTTATGTGGCTGTGGTGGGTAGTGTGGTGTGGGTGGCTGTATGAAACCTTTAGGGTTAATTCCAGCTGGGGGTCTCTCCAGGAGTCCAGCAATGGTTCTAATTCAGTGGATTTGAGCAATGTTGGGAGACTGTCTCTGACCCCCCCCACTCTGCAGAAATGTGTAAACAAGTTTGACTAAGTTCAGGAGCTCTGCTTGCAACCTCAGGAGATCTTCAGGCAGGAACTCTTGAACAAAGGAACTTTGACATGAGTAAGCGACAGCTGGTGCCCTGAGGACTGCAATGTCATACTGATCACAAACTGCTGGAGAGAAGTCTATAGCTGCTCTTAGGACTTGTCTACACTTACCGAAGGAACAACACTGCGGCGATCAATGCATCGGCGGTTGATTTAGCAGGACTAGTGAAGACCCACTAAATCAACTGCCAATCGCTCTCCCATCGACTCCTGTACTTCACCTGATCAAGAAAAGTAAGGGGAGTTCCCCGTCGATGTAGCATAGTGTGGACCCTGTGGTAAATAGATCTAAGCTACATCGATTTGAGTTTAGATCGACTTTTCCCTTTAGTGTAGATAAGGCCTTAGTAAAAAAGAATAGAGGTTACAGGTCTCTTGGGCAATTGAACTGAACTTAAATACTTGACTTTGTTTTGTGTCAGATTTCTTGCAATTCTCACTCTGGAATTTCAGTGTCCTTACTGTTAAACCATCTTGGGGAAAAAGCATGTCTAAATTACAATAAATTCTCGCTAATACAGTACAATCCCAATTACTCGAATAGCATGGAGGACATGGATTTTATTTGGATAATTAGGAATTCAGATAAGCAAGAGGGAGGAGCCATTCAGCAGTAGGGTGGCCTCCCCTGTGGCCAGGGACTTGTGGTCCTCCTCTTCTTCACAGTCCTGACTGGGGGATTCTGCTTTATTATTCAAACCTCTGCATTATCTGAATCCCTCTGCAGAATGCATCTCATGCTGTGGGACAGGAAAGAGATTCAGATAATGCGGCGGTTTGGATAATAGGGTTTTGGATAAACAGGAGTATATGATATATAGTTAGTTAGATATGCTTTTTATACCATGTTTACCTGGTACATGTCATATCAGTGTATGCTTATAGGCTAAGATGGAGTCATAGGACCTAGTTCACATTCTGATTTGATAGCATTCTACATCCATTTTTGTGCTCACTCTGCACTGGTATAAATGACTACACCAAGTACAGGGCAATTGCTCCCCACATGTGTACAGTAGAACCTCTGAGTTATGAACACCAGAGTTACAAACTGACCAGTCAACCACACACCTCATTTAGACCTGGAAGTACACAATCAGGCAGTAGGAGACAAAAACAAACAAAAAAACCAATACAGTACAATACTGTGTTAAATGTAAACTACTAAAAAATGAATGGAAAAATTGCATTTTTCTTCTGTATAGTAAAGTTTCAAAGCTGTATTAAGTCAATGTTCAGTTGTAAGTTTTGGAAAGAACAGCCATAACATTTTGTTCAGAGCTAAAAACATTTCAGAATTATGAACAACCTCCATTCCCAAGGTGTTTGTAACTCTGAGGTTCTACTAGGAGTAGAAAGGTATATCTAGCACTGCAACTAATGTTCTGCCCTGCACCTTCATGAAAAATCAATCTCTGGAGTCAGACAAGCAATTGCAGAACTCTTAATAAGAAGGGAGCTGACTTCTTATTAGATAAGAAGAGAACTTTGTCTTCGGCTTTTTGAATTTTTGTTTTAATGGTTAATAAAAGTTAAGCAATGTGTTTGTAGGTACTGCAGTGGTGCCTTGGGATTCTTCAGTGCACAACAGACTTGGAGCTATTCCCACAGAGACCTAATTAATGATTTTTGCTCAACAGCAATGACAGAGTTTGAGTGACTGCACAGGCCAGAAGTGTAAGTACCAGACTCCTGTTACATTAGCCCCAATCTCCTGATACTCTTTGGTTTGAAGGAAAAAACATTATATGGAGCAGGTCACTGACAAATGCACTGTTTTTAAGAGGATTGGGGTAACATTGTGAACAACCTTCCAACATTTAATAGACCAATTTTCAATAGCTGATATAAATAAACAGTTACACTATTACATCATTAATAGGAACTACACCTCTACCCCGATATAACGCGACCCGCTATAACACAAATTCTGATATAACGTGGTAAAGCAGTGCTCCGGGGGGGCGGGGCTCGGCACTCCGGCGGATCAAAGCAAGTTCGATATAACGCGGTTTCACCTATAACGCAATAAGATTTTTTGGCCCCGAGGACAGCGTTATATCGAGGTAGAGGTGTATAGTTTTTTTTTTTTTAATGGAACATATGTGAAATTATAGCAGTCAGTGGTTCACGGCCCAGAAAATGATCAGAAAGTTTTCTTTTCAGTTAAATCCATGTCAACTTATAATGATTTACAAAAGCTGACCCTGGCAGCCATTGCATTGTGAGGCAGGGAAATGTTTCCATGGCAATATACTTCGTTTAATAATAAATTGCGGTGTAGATTTGTCTTATAGGAAGCTGTAGATAATTGAAAAATAGGCCTGGGTAGAGTTAAATGGTACATTACCGCTTAGTACCATCAACTGTTAAACTAAAACAAACACACGCATAGTCATTTTCCGCCTCTTCGTCTCTCATGTTTAACATAAAGGGTTAAATAAAAGTAGGTCTTTAGGCTTTATGTGCTGAAAGGAGGGAGCAGGGGTGCTGGAACAATTTGTAGTGGGGGTGTTAAAAGCTACTGAACCAAACTGTAAACCCTGTACTTGATGAAAACCACTTCAAGCCAGGGGGTGTGGCAGCACCCCCAGCACCGCTAGTTCCAGCACCTATGAGAGGGAGATTAATAATTATTTTTTTTTAGTTGGGATAATCTCATTTGAAGCTCTGCAATGATTCTCTTTGGTGCCATAAGTAGAGTACCTTTTGGGGTATTTTCCAGCAGATAACATATATATTCAAGCAATATAGTTTTTTGGGGTCCATCACATGATTCAAATATTCTACCCAAAATGTATTCACATATTCTTGTTGCCCCAGTGCTCAGTCAACAGGCCATGTTGTAAGATAATGGATTCAATTCATGTAAACTGTGATGTCACAATGCCACTGAAATTCAAATGCTCCTCCTCATGACGACATTCTTAATTAAAAGGCGAGTTTGTGCCATGGCTGAAGAAGTCCAATAAATACACTTCTACCCCGATATAACGCTGTCCTCGGGAGCCAAAAAATCGTATCGCATTATAGGTGAAACCGCGTTATATCGAACTTGCTTTGATCCGCCACAGCGTGCAGCCCCGCCCCCCCGAGCGCTGCTTTACCGCGTTATATCCGAATTCGTGTTATATCGGGTCGCGTTATATCGGGGTATGATTAATTTAATGCATCCCCAGTATTCAGACTCTCTTTGGAAGGCAGGGATCACCTTTATCCATCTCTTCTTTTATTTAAAAAACTCCTAACACTTGGCAGTATTTCACCTTTGTACACTATTAATCCATAGATTTCAAAGCACTTTACAAAGGTAAATAAGTACCATTATCCCTGTTCTACAGATGGGGACACTGCGACCTGAAGAGATGAAGTGACATGTATAAGCTCAGACAGTAGCTCGGTAGTCTGGGATAGAACTGAATTCTCCTGACTCAGGTTCAAGGACCTTATCCACTGGATCATGCTGCTGCCTATCAAAACCAAAAGGCTTTTCTGACTGGCTTGTGGATGAGATCAATGCTGCTCTGTAAACATGCAGCTGCTCTGATCAGAACAGTGAGACTGACATCTCAGAGGAGCAGTTGCAGCACATGAGCCCTCTTCTCCCCATAGCTTGCCAGGGCATTCAGGTAAGCCTCCCCTTACTCAATAGTGTCAAAATTGCATGTGGGAGACCACAACATTCCTGCTGAAATGCACAGACTTGAAAGGTGTGTCACAGCAATCCCCGGACACATTGCAGTTCAACACATCAAGCAACCAGCATAGAAAGGTGCTTTCGGTTGATCCTATTGCCCAGACCTCTCCAACTGCAGCTGTGGAAGTGGCTGCATCATCAGGGTAGAATAGGTGCACTCATTCAGTGCTAGTGATAGCTGTCTCAAGGAGATCATGACTAGTTTCTCATACCACTTTATTTTGTTGGGGTACTACTCTTAACCATCTCCAAACAGCAATGAATTAAATCGGGAGAGGTCAGCATTCCAAAAATTCACTTATGAATGGTTGGTGTAAGCTCTGAAATTGCTTAGCATAGCAGAATTGCAAAATAAATAAATAAGCAAACACTCAAAGAACTGAAGATGGGGATCTCTCTGTGTCAGCCGCACTAGGTGCTATAGTCTCAATCTGCTCAACTGTAATAAAGTCATAAATTAGATTTTCCAGCTTAAAACATTTCACCTCTCTTACCTTCATTGTGTATGTTCCCTTTTTGTATCTTAATTTTGATCCAGATCTTTCATAGATAAAGTACCAACGTGGTAAAGTGGTTAGGACATTCAGAATGGGACCCAGCCCTCTATTTTAGGCCTAATTCTGAGTCATCTCTCTGTGCCCTTGGTTAAATCAGTTAAACTGTGGTTATGTCTACACCAGGGATTGGCAACATTTGGCACGCGGCTCGCCAGGGTAAGCCCCCTGGTGGGCCAGGCCGGTTTGTTTACCTGCCGTGTCCGCAGGTTCAGCCGATCGCGGCTCCCACTGGCCGAGGTTCGCCGCTCCAGGCCAATGGGGGCTGCGGGAAGCGGCGCGGGCCGAGGGATGCACTGGCCGTGGCTTCCCGCCGCCCCCATTGGCCTGGGACGGCGAACCGCGGCCAGTGGGAGCCGCGATCGGATGAACCTGCGGACGCGGCAGGTAAACAAACTGGCTCGGTCCGCCAGGGTGCTTACCTGGTCTACACTATGAGCTAGGGGTATCAGTCTCCTGTTTGTGTACACACACTTGCACAAGCTCTAACCGGTATGTACCCACTGGTTTCAGGTAGATTTGTACTTGACATGGTTCAGCTCTGCTCTGCTGCTGCTACCAGTGCTACCATGGCTGCACTCCTATTTATACTCATGCTAGTGTGATGAGAGACAGAACAAGTATGTGTACATGAGCAGGAGACTCACTCCCCTAGCTTATCGTGTAGACATAGCCTCTGTTTCAGTTTCTCCTCTGTAAAATAAGGATAATATCTGGCCCCTCATTTGTTACATTCTCAGGATACACACAGAGAAGTTAGATTAAAAACATAGATGCTTGTGTTGCAAGGCTTCAATGTAAAACTATTTTATTTCTTAGAATTCAGAATGATCATTCACACAAGACCTCAATAACAGACAAAGAGAAAACAGGCTGCTCCCTAAAGCAGTGAACAACTCACCCCTCCTTGCTCAAGGCTAGCTCTTTTTGGTATAACTCCCTTCACATGCTTTGCTACAAGGCCCCCTAGCCTCTAAGCAAGACCAGGAAATACCTCTCTCTCTTAAAGCGATAGCTTACAATTTCAACACAGACCTCGATATACCACATCGTGACTATGGCATAGGCAAAGTATTAAATTATCAAAGATTTTGTACTTACACTGTTATCCTCCATTGTTCTGTGGATTTTCTAGTGTGCAAAATAAGTGCAGTGAGTAGCTGCGGTGTCTGAATTACTACTGCATGTGAAATGCTATTATATAATGATTCCTTTACATAAAAATTCAGTTGTCAATAGTTAGCACGGATATAATGCTCAAATGGATATATGGATAATGCTCATTTTGATACAAAAGGGGCATATATAATTATAGTTACAGTTGCCTGATTTGCAAGAACACACGTGGGTTTATGCATTGAAAAAGGGGGTGCCTGTAACCTTTCTGGGCACACACTTTGGGAAGCCCTTTGGAAAATGTAGCCCTTATTGTGTATTGCTTATACACTCACTTCAAAGAAGTGTGTGCATTCCAAGTATATATCTTGAGAACCTTTTAGATCCTGGCCCATAAAAAAACCACTCCTCACATCATATATAAATTTGTTATGGTTTTCTTTGTTACATTGTATCTTCACAAGCAGACTTTCAGTCCCAGTAGGTTTGCTTTAACCTTTTGAATTTGGGATCTGCTGTTTTTCCTTGAAACCGGCTACTGCTGAAGGAGTGACGTGATATTAGTACTGCTAATCAACCTTGCATTAGCTAGTTTTAAAATATAATGGGAGATAGGGAAGTGGAAAGTTTGGAAATTTTGACGTGCTGTACAAGTCAGTATAATTACCTTTACATGGCTCCTAGGTGTACCAGTATTATGAATACATAGTAATAATCATACACTTTAATGACCCTTTACCCTGCTAGAGTGACTTAAAAAGGGAGTTAGTGTTAATGAGAAACAGACCCTGCTTCTGTTAAAAAACATCAATGCCCTATATGAATGCTACAAATACTCTGAATATTTACATGTTTCATTATCTCACAATGCTATTGTACTATGTCTGTGCCTGGCTGAAACTCAGGAAACAGTTGAACAGAAAATAGACAGGTTGTTCTGGATCATCAAAGCATCAAAACAGCATAATTTTATCAAAGCTCACTTTTCAGTGGGAAACAAATCAAAGTTACTGTTCCTGCACTGATAAGAGCACTGTCTCCTCTCCCTTCTAGGCTGTTACACTTCACTGAAAGCAGCTGTCAGCCAGTATGCAAAACCAGAGATCACGTCCTCACCTTGCTGCTGCTGTAGCTGCAGCAGAACTGGTAGCAAAATAATAAATGAGTGTGTGTGGAGTGGGGAGATGTAGAAGAATTCAGCAGGAATGCAACGTTTCTCAGCTAACGCTGGCTGTCAGAACAGACAAGCTGCCTCTGTAAGATTATATACTTTACAGAAAAAGAAGAAAAAATGTAAGTGGGTAGTCGTAAATAGGGAAGGTAGTGGCAAGCAAACATGCCTGAGCTCAAATAAATAAGCTGATTTGAGTTTATATGGGCAGAAATGTACACCTACCTCAAACACTGTACAGGCAATAGAAGAAAAACCCTGTAATGCTGGAAGACTGGTTAGCTAGGCTAAAGACATCCAAGTCAAGAATCTCACCTGTGGTGAATGTGTTTTTTGTGAGTGCCTACTCTCCATTTACTTACTCACTCATATTCATCTTTGGCATGCACCATTGAATTTCACAGAGCTACAGCAGGGACAAATTTAGCTCTGGCTCTCAAATTACAGGAGTCTTGCTAAATATACACGTTGATATAAGGTGTTGTGTTACGTGATTTTTTCCTTTGTTTCCTGGAAAAAAAGTCCTTGATCTAAATGTCTGACTAAATATGTTGTACTTTAAATGTTTCCTATCAGAATTATCTCATAGTATAGCAGAATTGAAAATACAATATTGTATATTTTTTGCTGCTATTACAAAGAGCAGAAAAAAGGGATATTGCCCTACAAACAAACAATGATTCACCCCACCTACACATACTTTCAAAGAAACACTTGAGAAAAGAGATGGGCCATGCACAGTGGCTGAAAGGTCATCAGACTTTGTACAGTGCTTTGTTGTACCAATCAGGGAACTGAATTCCAGAGTTGGGGGAAGGCTTCCACTGAGAGTGCTTTGACATCAGCTGTCAACACACAAAATAAATGCTGTTAGCTGGAGTGCCTCACTGGGCCTAATATGCAGCCACAGTAAATATAGAAGTGGTCTCCCAAGCAGCAAGGCCCTAAGTGAGGTCTCTGTAGATCAGTAACTTCTTGAAATGTACCCCAAAGCCAAAAGAAGCCTGTTGAAATCCTAGAGAACTGGCATAGTACGTTTCCTGCTGCTAATGCTATATAATGGGCAGTCATCTGCAATCTGCAGCCATAACTTCCAAGTGCTCCCCAAGGGTTGTGCCAAGTACATTGCAATAATCCAATTTAGTTGTGCATATCAATATAGTAAATATTTATTTATACATATTTGCTAACAGGACCTCGTTATTAAAAAAGGAAACTTAAGGGGAAAAAATCTTGAATCCAGAAGAGTAATTGTTTTTGCACCAAAAGAGGAAACACAATGAAAAACAGAGGTAAAAATAAGGATGCATTTTAAGTAATTGTAAAGGTGTAAGAATAGAGCAGAGTATAAATATTCAATAGCTCTCTTCAAAGAAATGGAGGTGGAAGCATATGTAAAAAATATCAAACCAGTCAATATTTCCCAGCCAAAGTATCTGAGTTACTTTTTTTTTTCAAATGTATTTAAATTGCAAAGTAGTAACTGGTATTGCTTCCTTGTCTGGATGACAGGACATTTTCCAGATGCATGACTTGTATAACACAGTAGAAGACACAAAGTCAGGCTTCCAAATTTTCAGAGGAAATGCAAGAATCACTTGGGACACAGAGAGGAGAGGGAATGCCAGTGCAGCAGCGGCCTCTCTCCTGTTGCGGCTCCCACACCATCATCAATTCCCACCCCTACGTTAGGGTTCCCAGCTGGAGGGGTAGATTACAGGAAAACAAGGCCCAGATCCATCAAAACCAGGAAGCTACAAACACACATGTGAATTTCTAACCACATAAGGGAAGTTCTCTCTTGTGTGTAAAGACACTGAATCTAGCTGCTATGCCCCCATCTTCTCAACAGCCAGGCTGCTTCCTAATCTCTCATATTTACATTTTTGACTAAACCTGTCTCCTTACCTAGCCTTTTCCTTCCCTTCTGATTTCTTACTGAATTCTGTCCTGTCCATTCCTTCCTACTTTTCAATCTCCCTCACGTATATCCTGTGGTTGTCAAGCTAACCTGGCACAATGCAAAACTCTCTTCTTCTTCTACCTCAAGCACATCATCTGTGTCTCTTACCATCTCTCTGGTTGTATCATCCATGCCCCCACCTCATCCACGCTCATCCTTTTGGCTATACCAACCACCACCTCTTCTCCTGTAGAAGGCAGGCTCTGAAGTTTGTTCAGTGTAGGGAAGAGAGGTCATTCTTGATCCATTACTAGCACTTTTATCCCTTTGTTCCTTCTTCTGTGGATGAAATGGTGTTTTCATTGCAACCCATTAAAAAATGGTGGCTTTTTGATTCCTGTTCACTCAGGAAGGTAGCAATGTATGAAGCATACAGCGCTACTAGACAGCGGAACCTTTGCTCTAAAAGCTTCATGGCCAGAGAAGACGTCCCTGGGCAGTCTTCCTTCTTCACTTCGCTGCTGAGTCTCTCCCTTCAACAGCAAGCACAACAACATTTAACCAGCTATGCTGGTGATGGAAAGTCAGGAAATCAGATAAAAGATGAGGCATAGAGAGTGACCATTGCCTGCAGTCTCCACTTACTGAGATGCTTCTCGCTTGTTGCTGCTGATGTCAAGTGAAAGAAGAAGCATGGACATTTTCATCCTCACTAGTGCCTGTCAACAGCCAGTGTTCTATTAAGTGAAACACATGACTTATCAAAAAGGGACAGGATATGGCACTGCAGGGGTTGCACAGCTTTAGGATTATCTCTGAGGGGGAAATGGAAGTGTATTTGGGGAAGTACACTAGCAAAAGTAAGAGTTAAAATAACCGTAAGAACACATCTAGGTTTACTGGATGTCACAGGGCTGGTCATGCTACACAGAGCCTTTCCCCTCTAGATCACAAGTTCAAATCTGGCTTGTGTCAGTAATGAATAAAATTCATGGACTCTAATGGCTGTGCAGCAGCATGTGTGAAATGAATTTGGTAGTATTGTTTCTAGTTAACAAATACCTCCGAGAAACCATGAATTAAATTGTGGGGTGGCTGAAATGCAATCTGACTCCTAAAAGGAGTTCAGATTAGGAGTAAGTAACATTAATGGGGCAGTACAAGGAATATTGCACTCATGCTGCCCATACTGTGCCACATCTGTGGATAAACAGAGGACTTTAGTGACCAGGATTGTCCACGCAATTAATAGATTTTTGTTAAGGCCAAAGGACAATTATGATAATCTATTCTGACCTCCTGCCACACTGGCCATAGATCCTCAGCCAGTAATCTGTGCATCAAGCCCTTAACTTCTGTTTGAAGTAAAACGTATCTATTAGAAAGATATCCAGTCTTGATTTAAAGACTTCAAGTGATGGAAAATCCACCACATCCCTAGGTAAGTTGTTCCAATGAGTAATTACTCTCACTTAAAACTTTGCACTTTATTTCCAGTCTGAATTTGTCTGGCTTCAGTGTCCAAGAGCTGTAAGTGCTCACCACTGTGCCAGGATTTGGCCTTTTATATTTATCTACTTAAATAGATAGGCTGGATACTGAGCAAACTTGGAAAGGATGAGGCAGGGGAGGCATTGCACTACCTTTCCACCTGTCCTTGCCCTGGGGACCACCAGAAGCTGTTTAGCTCCCACTACAAATGAGAACATTCACAGAGCTACTCTAATTCATGCTGACTGGAATAGACCTGGAATGTCAGAGTGTGGTGTGCTCCACCCACAGCCCTCATGTCCTTGACTGTTCACCTACATGTAAGGCAGGGGAAGTAGATGGCATGGAAATGGCTATGTCAGCTTTATGCCACAGGGTGATTCCTCTATGACAGGAAAATGCCATCGGCCCCTTTAGAGAAGCTTTAAATCCTTTCTTTGCACCATCCATAGGCTACGTCCACACTACCCGCCCGGATCGGCGGGTAGCCATCGAATTATCGGGGATCGATCTGTCGCGTCTCGGCTGGACGCGATAGATCGATCCCCGAACGCGCTCCCTTCGACTCCGGGACTCCAGCAGGGCGAGCGGCGTTGCGGAGTCGACGTGGGAGCCGCGGCCGTCGATCCTGCGCCGCGAGGATGCGAGGTGAGTCGCGGTACTTCGAAGTAAGATACTTCGACTTCAGCTACGCTATTCTTGTAGCTGAAGTCACGTATCTTACTTCGATCCCCGCCCCTAGTGTGGACCAGGTCTGGGATGTGGGACTGGCCCATAATGTTTAGCTTGCAGGCTAAATCAGAAACCATTCAAACTTGAATCTAATTCAAGACCCAAAAGGCATTGCATGATTCTGTGGCAGCCCTCCATGTAACCTCTCTTTTGAGGTAGTACTTCCTTAAATGGTCAGAGGTAGGTTATAGAATAGTCAAAATATTCAATCTCTTTGGAGCCTCCCAACACTAGTCTATAATCAGAGGTCCACAAAGTTTATTATTTTAATTTTGTTTACAATGCCCAACAGTTTGTAGTTAAGCTCACAGAAAGCTCACAATCTAATTTCTAATTTTGCTCTAAAAGCTTCATGGCCAGAGAAGACGTCCCTGGGCAGTCTTCCTGGGCAGTCTTGCATCCGAAGAAGTGGGTATTCACCCACGAAAGCTCATGCTGCAAAACGTCTGTTAGTCTATAAGGTGCCACAGGATTCTTTGCTGCTTTTACAGATCCAGACTAACACGGCTACCCCTCTGATACAATCTAATTTCAGGCATGATGCAATGGGGAGAGGATAAATAACAGAACAGGATAGGGGAATGAGGTCTGGGAAGGAAGCATGGGGCAACCTTGATAACATTGCACATTTACTCAGCAAAGACTAGCATACAGGATGATACTAGTTTAAAAAAAAAGGAACAGAAGGTTAAATAGATTGTTTAGTTGTTTATAGGCCTCAGAGGAAGTGAATCTTGAGGAAAGATTTGAATGAGAAGAGAGTGGTAGACCATCCCAAGAAGAATATTCTATGCATGGTGTGTGGCAGAAAAAAGTGCAGAGTGAGTTGTGGAATATGCAAAGAAACAACCAACGGGTTGGCATCTTTTGTGCAGCAGAGGGGCCAGGGAGCAATGCCATAAGAGACAAGACTGAATAAGTAGGGAGGAACAGAGTTATGGAAAGGACAAGAAACTTGAATTTGATACCATGGAAAAGGGGGATTCAATGGAGGGATTCAAAGAGGAAGGTGACATGGTCAGATTGACCAGGTAAAGAAAGTGATCTCAGCAGCTGCATTCTGTATGGACTTGAGCAGGGTGATGTGGGAATCAGAGGTTACCATAATCACGATGGGTGATGATGAGGGTCTGGAAAGGAGTTTTAGCTAGTTGGACAGATGGACAAGATCAAATCTTAGAAATCTGGTGGAGCAAGAAGCAGGAAGATGTGGACACAGGATAAGCATGTGGGACCAGGGAGGAGTTGAAGATTACCCCAGTTTACAGACTTGAGTGGCAGAAGAGATTGCGTGTGACAGTGTTCTGGAGAGTGTGTTCAACAGTAAGAAAGAATGGTGTGAAAAGGCTCTCAGAGGAAAATCAACAGCTCTTTGTTGAATATATGAAGTGCAAGTAGACTTTAGAATAGGTCCTCATCTACTTTTCCTAATTTCCTCCACTCATCTAGTATCCATCTCCATTTGCACCCTGCTTATGATCTTTCCAGTTTTGGTGCAAAAACCTTCTCCTCTGTGTATCCTGCCAAACAGAATCTTCCAAATCCCTCTCTGCCTGACTAATACATTGTCTACAAATCTCCTCTGAAAACATACCTTTTTCTCTGTCCCCTGTGACACTTACTGTCTTCTTCCCTCTGTTCTTTGTAATTTAACTTTGTAACTATATTTCCAACTCTAAAGCATCCAGAGATATATTTTTCACAAGACAATACAGAAAACGAAGTTGTATTGTTCCTTCTAATGTATTTCATTCATTCAGTCCAAATTCTGTTTGCTGGGAAATAACCTACTCAGATGACTGCCCCTTCGGAAATAGTCAAAAGGCATAAAAATAAAGACATTTATTATTCAGAAGTAAGGAAAACAAATAAAAAAAGCATCATACTAACAATAAATATCTATTCCATTTTAGAGTTATCAGAAAACCTTAATTTTAGTGGCTGTTCAAATTTCAAGTTATCTAGCTCTAATAAGCAAATCCATTATTGTGCTGCACTGCTTCCACTCTTGTAATATTTTTTTTCTGAGTTTGTAATCTTACCTTTTGCTCCTCTTGGCCCTTCAAGTGAATGCATTTTCAAACACAAATTATCCCTACCTGTGCACCCTATGCACTGTAAAGAAAACCAGTCACTGTGAATAATAAATTCCATGCAAATAAACAGATTCCTTTGGTGATTGCTTAAATCTAATCTGTACTACTAAACATCTTTACTGTCATTTCCACTGGTTGCCATAAAAAATGAACAGACTCTGCTCACCCCTTGCCTAAGACCTTCTATTATAACACTGGATTAGTCAGGGCATGATGGCAAAGTTGGCAAAATGTCAAAGCTCATTATATTTGTTGGTAAACTAAAGTGAGCTATCAGAGCAGACAGACTCCCCCCTTCGCCTGTCTTGTCCAAACAACTTTACTGATCCCCATCACATCCCCTTCTCTCCCTCCAGTGGCCTGAGGAGGATAAAGCTGTATCCAGCAATGCAGCACTGAATAGCACAGTTGTGTTAAAGTGATGAGACTGAAACTTCTGGCTTTTATTTCACCGCTAAATTTGGGTGCCTCAGATTTTGGGTGCCCAACTTGGGACACCTACAGATGGATCCTGATTTTCAGATACGATGTGCACATAGGGTCCCATTGATTTCATTTGAAGTTGAGAGTCTCAGCACCTCTGAAAATCAGGCCCTAGGGGTGAAATACTGGCCCTAATGAAGTCAATGTTAGTTTTGCCATTGACTTCAATAGGGCCAGGATTTTACCCTTTTGTCTAAAGCTTAGCACTCAAAAATTGAGGCACCTAAATTTAGCAGCCTTAATTTACCTGTCTGTACAATTGAGATTGCAATACTTACTCACCTTTGTAAAACACGTTGTGATCTATGGACAAAAAGCAGTATATAAATGCTAACAATTATTATTATTTACTGTGGCAAAATTAAAAAAAACAACCCAAAAATCTCTAAAAGTCCATGAAACAAAAAAAGGAGAAAGTTGAAAAGTTAATCTTTCCCCCCAGGCATTTGAAAATGGGGAGGGGGAGTTTAGACCTGTAAAAGGGGGGTGGGATTATTGGAAGGGGAGGGAGATTTGAGTTTTTAAATTGTGTGGATTTCTGAAGGTGGTAGGTTATATTAAATGGTCCTGTTTTACTTAGGGCATTGTTTATAAAGATGGATGAAGTGATTTCGGTAACTAGGAAAATCAGGCACATTTGGTGGATAACTTTGGTCACCCCTTGAAATTTTCTTTTGGAAAACATTGAAACAGTTCGTTTGGACATTTTCTTTCAAATCCACGTGTTCCAAACAAAATGTCAATTCAAAATGACATTAAAAAAAAAAAAAAGTTGGTTTGAAACATTTTGTTTGTTCTGAATGACTTTTTTTAGCTTTTCATTTTGACGTGAAGAAAACAAAAAATTAGTTTAAGTTCAAAATAAAGCAACTCTTTTGCTGGATTTTTTGGTTTGGCCACCAAACCAAAAAATCAGTTTTTTCCTCAGTTCTAATTATGTTGCATTTTAAAATTGATATCAAGTGTGCCTGGAGTGTATGGATAAGCACCTTTTTGTATATCAAGGAGACTGCATGTTTAACTGGGCACCAAAGTACAAGTCAGGAGACCTGAGCTTTATTCCTGCATCTGCCACTGCATCTGCCACTATAACCTTGGACAAATCACTCCGCAAAACAGGTTACAATAAAGTTGGGCTGTTGATTAATCACAATTAACTCAAAAAAATTAATTGTGATTAATCACACTGTTAAATAAAATACCAATTGAAATTTATTAAATATTTTGGATGTTTTTCTACATTTTCAAATATATTGATTTAAATTACAACACAGAACACAAAGTGTACAGTGCTCACTTTATATTATTTTTATTACAAATATTTGCTCTGTAAAAATGATAAACAAAAGAAATAGTATTTTTCAATGCACCTCATACAAGTACCGTAGTGCAATCTCTTTATTGTGGAAGCGCAACTTACAAATGTAGATTTTTTTTGTTACATTACTTCACTCAAAAACAAAACAACCTAAAACTTTAGAGCCTACAAGTCCACTAAGTCCTACTTCTTGTTCCTCCAATCGCTCAGACAAAGAAGTTTGTTTACATTTACAGGAGATAATGCTGCCTGCTTCTTATTTACAATGTCACCTGAAAGTGAGAACAGACGTTCACATGGCAGTTTTATAGCTGGCATTGCAAGGTATTTGCGTGCCAGGTATGCTAAACATTCTTATGCCCTTTCATGCTTTGGCCACCATTTCAGAGGTCATGCTTCCATGCTGATGATGCTTCTTAAAAAAATAATACGTTAATTAAATTTGTGACTGAACTCCTTGGGGGAGAATTGTATGTCTCCTGCTCTGTGTTTTACCCGCATTCTGCCATATATTTCATGTTATAGCAGTCTCGGATGATGACCCAGCATGTTGTTCATTTTAAGAACACTTTCACTGCAGATTTGACAAGACGGAAAGAAGGTACCAATGTGAGATTTCTAAAGATAGCTACAACACTCGACCTAAGATTTAAGAATCTGAAGTGCCTTCCAAAATCTGAGATGGAGGGGGTGCGGAGCATGCTTTCAGAAGTCTTAAAAGCGCAACACTCCAAAGCGGAAAGTACAGAACCCGAACCACCAAAAAAGGAAATCAACCTTCCGCTGGTGGCAACTGACTCAGATGATGAAAATGGACATGCATTGGTCTGCACTGCTTTGGATCATTATCAAGCAGGACCCATCATCAGCATGGACGCATGTCCTCTGGAATGGTGGTTGAAGCATGAAGGGACATATGAATATTTAGCGCATCTGGCATGTAAATATCTTGCAATGCCGGCTACAACAGTGCCATGCGAACTCCTGTTCTCACTTTCAGGTGACATTGTGAACAAGAAGTGGGCAGCATTATTTCCTGCAAATGTAAACAAACTTGTTTGTCTGAGCGATTGGCTGAACAAGAAGTAGGACTGAGTGGACTTGTAGGCTCTAAAGTTTTACATTGTTTTAATTTTGAATGCAGTTATTTTTTGTACATAATTCTACATTTGTAAGTTCAACTTTCATGATAAAGAGATTTCACTACAGTACTTGTATTAAGTAAATTGAAAAATACTATTTATTTTATTTTTACAGGGCAAATATTTATGATCAAAATTAAATATAAAGTGAACACTACACTTTGTATTCTGTGTTGTAATTGAAATCAATATAATTAAAAATTTGGAAAACATCCAAAGATATTTATATAAATAGTATTCTATTATTGTTTAATAGCACAATTAATCATGCTTATTTTTTTTAATCCCATGATTAATTGCGATTTTTAAAATTGCTTGACAGCCCTACAACAAACCCATCCTGTCATCACTCTATTGACTCCCCATAGAATATTGCATAAAGTTCAAAAATTTCAGTCTTTATCTTCAAGGCCCTTAATAGTTTTAATCCAGGATCTCAAACAAACTTCACACATTTGGATGAAGATTGTGGTCATTAAATCCATTTCTGTGGCACAAATCAATGATTCCCTGCAAGGGTGAAGCTTGATTGTGCATGGGGCTGAGCATCCTCAGGGGCAGATCTAAGATTCTGGAACAAACTCCTTTAGATACTAAGAACTACCTGAAACCTCATTGCTTTGCACTGTAAGTGAAGAGCACACTTCTTTGACCTGGTCTTCACTAAAGAAAGCTCATAGCACATACAAAACAAAGAGTTCGGTCATAGAGAATGCTTCAAACATATAGCCCTGTTCAGCACCAGTTTGTTTCAACTGACTGAACTGAAGAGTAGTATCATGTCAAAAAGAGATGAGATAAGATGGTAGATGAGATAAGAGATTGGAGAGATAAGATAAGGAGGATGACATCAGCAGCAGTCAAATGGAAATGATGGTCCAAATTAGTTTTGGGGAGGTGGGCGGCCGCCCAACCCTCCCCCAGCCTATGGGGAGGATCCACTGAGCCTGGGACTCAAATAATTACGGGGGACAACAGAAAAAATAATAAGGACAGGTGTGAAGGTCAAAGGGTCAGAAGTAGGGAAGCGGAAAGGGACACCAAGCAGAGAACCCCAGACAGCGCCCACTGCTCCTCGAACTGGAAGGCTGGTCCTATTAAAAATTCCAGGGGAAGTAGGCGGGCATAAGCCCGCCCATGGCTAAAGGACCCTCCCCCAGCCTTTGGGAAGGATCCACTGAGCCCAGGAACTCAACTGGTTACGGGGGGACAACAAAAAATAAAACAAGGGCGAGTGTGAAGGTCATAGGGTCAAAAAGAGAGAACCTGAAGGGGACACTGAGCAGAGAATCCCGGACAGAGCCCACCGCTCCTCGAAGATGTCAAGGGAGCCAGTGGATGCCGCCCAGAGGAACTCTGCCCGGATACGTGAACGGAGGGAGGACCGGAAATAGGCCCTACAGTCGCAAACAACCTCCTCAGCCAACATCCTCTCCCTGGTGTTATAGATGACCGAAGGCAGGTATATCAGCCAGAATGGTTAAAGTCCTCTTTCCTATGAATTGAGAGAGGTTACCTCAGGTTAATTATGGACACCTGAGTCTAATTAAGAGCAGCCTGTGACCTTTAAAAACCTCTTCCAGGGAGAGAGAAAAGGGAGGAGGGATGAGAAGCAAGCTGTAGAAGGGATGTGTGCAGTGAGGGGGAAAGGCTTCCCGTAAGCAAAGAGCTGTTTTTCCCCTACAAGGGGAAATCTTGTGTTTATTTGTGATTGGAGAGGGGGTCTTGGTTGCCATCATAGCTGGGCCCACAGTAGGTTAGAGAGGGTAGCTGGCGATTGGTAGCCAGCTAAGAAGACGCACTACTCCTGTCGGAGTTAGGAAATGTTTTTTGTTTTGTTTTTTTTGTTTAAAGAAGCCCTCGGGCCACCCCTAAGGCCTACCCTGTAAAGAAACCAATGTGAAGTATTAAACCTTCAGAGTGGGACTGATTTACCACAGCCCTCTCAATGCCAGAGGGAGAAATGCTGAGCCCTGATATGTTGAAAGAGGGACATTGTTACACAACTTAATGTGTTTTAACTGCAGAGGGGGCCTGACCAATATCCCACTAGCTCTAGAGAAGAAAGCCATTAGGATTTACTATGTGGCCTACAACACTAAACCAATGACTTGTATGTAGCACCACCACTAGGAATGAAAAAGAACTGCAGCTAAAATAATGAGAAAAGCTAAAATGTCACGAGAGAGGGATTTTAAAAATATGAGCAAAGGAGGAAGAAATGGATGTTTGTAAATCTAAGTGTTAATTAAAACGTTCCAATGTGTTTTCCCACATGAATAATTAGAGAGGGGCCTAACCAAGACCCTCCTCACCTATACAGGGAAACCAATTCGATTGGTCCAGAATCTCTATAGCAATGACTGCTAAGTAGTACCACAGCTACAAATGATAAAGAAACAGAGCTACATGCATGAAAAAGCTGAGAGAGAGGTTTAAAAACATATGTCAAGACACCTGTACATGAAAAAATGGATGTTTGTAAAAAAAGACCTGTTAGAATCTGTTAACCAGATCCCCCAATACGTTTTAATTGGAGCCCCTCTCCAAGGCCATTCTTGTCTACCAAGAGAAGCCAAAAGTTCTTTTTCATTTCTAGGACTGACACCACATATAAATCATTGGTTTACGGGGTCTGGGCCATGTAACAAATCCTTGTGTAGGTAATCAATCTCTGATCTTATCCATCAAATGACATAAGCTAGGGGCAGGATACTATTCTGAGAACAAAGGAAAGAAAAAAAACTTTTTATAATTTTTTTTTTTTGGAGAATTTCGGTTGCTCAAGGTTATCAACTGGAGCACATTAACTCTTCAGTAAGATTTGCAGAACACGTTGCTCCCCAGACATTTGCACCCTTGTGACTGTTGTCCAAGGACAACAATTTAGACTGCAGAAGAACTTTGAGTTTCTTGAATACAGTGATTCCCCCCTATGTTATCGGGTGTAAAACAGATCTGTTAGGTAACTTACATCCTAGTGTCTCAAGATTATATTAGCAACCCTGATGGACTGTTGTGAGAACATGGTGTTTTCTGAAATGGAGCTTTTATCATTAACTCAAGAAGAGAGCAGCTCTGAGTGAATCCCTGTCATGGGCGAGTATTGATTACCACATAAACCAATGAGGGGGGTGGGATGGAGAGGGTGGGGAATGAGGACACGGAAGCTGAGGTATAACTATCCAGACAAAGCTTGTTCTTTATAAGGAATACATACAATGATGCAATAAAAATGGGAAGATAATTTAGAGAGCAGGGAAATCCCTCAGAATGAAGTGAATCCCTGGCAAACTCTTGTGAGAGCAAAGGTGGTGGCAGCAGTGTATTCTGTAGCTGGAGTCATGTAGGAAGCAGTGAATGGATATATAAAATGTCATACTATTTGTAAACAGGTATCCTCACCCTGTTCTGAATATTGACTGGGCCAAGTCTTGGCCTACAGTCAGGCCCCATTGCACTACTCTGGCAGCATAAAGGCATCTTAAAGATTGCCTATATGAACAGCTGAAAATGGGCAGGTGTGCCTTTAAGGACGGACCTGGGTCCAGCCTTTCCCTGATCCAAGTTCTGACCCTTTAAGGAATGGCATTCTGAGACCTTTACTTCACCAGAAGGATCATGTGACTACAACCTACAATAAGGCCTGCTAGAGAAAAG
This sequence comes from Platysternon megacephalum, assembly GCA_003942145.1. Lineage (NCBI taxonomy): Eukaryota > Metazoa > Chordata > Testudines > Platysternidae > Platysternon > Platysternon megacephalum. Next base: position 8,469,429 of record QXTE01000043.1, read on the forward strand.
GAACAGACTATGAAAGAGCTGCCTATTGCTCAGTACCAGGGCCGGCTCCAGCTTTTTTGCCGCCCCAAGCAGCGGAAAAAAAAAAAAAAAAGAGAAAAAAGAAAAACCTGATTGAGCTGCCGCCGAAGTTCCGCCGACGAGGACGAGATGGAGTGAAGGACTCGCCGTCGAATTGCCGCCAAAGACTGAGTTCCTGAAGGACCCGCTGCTGAATTCCCGCCGCAGACTGGACGTGCCGCCCCAATAACGGATGGAGTGCCGCCCCTTTCTATTGGCCGCCCCAGGCACCTGCTTCCTTCGCTGGTGCCTGGAGCCGGCCCTGCTCAGTACAGTGGGAGATTCAGGGAATAAATTCATGGTGTTCTGGGGATGAAGTCTTGAAAGGGGCTGGGATAAGGGTAATGGAGTGGCCAGGAGAAATCTGGAGAAGGCACTTAGAAAGGAATGTCTGAAACAAGCCTGAGAGAGCCAGGGAGAAGGCCTGTGTAGGAATTGTCCCAGGGAGAAGCGAGGCAGTGGATTGAGCGTAGTGTCTGGCCACTGCATGGTGAGTGTCCTTGGGCTGCAGCCTGGAATAGAAGGAGGACCTGGGCTCTCCTCAGATGCCACTGAGAGTTAGTGGTGAAAGCCCCTTTGATCAAATGGGAAGGAACTGCTTAGCTTTGGAGGGCAGAAGAACCACTTTGTTTGCTTTCTGTTTGATAGAGGTGGTCTCTTATTGGCTTGACAGGTCTGGGTCCTAGGATGAGGTAAGCTGACCCTGTCAAAGATGCCATTGGCTTAGGAGCAGGATGGGGCTTGGTTGTAACCTGCTGCATTTTGGTAGTCCTTGGCTGTTAGAAGATACTCTGGGATGGGTCTTGTGATGGACAGGGCAATTTCCAGCAATATCCTGGACAAACCTTATTGACTTAAGTTTGTGTTTTAGGAGTTCATTGTATTCAAAATGCAAATGTGTATGCATTATTGTGGGTTTGTATGTATCTCCTTTAGGAGGCGTAACTAATGTAACCCTTGGGAAGTGTTATGCGCTTCAAAGGACTCTTTGAAACAATGCGCTAGACCAGGGGTCAGCAACCTTTCAGAAGTGGTGTGCCGAGTCTTCATTTATACACTCTAATTTAAGGTTTCGCGTGCCAGTCATACATTTTAACGTTTTTAGAAGGTCTCTTTCTATAAGTCTATAATATATAACTAAACTATTGTTGTATGTAAAGTCAATAAGGTTTTTAAAATGTTTAAGAAGCTTCATTTAAAATTAAATTAAAATGCAGAGCCCCCGGACCGGTGGCCAGGACCTGGGCAGTGTGAGTGCCACTGAAAATCAGCTCGTGTGCCGCCTTCGGCACGCGTGCCATAGGTTGCCTACCCCTGCGCTAGACAAACAAAGTTAAGTGGAATTATTGGAAAATACTCAGGAGCTGCAGAAGGCAACGTCTTACCTCTGGACCCAGCCTTTTGAAGCTTTGTCTTGAGGAAGAAACCCATCGTCAGCAGATTACCTGATCCCAGAGGCCCAAACTGAATAAAGGATGGACTCACAGATTCTTGGGGTTGCTTGCTCTGAGCTAACAACTGTAATGAACTTGTGACCACAGAAGAACCCTGTGGTGGGGTTTGAAGGACGGTTCACCTGCCAGAGCCCTTGTTGGAATTGGGGTGATCTCTGGTAAGCTTATTAGCATGCATGTAGGTTCTTGCATTGTTTTTAATATGTTTTCTCTGTAATGCTTTCACCATATTCTACCAGCTGTAGTTTGGAATCAGTGGAGCTACCTCTGGAGTAAGATACAACTCCATATGAGTAGCTGAATCTAGGCCTGAACATGCAATACATGTCTTTCAAGCAATCAAAGTGTCGTCATCTTTTGTTTTGGAGTAATTCAACCTTAGTCTAGTAACACAATATTTTGGCAAGGGGAGCATGTGTCTTAATTTACCAGGCAACATAGTGAAGACCAAAAGTAGAAAAACTATTTTCTTGCACCCCTATTTTTTACTGATGTGCATTACTGATTGAAATAATAGAGTTATCCTTGAAGCTAGAGAAGAGAACATCCATCAATGCAGGAGAAATTGTGAATCCATCCACCATTTGGTGCGGGACGGAGTGGTGAAGAGCCCAGTTAAAAAGGGGATATAATTCTATAATGTCTGTGAGATGTAGCGTATAGTCAAATCAGTCCTCTTCATCCAAGACACTGTGGGAACAATCTGCATTTGTTTTACAGACTCAGTAGGGTCTTTGCTGAGTTGATGTCCCAGAAAATATAAACAGAGCTGTGTTAGAGATAACGTGGCCAATTCTGCTTCTACAGATTTTCTCTTGAGAGTAATACATTTCTAGTGTCTAATCTCTGTTATATGACATAAATCAGGAAAAAATACTAGGATTGTATTGTCTTAATATGTAATATCTCCTGCTGCTTTTAGGATTTTCTTCTTGTCTCTGGCGCTAGATAGAGAGATCATGATGATGATCTCTATAGTGTCATTCATTCTAGATTTACTGATATACAAGAATTCTACAGCTTGTTTCATCACAGATTCCTTTAGTAATATCAATTTATAGATGTATGAAGAATTTTTTCAGGGCTCTGATTCAGGATCAGAATTGAATGGGAAACCTAGAAGTTGAAAAATTTGATCTCTCACCTAGTTTTCCAGTAATTTTGTCATTTGAGAGTGATTTTTAATTTAGAATTTTGTAAGTTTAGATGTTTCTCCTGCTCTTTCTTTTTTATTTTTAATCTCCTGGTCTGTGTGGTTTGGTTGCTGTTCAGCATCAGCCATTTGAGTTGAGAACTGACAATTTTCCTGACGCACTCAACACTTTCCTCCATTAAGGATACAGATTATAATGAAACATCTAACTTCACATGTAAAGTGGAGAATGCTTCTTTTAAGGGGTCTTGAAGACCCTCCTTTTTTCCAGCTGTACCTCCCATGGGATACAATAGTGTGGGTGCATTCCACCTCAGCCTGGGGTCTGAAAGTCAGCTCTGTCAGGCATACGGGTGATGGCTAATTACCTCAGAATGGGAAAACTGAAACTGACTGGATTGGGGGAGATTTCAGCCTTCTACAGCCAGAGCTGTTCTGCCACATGTCAGGTCCAATCAATACCCACATATCCTTTAATACATTTAAATGTTTACAGTTAATGAAAAACAATCCCCCAGGGCTTTATTTACAAAGAAATGCATTCATATATTTCAGATTAGTATACAATGTCCAGTTAACTCTTTGTCCAGACATCAGTAACTTCTTGTTGAGACATATGCATCAAATAAGATATCCTTAAACTAACTGCCCTTCAAACCCTCACTTTCCTTTGAGCACAGAAATAAATAATTCCATCATTCAAATAAAAAGCAATGAATTATACATATCCCAAATCCCTAACATTGCAGCCTGAACATCATGCAGCTTTGGGGCAAGGAGTGTGGGGAGGTGTAAGCAGTGGCGCAAGTAGAATGTATTTCTTACTGGTACACTATGCATAGGCAACTCATGGGAGGGACACAAAGGGGGGGCACCGGCTAAAGGCCCCACATGACTCCTCCCCACCCGTCCCTCCCTGCCCACAGCCCAGGGCCCCCGCGCTCTCCCCATCCCCATCCCATGTTACCTGGGTCAGGAGGGGGCGGGGGGCTCTGTCCTCCTGCTGTGCCGGATACAGACTTCTGAACCGCAGGGCTCTCTGGAACTGCAGTGGCGAAGGGAGCAGAATGTGGGGCCGCCTGGTGGCCCCACATTGGCAGCGCCTCCAGCGCAGCTGTACTGCCCCCAACCCTGCTCCCAGCCCTTCCACGCAGCCGCATCTCCTGTCTGGGGGCGGGGCTGGGGGCGGTACAGCTGCACTGGAGGAGCTGCCGGCATGGGGCCGCTGGTCTTTCTGGAACAGCATACTGGCAACAAATATCTTAATGGTACAGCGTACCGGACCAGACCACCCTAATTGCACCACTGGGTGTGTGGTGAGCCTGGCACCGCCTCGCCCCTTTGTGGCAGGGGTGAGATGGGGTGTCGGAACCTCGCCACTCCCAAGTTCATGCGCCGGCCTCTCTGTGGGTGTACGGTTGCGGCCTAATGGCCTCCTTCGCACAATCACCCCTTGGTCAGGGTAGTGGGCCTTGCGGCTAGAGTCCGGGTAACTCACCCCAAAAGTCTGGGCGGGGTGGCCCGATGGCCAGGATCCATATAAATCGCTTCCCGCGTTGGAGCAGTGCGGCCTAATGGCCAGAGTCCATACAACCACCCTCGCAGGTGAGGTAGTGCGGCCTAGTGGCTGGAGTCCAGGTAACTCGCCCCAAGTGTCAGGGCAATGTGGCCCAATGGCCAGGGTCCATATAATTCCCCTCTCAGACAGCGTAGCGTGGCCTAGTGGACAGAGTCCATAGGATTCCCGTGGTGTGTGTGTGTGGGGTGGTAGGGGGACCCGGGCCCGTCCTCTCCACCGGGTCCCGACCCAGGGCCCTGGTAGTGGCAAGTTCCCCTTGCCACCAGCTCGGTGGGGATCTGCTCGCAACACGCCGAGCATCTGTGTGGCTCTAACGCCGTTTGCCTCTAAAGTTCCCCTGGGTCCTAGCTGTTCCTCTCCTGTGATATACTCTGTCTGGGCATCAGGGTGTGTCCCGGCTTGGCTGGCCTCTGGATCCTGTTGCGCAGGCTGTCCCTCCTCGGGAGCTGGCGGCGTGCCTCCTTCCCCTCCGGTGGTCAGCCCAGACTGAGCAGCTCTGCAGGCTTTTATACCTGTTCTCCAGTTGGAGCATGCCCAGCAGAGCTTCCGGGGCATGGCTTCCTCTGCTAGGAAGGAAGGGTTAACCCCGGTGGTACCAGTGTGGGGCCACTCTGCCCTGTCACAGGGTGTAAGTCTCCCCCACCTGCAGTTATTCAGGGAAGAAAGTTTGCACCAGAAGTAAAGATGATATAATGGAATGCTAAACTGTATTATACTGTTCAGCCACTAGGTGGTGCTGTGTGTAACATACTATATTTAAGCTAACCTCAGCCATAGGGGCAGAGCATTAAAGGATCTTAGACTGACTACCTCAGGTGTGTTATCTAGCTCAGAAGGAAGCTCTGTAGCCAATCCATATCTGGTACAGGAGCATGACATGTTAGTTAAATAGAAATTAAACGGTACAGTGCCAAAAGTGAAATCCCCACAAGCTGCATGGAAACTTTTTAAAGACATTATAATAGAGGCTCAACTTAAATGTACACCCCAAATTTAAAAAGTGCCAACATGGCTAAACAAAAAAGTAAAAGAAGCAGAAAAAACGGGGAAAAAAAGGCATCCTTTAAAAAGTAGAAGTTAAATCCTATTGAGGAAAATAGAAAGGAGCATAAACTCTGGCAAGTGAAGTGTAAAAATATAATTAGGAAGGCCAAAAAAGAATTGAAGAACAGCTAGCCAAAGACTCAAAAAGTAACAGCAAATTGTTTTTTAAGAACATCAGAATCAGGAACCCTGCTAAACAACCAGTAGGGCCACTGTACGATCGAGGTGCTAAAGGAGCACTGAAGGACAATAAGGCCATTGCGGAGAAACCAAATGAATTCTTTGCATCAATCTTCATGGCTGAGGATGTGAGGGAGATTCCCAAACCTGAGCCATTCTTTTTACATGACAAATCTGAGGAACTGTCCCAGATTGAGGTGCCATTATAGGAGGTTTTGGAACAAATTGATAAACTAAAGAGTAATAAGTCACCAGGACCAGATGGCATTCACCCAAAAATTCTGAAGTAACTCAAATGTGAAATTGCAGAACTACTAACTGTAACATGTAAGCTATCATTTAAATCAGCTTCTGTACCAGATGACTGGAGGATAGCTAATGTGATGCCAATTTTTAAAAAAGGCTCCAGAGGCGATCCTGGCAATTACAGGTTGGTAAGCCTGACTTCAGTACCAGGCAAATTAGTTGAAACTATAGTAAAGAACAGAATTTTCAGACACATAGATGAACATAATTTGTTGGGGAGAAGAGTCAACATGGCTTTTGTAAAGGGAAATCATGCCTCACCAATCTACTAGAATTCTGTGAGGGGGTCAACAAGCACGTGGACAAGGGGGATTCAGTGGATTCAGTGTACTTATATTTTCAGAAAGCCTTTGACAAGGTCCCTCATCAAAGGCTCTTAAGCAAAGTAAGCTGACATGGTATAAGAGGGAAGGTTCTCTCATGGATCAGTAACTGGTTAAAAGATAGGAAACAAAGGGTAGGAATAAAGGGTCAGTTTTCAGAATGGAGAGAGGTAAATAGTGGTGTTCCCCAAGGGTCTGTATTGGGACCAGTACTGTTCAACATATCCATAAATGATCTGGAAAAAAGGGGTAAACAGTGAGGTGACAAAATTTGCAGATGATACAAAACTACTCAAGATAGTTAAGTCCAGTGCTGACTGCAAAGAGTTACAAAGGGTTCTCACAAAACTAGGTAACTGGGCAACAAAATGGCATATGAAATTCAACGATGATAAATGCAAAGTAATGCACATTGGAAAACATAATCCCAAGTCATTGTGGATAGTTCTCTGAATACATCCACTCAATGTGCAGTGGCACTTCAAAAAGCTAAGAGAACGTTGGGAATCATTAGGAAAGGGATAGATAATAAGACAGAAAATATCATATTGCCTCTATATAAATCCATGGTATGCCCTTTTCTTAAATTCTGCATGCTGAGCTGTCGCCCCATCTCAAAAAAGATATATTGGAATTAGAAAAGGTACAGAAAAAGGGAACAAAAATGATTAGGAGTATGGAACAGCTTCTATATGAGGAGAGATTAATAAGACTGGGACTTTTCAGCTTGGAAAAGAGATGACTAAGGGGGGATATGATAGAGGTCAATAAAATCATGACTGGTGTGGAGAAAGTGAATAAGAAAGTGTTATTTATTCCTTTTCAAAACACAAGAACTAGGGGTCACCAAATGAAATTAATAGATAGCAGGTTTAAAACAAAAGGAAGTATTTCTTCACACAATGCACAGTCAACCTGTGGAACTCTTGTCTGAGGATGTTGTGAAGACCAAGAATTTAACAGAGTTCAAAAAAGAACTTGATAAGTTCATAGGGGATAGGTCCATCAATGGCTATTAGCCAGGATGGGCAGGGATGGTGTCCTTAGCCTCTGTTTGCCAGAAGCTGGGGGGTGACAGGAGATGGATCATTGGAGGATTACCTGTTCTGTTCATTGCGTCTGAAGCCCTTGGCATTGGCCACCGTCGGCAGACAGGATACTGGGCTAGATGGACCATTGATCTGACCCAGTATGGCTGTTCTTATGTTTTTACATTGTGTCAGAAGTAAACTAGTACCAGAGAAGAACAAAAACAGAAGGAAAACATCAACAAAGGTTGCAAACAGGAGGTACAGGGACAAAGGCTGCAGGATCTCATCAACATGACACTCTTCAGTGCCCCAGGGAACTTCAGCTTTGAGAAACATTCATGATGGACAGATTGGAAGCAGTATTTTGCAAAATTTTGAATAGCAACAAAGCTCCACCAGGAAACTGGAGATATTCAGGTATCAGGGGCGGTTCTATGTATTTTGCCATCCCAAGCATGGAAGTGAGGCAGTCTTCGGCGGCATGCCTGCAGGAGGTCCGCCGGTCCCTCGCCTTTGGCGTACCCGCTGCCGAATTGCCACCGAAGCCGCGGGACTGGCGGACCTCCCGCAGGTATGCTGCCGAAGGCAGCCTGACTGCAGCCCTCATGGCGACCGGCAGGCCGCCCCCCATGGCTTGCCACCCCACGCACGCACTTGGTGTGCTGGTGCCTGGAGCTACCCTTGTTAGGGAGGGATAGCTCAGAGGTTTGAGCATTGGTCTGCTAAACCTAGGGTTGTGAGTTCAATCCTTGAGGGGGCCACTTAGGGAGCTAGGGCCAAATCAGTACTTGGTCCTGCTAGTGAAGGCAGGGGGCTGGATTTGATGACCTTTCAGGGTCCCTTCCAGTTCTATGAGATAGGTATATCTCTCTTTTTTTTACTTTAGGGCATGGGGAAGCAGGCAGATAATATCTTTAAATCCTTTGACTTTACTGAAGACAGACACAAAGATGACTATGAAAGTGTTCTGGTTATTTTTGATGCATACTTTATACCTCAGAGAAGTATGGTTTATGAAGGAGCATGTTTTCAAGAAGGAGGGGAAAACGTTGAATGTTTTATAAGAGCTATTCATGCATTAGTTGAAAACTGTGATTTTCGAACTGAAAAACATGAACATTTCTGAGACAGGCTGCTTATTGGATTAATAGATAAAAATATTTCACAGCAACTACAATTCAAAACAGATTTAACCCTACACACAGCTATACAGCTAGCAAAGCAGTCTGAGCTAGTCAGACAGCAGAACAAAAGGCAGAAGCAACTTACAAAACCTGAAACTAGCTTAGAAGCTGTAAACAGCATGAAAGCTAAAAGTAATTATTGTAAGACCTCTGAGGCTAAGAGGGGCAAACTCCAGGCAAAATCAAAAGCCTTTCAGCCTACATGCACATGATGGGGAAAAAAGTCATAGCCCAACACATATATATTTTGCCAAAGGCACAAGGTTTAATCGATGCACAAAATATAGACATTGGGCAGCTGTTCGCTGCATGAAAGCAGTCAGGGAGTTGACTTATATTACAGATAATCAAGAGCCATTGTTTCTGGTATCTATCGTGTGATGACACAGAGCCTGCCTGGAGAGTGAAATTGAATATTCATGGCAAGACTATTGACTTTAAAATTGACTTATAGTCTGGATCTGTAAAAAGCGACAAAGAGTCCTGTGGTACCTTATAGACTAATGGGTTGTGCCGGCCCTGCGTAAGGTTGAAGATGATGTAAAGGCATACATTGATGCTGTGGACACATACAAACCAGCATCAGAAAAGAGACCACCCCAGCTACAAAAAGCAACCTCGACAGACACATAACTTAGAACTTCCTGAAATTGCAAGTTATATTAGTGCTGGCTGGCCCAAGTATCTCAGGACACTAAGGCAGTGACAGGAGCCTACTTTGCAGTGCATGGACAATTAAGCAAGTCAGATGGACTCATGATCAAAGGCAATTGCATTGTAATTCCAAACTAAATGAGAGGAGAAATCCTAATTCTCATCTGTGAAGGACATCAAGGATTAACTAAGTGCCCCAAATAGGCCAACCAGTCAGTATGCTGGTAGGGCATCAGCAAGGGCATAAAGAATAAAATACCTGCACATGAACGTTGCAGAACTAATAGACCAACTCAACACAAACGCTTTAATAACAACCCCCAAGGTCTGTCTGGTAGGGGAGAAACTAGCTGCAGATTTATGTGAATGCAGAGGACATCATTACTTGGTTGTCGTGGACTATTTTTCCTGAAAGACATAACATGTCTCAGGATATGTCTACACTACAGCTTATGTCTGCATAACTTATGTTGCTCAGGGATGTGCATAAACAATCCCCCTGAGTGACATAAACTACACAGACATAAGCGCCGGTATGGACAGTGCTAAGTCGGTGGGAGAGCTTCTCCCACTGACGTAGGTACCGTCGCTTGCAGAGGTGGTTTTATTATGCCGACGAGAGAGCTCTTTCCTATTAGCATAAAGTGTCTTCAGCAGCCGCACTGCAGCACTGTATATATAGACATGCCCTCAGTGTCATCAAGAAACTGAAGTGCACTTTTGCTCACTTCAGTATTCCGGAACAACTAGTGACGGACAACGGACCGCAATTCACTGCCGCAGAATTTATGTCATTTTAAACTAATTATGATTTTGATCATATTACTAGCAGCCCACATTACCTGCAAGTGAATGGAGGGGCTGAGAGCTGTACAGACAGCCAAGAAAATCCTATAGCAGGAAGATCCATTTTTTGCTCTTCTGAGCTACAGATCAACGGTAATAGTGGCTACCGGTTCTCCAGCACTAACTTCAGCCATATGGGCAGAGCATTGAAGGATCTTATACTGAACACATTTGGTGTGTATCTATCTCAGAAGGAAGCTCTGTAGCATTCCATGTCTGGAACAGAAGCATGACAGAAGAGGAACAAAAAATGACTGCAGAAATATCCTCCAGTCACGTACAATCAACTCCTATTAAAGTCCATCAGCCCAAACTACTGCTTTGTCCTAGTCCAGTTCCTTTGCTATTACCGGTGGGTATTAGCTTCCAGGAAATGCCGAGAAGTGTCATATTGTAGTGGAAACCCAAGTATTTAATGCTTTCTAACACTACTCTTAGTTGAGCTGAGTATAAAACTGCAGCCAATGATTCAGTCTCTCAGTTCAGATTTAGTGTCTGATTCGGTTTTAAAATTAGTTAATATGTGACAGCTGAATTGCAGAAAAACAGAAGAGAAGCTGAGCTCCTCAGTTTTGACATTATGTATTTTTTCACATAGAGCAGGACTCTCTCTCTGTTGGCTCTAAACATGAAAATGAAAATTGCAATCCCAATACTCCAATGCACCGGATTTCTTGACACCAGTGGTCACAATGTAATTCTGGAGTACAGGATGACTTACTGAATCCAAATTAGTATTTCACTCAGAGACAAAAGGGCTCAACTAGTTCTCCCTCTCCCAATATTTTAGATAAAAAGACATTGAAAGTGAAACTTCCTGGTTCATTGTGTTTAACATTTCCCCCTCTAGTGGCTGGGCCATATAAGAAAATAAGAGCCTGATATTGTTGTTAGATGATGGAGTTAGTCCTTTAGGCTCACGATTTTAGCACTGAAGATCCCAGATTCAATCCACAGTGGAGTTGGAGGTAGTGAGTGGGGAATTGCTACAGAAGTATAGTACTCATGTCAGAATTTGCCCTTCTGTAATAGCCAGGAACTTTTACATTCTCAATATCTGATTTTGAATTGCACTTCCCAAATGTTTTACATTCTCACACCACAATGTTTTTTCCTTTCTAAGAACACTCTTATGTCTAACTTTCCCTGTTTGCCACTCTGATCTATTTACCTTCATTAGATTCTACTTTTTTGCCATTTTCTAACAAAATGAGCACATTGCAACACATTGCTAGCCACCTGATGCCGTGCCTGGCGTTGGACTACACCATCACTGAGCTAACTTACTCTTCCAAGCTCTTCAAGTTATTCTCTATACTACCATGATTTTTTTGAACATCTAGAGTAAAATTTTCAAAAGCCCTAAGAGACTTAAGAGCCTAATGCCCATATACACACTTGACCTTATGCAAACAGAGGGGAGCAAACCCATTTGGAAACGGAGGGGGGATTGTGAAGGGGAAGCAGCAGCTCTAATTTGCTTTTCCTTCCAAGGAGGACGGGAAGCTCCTCTGTATGCTGCAGGTGCAGAGCGCTGGAAAAACTGCTGTAGGAAATGTTTCCTTCTATTACCGGTGGATTTCTGAGTAGAAATCTGTGCAATAGTTTGTCAGCATAAAGCCCTCTGCATCTTTCAGTCCTGAGAAGGAGCTTCAGATGCAGTTATGCAGTGACCTATGGCAGCACAGTTCCTAAGCAATTAGCCCTTCTGGGGGAAAGAGGGAAACCAAGGAGCAGCACGGAAGGGTCTCAGCTGCACAAATATCCTGGGATCCACAGGATTGGGAGCTGATATTCCTGTAGATCCTCAGGCCTCCACAGACTCTCTGGGACACCCCACCCTTCTTTTCCTTTGACTCTGAAGCACACCCACCTCCCTGGGCTTCAGAGCCTGAGCTCCAGCCTGAGTCACAATTTCAAAGCACTGTTTACACAGCTATTTCTACAGCAATAGCATGAACCTGCTAGCCCAAGTCCGTCAACCTGGGCTGGGAGGCTCGCTCCCAAATGCTGTGTAGACATACCCTTCTTTCAGAACTATGAACCTCTTCCCTAGGATGGCAGTAGGTAATATTGTGGTAGGCTATACCTCTTTAGCACCCCTGGGGTGGGCACTCCTGTCTCAGAATCCAGGACATAGCTCTACTGCTGTGTTGTTCAGGTCATTTGCCCACTTTTTTTGGAGGGGGAGAGGGGTATAAAATTGTCCAAAGAGTCAATCTGCTTCTACAGCCCACAAAAAGCAGCATCCTAGGCCTGCAGGAAGCTAAAAAGAACAGAAAAAAGTACCAGCCCTCTTCCTTTCTGAGAAGGCCTAGGCATCCAAAGTTCTCAAGTCACTTCCCTGGTCAGCAACCTCTGCTTTCAGGGACCAGGGCAGTCCAAATTACAATCCTTCTCTGTTAGCACATCGCCCATCCATGAGCAGAGAGCCTCCTTTTTAAGGACCCACACATCTCCAGACTTGTAACAAAGAGTCCTGTGGCACCTTATAGACCAGGGGTCGGCAACCTCTGGCACGCGGCTCGCCAGGGTAAGCACCCTGGCGGGCCGGGCCAGTTTATTTACCTGCCGCGTCGGCAGGTTCGGCCGATCGCGGCTCCCACTGGCCGCGGTTCGCCGCTCCGGGCCAATGGGGGCAGCGGGAAGCGGCGCGGGCGAGGGATGTGCTGGCCGCGGCTTCCCGTCGCCCCCGTTGGCCCGGAGCGGCGAACCGCGGCCAGTGGGAGCCGCGATCGGCCGAACCTGCCGACGCGGCAGGTAAATAAACTGGCCCGGCCCGCCAGGGTGCTTACCCTGGCGAGCCGCGTGCCAGAGGTTGCCGACCCCTGTTATAGACTAACAGACGTATTGGAGCATAAGCTTTCGTGGGTGAATACTCACTTCGTCAGACGCATGGGATCCTGGGTTGAGGCTGATTGTGGTTAGAGGAGCTCTTTAACTCTTTCCTGACTGGAGTGGTAATCTGCCCCACCACAAGCATGACCCCATAGAGTTGACTGTGGGAGGGGACAGCTACCCAGATTTTCCCAGAATGCCAGATGCAAACGTGATTAAGCAGCATGATAGGCATGGAAACACACACTGTGGCATGTAGCCGCATTGTGAAAAAAAAGCCTCTTTAACCATATTTATTGTCACTAGGTCAGATGGGAGTGTCACAAACTGTTAGAGAATCTTTGTTTGTGATATATTAATGGGCCAAGAGCCAATGAAAGTTCAGAAAAACACTGTTCTTCAATAATAATAGAAATTCTTATTCCTACCTTGACAGCTAACTTCCCTCAATGGAAAAAAATGTTGATTTTTAAAGCTACAAGAACACTAAACTAAACAGTAGTTCTTCAGCTTGGAAAAGAGACAACTAAGGGGGCCTATGATTGAGGTCTATAAAATCATGACTGGTGTTGAGAAAGTAAATAAGGAAGTGTTATTTACTCCTTCTCATAACACAAGAACTAGGGGCCATCAAATTAAATTAATAGGCAGCAGGTTTAAAACAAAAAAAAGGAAGTTTTTTTTCCACACAATGCACAGTCAACTTGTGGAACTCCTTGCCAGAGGATGTTGTGAAGGTCAAGACTATAACAGGTCTCAAAAAAGAACTAGATAAATTCATGGAAGATAGGTCCATCAATGGCTATTAGCCAGGATGGGCAGGGATGGTGCCCCTAGCCTCTGTTTGCCAGAAGCTGGGAATGAGTGACAGGGGATGGATCACTTGATGATTATCTGTTCTGTTCATTCCCTCTGGGGCACCTGGCATTGACCACTGTTGGAAGACAGGATACTGGGATAGATGGACCTTTGGTCTGACCCAGTATGGCCGTTCTTGTGATCTTATGTTCATCAAAGAATTATAAATGTAGAGTGTTTTAGGATGCACGCTAACCATTATGGATTTTTAATAAAACACAGGAAATGGAAAAATCACATTAAATGCAACATTTCAGCCATAAACACTTATTCAGGTATAGGTGTAAATGGAGTAAGGTTTAGCTAACTAAACTGCTTAATTTATTTTCATAGCCCTAGAAAAGCCTAATAGCCAAAATGTCAGTTCCAATCTTATGTTCTATTTCTAGCCCAGTTCAGTATGCCATGTTGCATGATGCACTGTGCTTACAAGCACTGTACAACTACTCTCTTCAGATTATTATTTTTTTAAAATATTGAACATTCAGATTAAAAATTGAAGGCAATATAAAATGGAGAAAGAAAGGCTTTCAAAGCAATATGTTTCCCTGGGGAGATTATGTGATACTTAGGGTCTGATTCTTCTCCCATGGTCATTTATTTCCCACCAATGTAACTTCATTTACTTCAACTGCGTTACTCCCGATTTAGTTATTCCCAATTTACACCAGTAGGAGGGAGAAGAAAATCAGGCCCTTAAAGTACTTATGAAATCACCAAAAGCCACTCTGTGATTTATTCTTCCTGATGTCACCATAGTAAAAATTTATTATTATTGAGGCAGTTCCCGTTATAGGCACTAATCCAGGAAGGAAATTAAGTGCTTTCCTAAGGCTATCCGTGTTCAGGAAAACATGTATTCAAGTGCTTCCCTGAATCAGGGCCATGTATAGTAGACTTAGCTCCGCATACTAGTGTAACCATTGTGCCAGGCGGTGTCACAACAACAAGGACTGTGTTCAATATGTAGCAGTTCCTCTTAACAATACAAAACTGAACCGGCTTGAGTCCTCACCTGATAATATAGGAAAACTAAACAACACTCCTGAGTGCCTCTAACAGGCAACACTTCCCCTCTTGCAAGCACTGAGGCTTTGTATAACAAAAGAAAACTTTTAATACAAGGGGAAGGGAACCCAGCATTAATTTGGGACTACACCACAACCCTGATTTGAAAGCATGTAACCATCAGCCAACATCGACCCCGCAACGCACTGGGCAGTGTCCGTTGCCTCAGTTTACCACGTTGCAGTGTGAATGAATGCATGTCCCTTTAACATGCCATTCCCCTTTCCCTCTGCTGCACCCCACCCACAACTGGTTGTCCTTTTGTCAGTGAGGACCCAGAGTTCAAAGCTGTGTTCACCTGTGAAAGGGGGAGGACCATGTAGAACAATGTCTCTGTTGCTGGCACCACCTCTGTAGCTGGTTCACTACTGCTGCTTTTATCTCTGCTGCTGTTTGCCACTGCCACCGCTGGCCGCTTGCTGCCACTTCTGTTGTTGTTATCAGTGCTGCTGCTTGCTGCTCGCTGCTGTAATGCAGCGGGGAGTCATTGTTGCATGCTTGTGAAAAGGAACCTACATTTCTGTGCAGGGGAACTAATTTGATGGTGGGTGGGAGAAACTGGCTACAGATACTGAGATAGATTGAGATAGAAAGAACAGGAGAGGTGATAGGTGACCCTTAGAGGTGGGAGAAATTTATTATATGATTTTCTGTGGTTCACGTCAGATGATAATAGAAACAAAATGGAATGAAACTAAAAGTGAAAGAGAATGAGGACCAAATTCTAGACAAAAACTGACATTTGTTTGTTAATTAATATACAAGTTAGGGTTAAGGGAAACCAGTTTGCGTGAGTGGAGGAAAAGATGGATTGATTGAAATAGTACTATTTCAGAGCGAGGGCATGGGGAGGGACCAAGAAAATAACACCCCTGGTAGATGACTCTTGCATTTCCCTTAAATGTTTCTGGTTTAAAACAAAACAAAACAAAAAACACTACATGTATATCACACACATTTTCAGTACAATCATTAACAGCAGCCGCTAGATGGCAGTATACCAGGCTGTAAAAGAAACACTGGTAAAACACGACAAAGAGTCCTGTGGCACTTTATAAACTAACAGACGTATTGGAGCATAAGCTTTTGTGGGTGAATACATCTGTTAGTCTATAAGGTACCACAGGACTCTTTGTCGCTTTTTACAGATCCAGACTAACACGGCTACCCCTCTGATACTGGTAAAACACCTCACATTGTCCGACATTAACTTTCTATGTTGCTGAATTCTACAGCCACTTCAACCTGAGGAAATGTAGTGGGGAAGGGTGAAAGTCAGTCATTCTAAAGACAGCTCAGACCCCATCCATAATTGCACCTACTACTAGTTACTGCACTTGGGTTAGATTCTATTTTACTTTCTGTCTGACTACCTCTACTTGGCTGTCAGCTGCGTCTTTTTCTCTGGGGGAGTGTAGAGGCTAGGTGGCACAGGGGATTACTTCACTAGCCTTTTGTTCTTGAACGCCTGGGTTGAAAATCTTGATTCTTAGGAACTAAATGAATTGAGTACTGTATCAATTTATTTCCAGATTTAAACTGGTAGCCTAGAGGTGAAAAGTTTTATTCCGTTTCCATCCCTCTGTGTCATCCTGTTCCCTCTTCTATTGGCTTTGAATTGACATCTTGTTCCTACATACTTATGCTGACTTGTCATCCCTATTATTAAAATGCACTATGTAGTCAATTGTTAACCATTGCCATCACCACTCCTACACGTCAATCCCACCCTCTGCATAGTACCAGTGTTGCTGCAGATGGAGGGCAGAAACCTTCTCGCCACTTGCAGACAGTCAGGCTATGCCTTGAAACATGAGGTTTGATTGCACTTGCCCAAGCACACAAACTATAAATGTTATAACCAACCATAAAACTGCACATTTCTTGTCTTCTCTCAATATCTTTAAACTTTATCTTGCAACAAGGTCCAGTAGGCCTCTCAAATGATGAATCTGTTACTAGACGGTCTGCCATATTCTCTTTTTATTAATTCCACAGATAGGCTGACATTTTCATAATCAAATATCAGAGTTACCTTGAATTATTTCAATAAACTGCATTTAATGATTCCTAATTTTCTGTCTCCTCTGATATTTTCAGAGGAAGATAAATAAGCATTTCCCATTACAGGAATCATATTATTGCACTTCAGGGTGGATTGAGGGATGATTAACAAGCAGTACAATTCTTTCTTCTGAATATTTTTTTTGGATGCAATGTAACAAAAGGAGCATGATGTTTATGGAACTTGTTTTCAAAACTATCATTCATGCATGGAATGCACTGTAGCTGTAGGGTAGTACTAGAGCTTCATGGTCCACATGATAACAGCAAGGATGCAAAAAATTACAATTTGTAGTTAGAGGATCTTTGTTTCTCAATCACTTTGTTTCTCAACAGGGCCAGTTGATCTTTTCCACTCTGGTTACAACCTTTCTTATGTTTGTCATCTCTAGCCCACAGCAATGTGAATGGCCAATGTTTTTAGTGTCATCACAATTACAACCCCCTTTATTGTGGATCCTTCCATCTATATTAGCTTTGGAAGGGAATAAAGGGGAGTTTAACCTCTTCTTGTCTCTCTCTTTCACTTGTTTGCGTGCCTATTTTATGTCAACTTCTCCATCTGCCTACATAGGTGACGGTTATGCCAGGAGAAATGGGAACAGAATGAAGGTGTATACAGCCAGATTGCCTTCACGTTTGGAAATAGCCCTTTTGACGTGGAATGTGGGGAATGAAAAAAGCTGCTAGATTACTAGAGCTGGTTGGGATTTTTTTGATAAAATATTTTTTTCATTGGAAACCAAAACCTTATGTGGGAAAGGGTGAGCTTAGATTAATTTGGTGACTTGAAAAAAAGAATTGTAAAAGTTTTGATATTGTCTGTTTTTCTGGTTCTGTTTTTTGAAATTAAAGCTAACTATAGTAATTTTGTTTTACAAAATGAACAAAATCAAAATGAAATGTTTTGATATGATTAAAACAAAATGTTTTGATTGACCAAAACCTAATTATTTTTTGGATATTCAGTTCACAAATTTTTTCTAAATTTCAACTTTTTGTTATGCTTTGGGACAGGACATTTTTTCAAAATATTGAACATTTTCATGGAAATCAGGAAAATCATGTCTGCCCAGTCAGCAGTGTTGCCAACTCTCATGATTTTGTCATGAGTCTCATGATAATTATTGTTTTCCTTAAAGCCCCAGCTCCTGGAGTCAAGTGGAGAGGTGATGATTTCAGCCTTCATTCTTAAAGAAAAAGTACGTTTCTAGCCCTTGTGGCCATGGAGAAAGCTTCAAAATGTTAGCAACAAGAAGAAAGTCAAGGAAAGTGTGGGCCCCTTGCTGAATGAGGGAGGGAACCTAGTGACAGAGGATGTGGAGAAAGCTAGTGTACTAAATGCTTTTTTTGCCTCTGTCTTCACAGACAAGGTCAGCTCCCAGACAGCTGCACTCTGCAGCACGGTATGGGGAGGAGGTGACCAGCTCTCTGTGGAGAAAGTAGTAGTTCGGGACTATTTAGGAAAGCTGGACGAGCACAAGTCCATGGGGCCGGATGCGCTGCATCCGAGGGTGCTAAAGGAGTTGGCCGATGAGATTGCGGAGCCATTGGCCATTATCTTTGAAAAATCATGGCGATCGGGGGAGGTCCCGGACGACTGGAAAAAAGCTAATGTAGTGCCCATCTTTAAGAAAGGGAAGAAGGAAGATCCAGGGAACTACAGGCCAGTTAGTCTCACCTCAGTCCCTGGAAAAATCATGGAACAGGTCCTCAAGGAATCAATCCTGAACCACTTAAAGGAGGGGAAAGTGATCAGGAACAGTCAGCATGGATTCACCAAGGGCAAGTCATGCCTGACTAACCTAATTGCCTTCTATGATAAGATAACCGGCTCTGTGGATGAGGGGAAAGCAGTGGATGTGCTATTTCTGGACTTTAGCAAAGCTTTTGATACAGTCTCCCACAGTATTCTTGCCAGCAAGTTAAAGAAGTATGGGCTGGATGAATGGACGGTAAGGTGGATAGAAAACTGGCTAGATGGTCGGGCTCAACGGGTAGTGATCAATGGTTCCTTGTCTAGTTGGCAGCCGGTATCAAGTGGAGTGCCCCAAGGGTCGGTGCTGGGGCCGGTTTTATTCAATATCTTCATTAACGATCTGGAAGATGGTGTGGACTGCACCCTTAGCAAGTTTGCAGATGACACTAAACTGGGAGGAGTGGTTGATACGCTGGAGGGTAGGGATAGGATACAGAGGGACCTAGACAAATTAGAGGATTGGGCCAAAAGAAATATGATGAGGTTCAACAAGGACAAGTGCAGAGTCCTGCATTTAGGACGAAAGAATCCCATGCACTGCTATAGACTAGGGACCGAATGGCTGGGCAGCAGTTCTGCAGAAAAGGACCTAGGGGTTACGGTGGACGAAAAGCTGAATATGAGTCAACAGTGTGCCCTTGTTGCCAAGAAGGCTAATGGCATTTTGGGTTGTATAAGTAGGGGCATTTCCAGCAGATCGAGGGATGTGATCATTCCCCTCTACTCAGCACTGGTGAGGCCTCATTTGGAGTACTGTGTCCAGTTTTGGGCCCCACACTACAAGAAGGATGTGGATAAATTGGAGAGAGTCCAGCGGAGGGCAACAAAAATGATTAGGGGGCTGGAGCACATGACTTACGAGGAGAGGCTGAGGGAACTGGGATTGTTTAGTCTGCAGAAGAGAAGAATGAGGGGCGATTTGATAGCTGCTTTCAACTACCTGAAAGGGGGTTCCAAAGAGGATGGATCTAGACTGTTCTCAGTGATAGAAGATGACAGAACAAGGAGTAATGGTCTCAAGTTGCAGAGGGGGAGGTTTAGGTTGGACATTAGGAAAAACTTTTTCACTAGTAGGGTGGTGAAGAACTGGAATGGGTTACCTAGGGAGGTAGTGGAATCTCCTTCCTTAGAGGTTTTTAAGGTCAGGCTTGACAAAGCCCTGGCTGGGCTGATTTAGTTGGGTTTGGTCCTGCTTTGAGCAGGGGGTTGGACTAGATGACCTCCTGAGGTCCCTTCCAACTCTGAGATTCTATGATTCTATGATTCTATGAAAATGTGACCTCAGTGCACCCCAAAGGCTCAGAATGCAGAAGGCAAATCAAAAGAACCCCAAATCTATTATTTGTACATAATCTCATGATTTTAAAGCCAAACTCATTATTTTTGGTGAGCCTGATTCATGATTTTTGAACATTTGGGGTCGGCAATACTGCCAGTGCTATAAGTGCTATCTCCCACACTTGCAAATTCACTATCTTTGATTCCTCTCTATCATTCCCTATGTCCCTACATCATGTCAAGTCCTATTATTTCTTTCTCTGTAATATCTCTAAAATCCACCAATTTCTTTCCCTTCCTACGACTGAAATTCAGGTCCATGTGTTTGGATCTCTCCTACCTCCTTTACGGAATCCTCTTCCTCTCTCACCTCTTGTGTATACAACTGTGGTAATTCTACTGACTTCTGTGGTCTGATTTGGTACGGCCTTGCACCTAGACTAGTCATTTCAGCTTGTGCATAGAGAGTGCAAAACACTTCTACCTGTGCAAGTGAATGGAGAATTCTGGCTTGGTAGTGTTTTACACACAGTTTATACTTGTTTTGTACAAGTACAAACTACTATACAAGGTGTAAGAAGTGGAGAATCAGGTCACGTATCTGTGTTAGTACACCTTTAAATCTGATGGCAATTACACTAGTGTAAATAGAAAACTCCAAGGACTTCAGTGGAGTGCTGATTTATAGCGACACAGCTGAGAAGAGACTGAGAATTAAAAAGCAGGACAGTTGGTAGCATATTTAAGTGTAGACCAAATGCAGCTGTGTTAGATTAATGGACTTCACCTAAATCATATGGATTCTCTGTGAGTAGTCTCTTCACTTCCCTGGTTGTTTCACAGTGCTGCTGGGTATTTGGAGGGCCGTCCTCAGGCCATTACACTGAACAGGGGTCCTGAGGCTTAATCGGTATTGCTAACTCTCAAAACTTTATTGCAAGGCTTGTGATACTTGGAGCTTTTCTGGAAACGCTAGCTTACGCAGGTATGTCATATGAAAAACTTAACTTTATTTTTTTTTAAAGTTTTCAGTCCTCCTGGTTGGGGAGAAAACCCCAAAAATGTGAACCCTGAGGGCTCAAAAATCAGAAGGCAAATAAAAAGAACCTCAAATATATTCTCTGTAAAAGTCTCAATTTTTGGCCAATCTCATGATTTTTTGAATGGTTGAGGTTAGCAATTTGTTTAATTCAGGTTTGTAAGGAACTTTGAAATCCTTGAATGGCTTGCAAGTTCTTTTATTAGGAACATATCTTTAGAGCTTATGCATCAAAACAAGTCACTATGTGCTTGAAGAGACAAATTATAAACTCCTCTTTAGACTAGGTTCAAGCCAGTCCTCTCAGTCTGTGTGAGGAGCTCTTCCTTTCCACAGATATTTTTTTCAGCTACCTCCAGCTATTAGATAGCCTTTCTTCTGAACGCCTGAGCAAGGATAAAGAAAGGGGAGCCATATTTAATCACTTGGTTCCTGGGTGGCTTGCTATGGCCGCAATCACAGATCCGTTTGTCCAGAGCTGTGTGAAGAGACTTTTAAAGAGAGTTCCCTTCTTATGCTGTTCCTCTGCTGCAACTGCCTTACAGCCTCCAAAATACATTTGGTATGTACATACATAGGTTTCAGATTGCAATTTAAATGGTACAGAATGGTGCAGGGCCTGGCAATTCAAAAACATGTCTGCTATCTAAGTCTCTGTTAAAAATATGATGAAGTACAAGTGCTTCAGGTTCAATTTCAGCCTTAGTTTGTTTATTTTTCTTCACGCTGTGTAATCAAACTGCCACTTTGGAATCATTGTTCCCAGCTTGTTGTCACTTAACATCGCTTGCATTTCAACCCTACAAACCCTTTGTTACATAACTGAGTTTCAAATGTAAGTAACAGCAGTTCCTAGAATCTAAGGTTCTGAATCTCCACAGCTGTGCACTTATGTAGCCAATTACGCAAGTGTGAAGTGGGCGTAAAATGGCAGTGCTTTGGGTTTTTTGAAGTATTTTACACCCACATTATGCAGGTGTGAAGGAGTACAAAAAAGGCACAAAGTATTGGAGAACTGGCCACAGCAAAGGCATTTCATAGGGCAGAGCTAAGAGGGTACAGCCAAAGGGGTCTGCCCAGGCAGATGCAGTTGCAGGATTGGGTCTAGGGTTGCTCAGGGGTCAGGGGACAGCATCTATCCTGGCACAACTTGTTTCTGTTGAGTGCTTGTCTGACTGGCTGAAGGGTGCATGAACATGCTGAAAGCCATACACTGCACCTGAGAGACACAAAGTGGGTGAGGTAATATCTTTTATAGGACCAACTTTGAGCTTACACAGAGCTTGTCTCTCTCACCAACAGAAGTTGGTTCAATAAAAGATATTACCTCACCCACCTTGTCTCTCTAATATCCTGGGACCAACACAGCTACAACAGCACTGCATAGACTACACATGTAGTTAGTCAGTGGAGTTCTGTGCTGAACCGGAGTTGAACTTCTGTTACTGCTCTCAGCCCCTGTGACTTTCTTTATTTTAATATGCTAAACATTATTAATGGATTCAAATGAGTCCTTTGTGATTCTTCAGTACACATCAGAAACTAAGTTATAGAAAAATTCAGCCTCTGCTGACGTTGTCTTAGGTGCGGCTAGTTGAGAGAATGTGGGATAAATGTATACTTTAGCTATTCAGTAACTTAGGAAATCAATGGGCACCTAATGTGACTGAGTGGCATATGTCTGTATCAAATTGTGAACTCCATTTTGGTTTGTGACTTCCCTTTATGTACCCTGTATTCCATTTTGTGTGCTAACTGCCATTTTGTTTTTAGTGTTTGAAAGCCAGCCTGACCATGGCAAGGCCAGTCAGAGACATTGCCCTGCCAGGGAGGGGTGTGTGACACCTCAGAGAGGACAATCAATAGAAGAGCCATCAAGGGCCATCAACTTTGAATGACTCTCAATGACTGGCCCACCTCAGGGAACAATTGTTTTCTTCATGTGGGACTTGTGTGGCTGGAGGTTGGATTTTCCCAGTCTGGTTACATGGCAAAACAGGATCAGAGGCTGTATTTAAGGAAGCGACTGGTTTGAGAAGTGGGAAGAGGAGGTTGTCCATCACCACATGTGAGAAGACTGGGCAGGAGAGGGAGAGGATCTGCCTAGTCTGAAATGCTGACCAGACCTCTGATCTCACCACTCCTGTGAGTCTGTCTAGGGGAGGGTGCGTCTCAAGACTTTGGTTATTTTGCAAAGATCTGTAACTTTGTAGTGCTTTCTTAAAAGTGACAGTGGTTAAAAAATATCTTTAAGTCTATATCCCTTGTTTGCCCTGCCATGTTGTCCCTGAAGAGGTTAAATGAGAAGTTCAGAGTGCCCATAGAGAAATGAATGCTGTGTATAAGCAACTGGGAACCTGGGGAGGGCTAAGGTACTGGTTCCAGGGTCTAGGATGGTCAGACTGTGGAGCTTCATACTTCAAAGACAGACCAAGATCTGCACCTGAGAGTGTGCCTTATAGACCCAATCTAGGAATGATGACACAGCTTTTCCCAGACTTGGTTGGCAGAAGAGCATGTGGGTTCCTGTATATTGGGAACACGCAAAACAGACTGGCTTCTGACCAGAGAGGGAGACTGGGCCAGGCTATAACAACTATATTCTACATTACAATTTATATTTTATTCCACTACAGATTCAGTGAGTATTAAATTTGAATTTTTGTTTGCTATTTAATCTAAAAATCTTTCTGAATAATTTCAGAGCACAGAATTGGGTGCACTGACTGTTGTTGAACTAATTCATTTACGAATGTGTCTTTTTGGAAATCAGGCATTGTTCTTTCTTTGCCCTTCTAATCAGTTCAACCAATTATTCTGCTATTTATTCTGTGAACAGTAGGCGGTGATCATGCTTTCTCCCCCTGAAAGATGTTAGCTGTCTCACACATGTGCTGTCAGCTCAACTATGTGTTGGTTGCTAAGACAACCAATTGTATACACCAGGGAGCAGCCATCATTGTCCATCTTTTCACACTCAGGCTGCTGACACACTTGTCTAAGGGCATAGCTAAAATTATACTTTTAGTCACAAAAAGCCTATAGACTGTTTATTGAGAGGTGGGAGGGGGAAATAAACACCCCCTTTTCACTCTTTGGACCAAGAAACCCAGCAGCAGCTGACCTATCATGCCATTCTCATGTGAGAGGGTATTTCCTATTTTTAGAGATGGTCAATACTTTTTTTTTTTTTTTTTTTTTAATGGAGGGTATTTGTACAACACCTGAAAACAACCCTTTCTCCCTTTTCCTTCCTTTTTTAATTTCACTACAGGGAAAAAGGGAGAGAAAGGAAGGAAACCCATTTATTTATTTTTGGTAAAAATTTTGAATAAATAAAAAATGATTCCTTGTGAAATAAAAAGTATTTCAGCATGTTTGAGATTTTTTTAAAACAAGCTCTCTACTAATTTCCTATCAGCTGTAGCTATCTTTCATTAATTAGTCCAACTCTGTTTTCATTCTCACCAGTGTATGGGGAGGGATAGCTCAGTGGTTTGAGCATTGGCCTGCTAAACCCATGGTTGTGAGTTCAATCCTTAAGGGGGCCACTTGGATTCTGGGGCAAAAATCTGTCTGGGGATTGGTCCTGCTTTGAGCAGTGGGTTAGACTAGATGACCTCCTGAGGTCCCTTCCAACTCTGATATTCTATGATTGTTGAGGCCAGGGCAATTGAAACTAGTTCTTCTTCTGAGCTGGTCTGCACACTATTTTTATACTGATTTAACTACATCTGTTTAGAAACTAATATAATTAAATTGGTGCAACCCCCTGTAGTATGCATTTATACCAGTATGAAGGGGCATATAGCAATATGACTTATTTTTGAAAAATATATGTAGCTAAATTGTGTGTGTATATGACCCGAGTTACATTACAAGGACCTGATACTGTGGTGAGACTCTGGAGAGGCCCTGGGTCTTGCCTGCTGCTGTCCCAAGACTATCAGCCACAGATTTTTATACTCTGTGAATATAGTTTACTGTAACGGCCTTTGCAGTGCTGTAAATTATTCTTCTACCCTGTGCCTGGTGCATCCCTATTATAGAACTTACTATATATTTTGTATTTGTCATCTATTTAAAGACCTTGGATGAAATCCTGGCTCCACAGAAGACTATGACAAATTTGGCTTGGATGCATTTCTAAAGGAATAGAGTGCCACTGTAATAGTGACACTTTATAAGCAGGCTGAGATCAGGTTGGTTGAAAAGGGGGAAACTAAATTGTTTTCAATTATTTTTATATATATTCTTCTTTTTGGAAATTTTTACATTTAAAAAAATGAGAAAACTTTGACTTGTTTAATAATTAATAAACATAATAATAATAAATAATAGAAAATTTCCCCTTTCCTTTAATTTTTTTTGGAAATTGTTTTGAATAGCTACCTGTGCACATAATAGTGCATAAAAGTGGAACAACAGTGTAATGGATGACAGTCTTTTAGAGCAGGTTAAAATATAGTAGGCACTTATACATATTTACTAGTTTTTACTGTTTCTTTTATGCTGTACAAAACAGTTCAGGAAATAGAACAGCTAAAAAGTTTTGTGTGCCGAATGTTTTTGTTGTACATACTATTCTAAGTACTTAAAATATAAATGTGAAAAACCCCACCATAATTTGAGGCAGAAAAAAAAGAACCACAGGGTTTTACAGCTGTATAATTCTTTATCTGCTTCAGCAAAGCAAAATAAATTAAACACAATCCCAGAAGTGGTCAATTAAAAAAAACCCAACCCAACCCAAATCATGAGCTCTTTGCTTTTATTTCTAAGATTCCCTCTCATACAGCTTCCCTCTCAAATCTCTGATGGAAATTTTTCAATGATTTTATGTTGAAGTTTATTGTAAAAAGAGCACAAAATCATTAATAAGGCTACTTAAACACTAACATCACAATCCTTTTAGATTTATGAACCAGTATTGTTTGCTCTATGTACAATACTGATCGCAAAGGGCAGGTGTTGCCTAGCTCGCTGTGAGGGCAAGTGTTGGGGGAGGGAGGGGCTTAGGGGAAGGTGCAAGGAACATTCTCCTGAATAGGGTCCAGGCACAATCTCAGGCCTTAACCTCCCTGGGAGCCCATCACAAGCATTAATGAATGGTGTGAGTCTCGGACTGGTGGCCTTAGACTTCACAAAGGGCATGCATTGACTGCTAGGAAATGCTTGTCCCAGCCCACCCAGTCAGCAGAGCTGGGTCAGAGGAAGGAGGAGCACATGCTTTATCCTGTAGAAGTGTATAAAATGGATCACTTAGACCCGCAAGGCACTTTTCCATCACAATGACTGCAGGTGCAGCTACCAAGTATATTCCTCCTTACCCACCCCGACATCCTGGACACAACCGTGCTCAAAGTAACTTGACAGTAATGAAAGAATTGAAAAATCCAGCTAGCCAGAAAAATCCTTGTTGATACATTCTTCTCCTGGTTAACTTTTTTGATAATTTTGATTTGGATACTTTTCTTCTCTGGTTGGCTTTTGTTCTTTTTCTTCTCCAGTAGAGGGCACTCTTAAACAGAAAATAGTGCTGCTCTCAGATTATTTTCTTGTCTTGCAAATCAAAACACCCCCTGTTCTCAACTGCAAAAAGATCTGAGACAATTTCAGCTTTGAGCAAGTATTTTTAACTTGCTGTTTTTATTTTAAAGCCTACCCTGCTACTTTCCTGCACTCAGTCTTTTCTACTGGGGAGAATGCTAGAATCATATCCATCAGCCACTGCAGATATACCACATTGCCCCGTACAATTACTGTATAGTGCCTTAGCCCAGAAATGACCATGGTGCCAAATGATATTGGGAGGGGCTGAACAACTGGTCAAGGGGATTTTCTCTGCATAAATGACAGGTGGCTCTCTAATTACTATCTGTGGACATTACATAAGCACTTGTGCATTGGTCTACATCACCTCCTGGAGCCATGGTATGCACATTAAGCCATACCACAGTGAATTCTGCTTGAAAGTCTTTCATAAGCAGCACATGAACAAACATGGAATATTGTGGTATGAACAAGTGACTGACACCCTCTTGTTTGTAAACAGTCATTGAATGAGTGTCTGTGGGCAAATAATCATGAACCTGAAAAAAACCAGAGCAGCCAGAAATCAACAGCAACCTCACCATCCTGCTCGAATTATTTTGGAATCTGAATTGGTTTATTGTTGAAACATTTATTTGTGATGGGCTACATTTATCTACTCGCAGACCACAGCAGAAATTCAATATACCTAAATCTCTTATTTTTTCCTTATATAAGCTCCTTTACTGAGATATGGAGGGCCTAAGGTTTGTGCCACTGTTGAAGACAAACTAGAAAGACTTGATAGCACTGGAAAAATCAATCTGGTATCTTTCAGAACTAAATTAACTTATATATATATAAATAAATAAAAGAGCAGGAGCAAAAAAAGCTGCTGCAGCTTCAGAAAATATGCGAATGAAATGACTTTATCACAGTTTTGTTCTGAACACAATGGGCATGCATGTGTGGTTGGGAGCTAAAACTCAGCTGCACCAGAGAAGCAAGAGGAAAAGGAAGGTATATGGATTGAGAATCAAAAGGGAAGGACATTAGTGCCATCAACAGATTGAGATGGAAGAAGAAGTGAAGGAGAGGACCCTGGAGTGCAGCACAAAGAACACTTAAAATGATTTATAATGTGAGTTTTAAACATGAAATATTGAGGACCTCAGAGTTACAAACACCTCAGGAATGGAGGTTGTTCGTAACTCTGAACAAAAAGTTATGATTGTTCTTTCAAAAGTTTACAACTGAACATAGACTTAATACATCTTTGAAACTTTACTATACACAAGAAAAAATGCTGCTTCTTACCATCTTAATTTATATGAAACGCGCACAGAAACAGTTTCTTTACCTTGTCATTTAAAAAAAACTTTCCCTTTATTTTTTAGTAGTTTACATTTAACACAGTACTGTACTGTACAGGATTTGGGTTTTTTTGTCTCTGCTGCCTGATTGCATACTTCCAGTTCCAAATGAGGTATGTGTGGTTGACCGGTCAGTTTGTAACTCTGGTGTTCATAACTGGTGTATTATTGACCAGTTTTCAGTATAGCACAAAAATGAAACAAAGCACTTTGCATATATTTTTTTCTGATTTTTTTAAAAACAACATTTGCAACATATTTTGGGAAAAGAATATTTTGTGCACAAGCAGCAATTTTTTGAATTTTTTGGAACAAACGGATATAATTAATTAGTTATTTGCTCAATAAACTTTCTTCCTATGGTGTGAGTATACAACTATGATATTGTGATGCCTTTAGAGTGCCTTTAACCTTAAAATTAAGAACTCTTAATGTGTGGCAGAAGCCATTTTATTCTCAGAATAGCTTCAGCCTGTGACAGTGAAGATGTGTGCACTGTTTTCTCATGGAGACTTTACTTTTGTTCTTTCTTCTTGTTGTTTTCCTTAATTTAAAGTAAAAATAATGGAGCGGAAGTACATAGGTGCTCTTTGTGAATGGAAAAACATGTCTGTAATGTCCTGGCACAGTAAGTAGATGCCTCTGCTAGTGTGGTATAGGATGTTGCATTAGTTGTCATGAAAAAGCGAGGAGCATTGGTTCCAAATAGAAAATAATCCGAGAAACTGGAGTGTCGAAAGTGAAGAAACTGCATGAGTTCTTATGGAAGTGATGAGCCTGGAATATCACTCCTCCTAGTGGCAGCCATCACAGTGACAGAAGTAGCCCACATCTTGAATTGTGACATCATGTCCCAGATTCTGAATCCAAACAATTCAAATCTAGGACTGAAGATTTGGAGGAGAAGCTGGAAAAGACCTTTCAAAGGAGTGTGGAAAAAATGAAATAAAGCAGAATTAGGAGAAGTGTCTGTGAGAAGTGGTAGCAAACCGAAAAAGGCAGAAAAAGAAATGGCCCAGAAAAAGAAATGCTACTGCTGCTGGTAGCATACCACTTGAATAGCTGGTTTGAGAGGCAGGGTGGGGGGAGGGATGAAGAACCATCCTCCTGTTTGCTGAGGGGTAATAAAAGCCACTTTGCGGTTGCTACTTCAGTCTTCAGACTGGAATAGCCTCTGTGCCCCTTCTCGGGGGAATGGCCAGAGAAACTGTGCAGTGGCAAATCCATTAACCCTGCCTCCAATTCTGCAGTGCTCAGGGAGATCCTGCCATGAGAATGAGCCTCTGCAAACATTGGGAATGGGAAGGCAGGAATGCCTATGACTTGCTCATTAGAAGTGGTTACGTTGTACTGTAGATGGATCCTGAGCTGGAAATGCAGTTTCCTAAATTGTGTTGAGGTGTAGTATTAGCAGTGTAAAAGCTGAACTAGAGCCCAAGGCTGAGATTTTTTCAGAGGTGCCTAGGGGAAATTTCTTACATTGCATAGGAACTGGGAGTCCAAATCTCATCCTCGAGACTTCTTTAAACCTCCTGTTGTATTCTACTTAATGGTCTCTGTGACTGATAGTGAATATGATATCAGAAGGGTAACTTGAAAAGTAACTACATGAGCTAGAAAAAGACAAGAGTAGAGGATTGCATGTTCCATAGAAAGATTCCTTGCACTGGGTAGCCAAAGTGCAAAAGTATCATCAGCATACAGTATGGTGCACGGAATCTCTGTCACCATGATACACAACATTAGTTGAAAGATAAAGCAGAGTAAGCCATATGGAGCTAGCTAGAATTAGTTTAGATATAAGAGTGCTCGCATATGAGCTATGCCTTCACTGCACTCTGCTTGGACATTGTAGTGTATAGAGATAGGGTCGAATCCCTTAAGGTTGCTTGTGATCCCTCTAGTGGTGGGCTATGATGTACAGGCTCCTGGAAACCAGTTGGATCAGCAGTATGTATGAACTAGGCCTGGCATTTTTGTATATACTTAGTAAACATGGTTATTTGGGATTCAGTCATGTCCATGTTGTTTTTCTTGTTGTTTTGCTGTGTAAAAAGCAAGTCACAAGTCATCTAAGAAAGACAGTGATGCACATCAAAGTCCTCCTCATCCTTCTCCACCTCCTTCATCATCATCATTATGGAAAATCCCAAAGGGACATGGCCTCCTAGCAAACTGAGCACCACCCAGCTTGATCTCTGGCTAGGTCTTAAGGTGATCTGTCTGTATATTTAGTTTATGTCCGCCACTCGCAATCTTATTGTGCTACTTAAGCTTTTGACTCCCACAAGCTCACCAGCTGCCTTTCTCGGTACATATGCTGTGGAATCCATTGGTCTGCCATTTTAATATGTCTATACCGAGAAAGCCATTGAAACCGAATGAGTGCTGATGGATGGAGGTGGTTGCTTGGTTTGGCTTACAACATCCTTATTTCTGATCTTTTCCTCTCACTTGATGTGGAACAGTTGACAAAGATAAGGCGAATCAAAAAGGTCAATCTAGTGTTGTTCAGCCCTCCTCAGTGCCCATATTTCACTTCCATACAATAGAGTTGGTATAACTGTGGTTCTATAGATCTGTGCTTCATGGACAACTTGATGTCACAACATTGCTAGAGATGCTGCCAAAGGCCCAAAACATGACAACAGCTAC
This sequence comes from Platysternon megacephalum, assembly GCA_003942145.1. NCBI lineage: Eukaryota > Metazoa > Chordata > Testudines > Platysternidae > Platysternon > Platysternon megacephalum. Next base: position 8,499,704 of record QXTE01000043.1, read on the forward strand.
AGCTATACTAGTGTCCACATCTTTTGAGCATCCTCCAGCACTGTGTATGCCAAATATTTAACAGTTGCCACGTGCATGATGTCCCATCTGGACAGGTTAACTTCGAGCTAATTGTAATCTGGAGATGGAGGCTGCTTTTATGGCCAAGGACTTACTTTTATCCAAATTAATAGCTAGACCAATGTGTGCTACTTTTTGCCCAAGCAGATTGGCCATCAACTGCAGCAGTTCCCCAAACTGAGCCAACAAGACAATGTCATCAGGGTATTTGACATCTCGAAGCAGAATGGTGTCCAGCTTAACACCCCCAACAGCTGCCTCCTGAGGATTATCAACCAATCAAAACAGATATTGAACAACAATGGTAACAAACACAGCTTTGCTGAACTCCAATGGAGATAGGAAATCATTCTGTGTATATTCCATTGATTTGAACACAACTTTACATTCCATTGTAGTGTCACTGATAGAAGAGCTCTCTCTTCCCAGGGATGCCATGTCACCTCGTCAGATCCCACAAACTTGCTTGATGCACTGAATCAAAGGCCCAATGGAAGTCTATAAAAAGTGATGAACACAGCTTATTAAATTCAGCCACCTTCTTAAAAAGCTGACTCAAGATAAAGATCTGGTTGGCAGTGGAACAATTAGGTCTAAAGCCACAGTGAGAATCTCAGCCTTTGCCATGAAATTCATCATTGATTTGAAACATTAACACTGAAGGAGACACTGTCCCTGGGACTGACAACCGTGACTTCTGTAGCTGTTACATTCAGCCTTATCACCCTTTTTGAACAGAGGCAGAACAATTCCTTTCTTCCAGTCATTCAGGATGATACTAGTTAGCCAGATAGTCTGGAAGAGCCTATGCAGCCATAGTACAACAATGCTATCAACTATCTTCACAACCGAGGCATGATGTTACAAACACTGGTGCCTTCCCAGACTTCAGCTTATGGACTGCAATTAGGATCTCTTCTTGGTTGAAGAGGATGTCTCTAGTAGAACTTCTCGCCTTTCTTCAGATGCAAGAGGGAGTGCAGACAATGGGCAATTTAGTAGTGTTTTTAAATGATCTTTCCATCAATGCAACTGATCCTGCAGGCTCTGGCTGACACTGCCATCCCAATTCTTTACTGGACAAGCTGGTGCAAACCTTCCCTGCAGACACTGTAAAAGTTGAATAGAGGGTGTGGAGATTGTGCCGGGTGCAGCCTGTTATTGACTAGCTGTCTGAATCAATCACCAGATTCCTTGAAGCCTCATCTCCGTTAATTAAACAGCTAAAGAGATGTATAGAGCAAAAATTGTTGTTGAAAGAATAACTGAGGAACCTGCAGAAGGTATTGTATACTGTATTGAGGAATTAAGAATTCTGCTGCATCATATGCCATTTTAGTTCTGGACAAAACAAAGTTCTCCTGTTATGGACAAAGGTAGAATAATGTAGTACACACTCAGGGCAGGAAGGTGCAGTAGATAATATAATGGCTCAGTCTAAGGCACCGAGCCTGCTAAGGGAAACTAGAGCTAATGAACTTTTCTTTCTCTCACTGTACACCCATTTCCTCAAGCTATAGAATCATAGAATATCAGGGTTGGAAGAGACCTCAGGAGGTCATCTAGTCCAACCCCTGCTCAAAGCAGGACCAACACCAACTAAATCATCCGAGCCAGGGCTTTGTCAAGCCAGGCCTTAAACCTCTAAGGATGGAGATTCCACCACCTCCCCAGGTAACCCATTCCAGTGCTTCACCACCCTCCTAGTGAAATAGTGTGTCCTAATATCCAACCTAGCCCCCTGCAACTTGAGACCATTGCTTCTTGTTCTGTAATCTGCCACCACTGAGAACAGCCTAGCGCCATCCTCTTTGGAACCCCCCTTCAGGTAGTTGAAGGCTGCTATCAAATCCCCCCTCACTCTTCTCTTCTGCAGACTAAATAAGCCCAGTTCCCTCAGCCTCTCCTCATAAGTCATGTGCTCCAGCCCCCTAATCATTTTCATTGCCCTCCGCTGGACTCTCTCCAATTTGTCCACATCCCTTCTGTAGTGGGGGGACCAAAACTGGACACAATTCTCCACACCAGTGCCAAATAGAGGGGAATAATCACTTACCTCGATCTGCTGGCAATGCTCCTACTAATACAGCCCAATATGCCGTTGGCCTTCTTGGCAACAAGGGCACACCGCTGACTCATATCCAGCTTCTCGTCCACTGTAATCCCCAGGTCCTTTTCTGCAGAACTGCCGCTTAGCCAGTCGGTCCCCAGCCTGTAGCAGTGCATGGGTTTCTTCCTTCTTAAGTGTAGGACTCTGCATTTGTCCTTGTTGAACCTCATCAGATTTCTTTTGGCCCAATGCTCCAATTTGTCTAGGTCACTCTGGACCTTATCACTACCCTCCAGCCTATCTACCACTCCTCCCAGTTTAGTGTCATCTGCAAACTTGCTGAGGGTGCAATTCATCCCATCATCCAGATCATTAATAAAGATGTTGAACAAAACCAGCCCCAGGACTGACCCCTGGGGCACTCCGCTTGATACCAGCTGCCAACTAGACATCGAGTCATTGATCACTACCCGTTGAGCCTACAATCTAGCCAACTTTCTATCCACCTTATAGTCCATTCATCCAATCCATATTTCTTTAACTTGCTGGCAAGAATACTGTGGGAGACCGTATCAAAAGCTATTTTAGAGCTCAGTACCTAACTTTCAGGTTTGGTACTGGGTACATCAGTAAATATATTGGATTCCCTAGAGTTATTGTTTGATTTCTAAATTTAAATATGTGCTTTGTAGGTTGCACAGAGAAAATCGCATTTGAAGGGCCGTAACTGCTGTTCTTTACCTGTGCAATGCCACCAATTTCAGTGGGGTTGCAGGGGAGTTAAGTGAAGACAGAATGTGATCATAGGTTAATAATTAAACATTTTCAGGAGGCATGCTCTCCTGAGCCCTCTGAGGGGTGCTATGTCTGCTGACTCACTTGAACATGAAGTGAACCCATTCTTCACTTGTAATTGTATGTGGAGAGAGAGAGAGATTGAGATTTCACCCACTGTTAAAAAATCTGGCTACAGGGTAAAAAGCAAAGAACAACTAACAAAAAAATCAAATGCCTATATGCCAGATATGCACAACTGGCTGTGGGCTACTGCTGATGCATCTGCAGTACAGGCCACGTGCCAGATCCGTAACATAGTCTGGGATGGTGATTGATTTAAACAAAATTAACCAGTGTACAAGTCAATAATGGTTGTAGCTATACTAGAACAAAACAAAAAGTGTGCAGTCACCATTGAAAGCACGTGCAATTGAATACATGATTTAACAAAATAAGCACTTTCTAGGAGGGGAAAAGGTGACAGTAAAACTGTCTTTAAAGAAAGTTTTATGGGTTTTAATTGTGTTTATAATTAAATATTAACTGCATTCTTTAATCTTTATATTCTAAGCACAGTACTTAAGTATGCCTGCTTGGGAATGTGAGTTTGCCACAGTATTTTGCTCTTTGGACTAATAAATTGCATATCCAAATACTGTTACAGAATTTTTCCAAATTAAAATTTCTGTTGTGGCATGCGTGTGGTGGGATGCTGGCTTTGAGTGATAGGAAAACTAAGTGGAGTAAAAATGTGCCACCAGTAAGAAAGTGCCTGATTGTTCTTGCAAATGAATTCTTTATTCATCACCTCAGCAGTTCTCTGTTGCATAGATGAAATCCCTTCTGATGTTTCCATTCCTTTTGAAGAAGGGGTGGGTGACCTGACTGAAAAACATCCCCTGGAAGTGATGTACGGTTGGTAATGCTGCAGGCTCTGTGCACACACAACTGAGTCACCATGTCAGCACTAAGATTTAAGAAGAATCTCTACAAGAAGCAGCTTTAATCTGAAATCCCAAATGAACACCCTTATTAAAAAAAGTAGGACTTGATGCGTGCTTCTGTATGAAATAAATACTACATATTAAGTTTAATTTAAAAAACAAAAATGAGCCACATTTCCTTCCCATTTCTTAAGGCACTTTCATTCTAAAAGCAAACTTGAAGTTTCATTTCCTTAAGGACAAATATGATGATGATGAGTTTTCTGGCAGTTCTACATCACTGAACAATAGAAAGGATCATATTTTAAAGACAAACTTAAAAACACCGAACTTGTGTTAGACATGTCCCCTTGTCATTGTATTTGAAAATAACAATCAGCATCCTTAATTTGACACTGGCATGTTTGCTCCTTTTGGAAATTTATCTTCTTGCAGTCTTCACCAATGAAAATCACTATCACCCCTTCCTCCGCCTCCAGCTCTGGCTGCTTGAAGACTATTCAGTGTACTGAATCAAAAAGATAAATGAAATGGAGGGAGGAGGGGTGACTGTTAGGGGTGGGCTACATGTTTATTTCATTAGCTATTTTTCGTCTTCACTTGTTTCCTGGCTGTACCAAAGTATAAAAGGTAAAGGCCAACATTTTAAAACCCAGGTTAAAGCCCTAGCCTAAAGTAATGAGCATTAGGTTCCTAAATACGGATTCAGCAGCCTAAATAAAAGTGATTGGACTTTCAAAAGCAGTGAGTCCCTGCTGGTCCCACTGACTTTGTTTCCCATATGACACATGACCCCAGGATAGAGAAAACAAAGGTGGAGGCTGGAGTAGCAGCTGTGAATGGCTTTGCTACTGTTCCATAAACTGAGGAAAGGGTGAGGATTATGCCCCTACAGGACTCACCAGCACCCATCCGGGTTATTGATGCTGGGTACAGGGGAAATGATTTTCAGCCTTCAGATCTGTGCACACATCTTCCATTGGAGTCAATTGGAGGACAGCCTTCAGAATGAAAATCACTGTGAGATGTAAAATCATTATTCTACTACAAGTAATTTAGCTTTGGAATGGGTCCCAACCAAAATCCTGGATCTAGGTTCACAGCTCTAACTTATCTTTACAGTAGGCTGAATCAAAACATATATTCCTAATATCCCCAAAATGGGATATTTGGATTCAGATCGAAAATTTGAAGTTGAAGAGTTTGGGATCTGGGAATTCTCTGCCACCTATGATAGAGATATGGGGATTGATTCTTTTTTCACTTACACTGGGTAATTAACTCCACTGAGGTCACCAAAGATACACCCATGCAAGTGAAAGGAGAGCTGGGACCATGATGTTTAAATCCTGATCTGATATTTGCATATGGGGTCATGGATTGAGTCTCTGTCTCTTTAATTTGAAAAAAAAAATATCCGTCAGCCTCTCTCATTCTGTCCCTTGATACATATGCACACACACATACATGTACTCAAGAAAAACTTTAATTATTTGTCTTTACTGATTATTTTGGGGGTGATGATGCTGGAGTCATAAGCATTTGTTTCTGTGATGTTATCCCACTCCACCTACTCACCATGTGTTAAATTGCTATGGTATTTTTGTTCTTCTCTTGTCTAGTGCTCTCCAGCCTTCTCTTTTCTCACCATTGACTTATGAGAACTGATTCTTTGTTATTTCTCTCTGTCTCTTTCTTCCTATTTTGAAATTGTGTGTGAGTGAAATGAGAGAAGAACACTGGGTTGCTCTCCCCCCTTTGCGTTGGTGTTTACTATGAGTCATACCAACAGCTTGATGCTCCTGAAAACTTTTCTGGTGGGAGAATCAACAGCATGGATACAGCAGAAGGTTCTGCAGTTGCAGTCCACTGTTGACTCAAGAATATAAATATGGATAAAGGAGATACATTTTGGTGGGGATTTGCACCCACTCGTCTTGTATAGACAACATTTCTCTAAGAAAGCAAACCTTGAGGTTCTAAGTTCACTTGCTGCTTGTCAATTTAAGATGGGCTTATTGGGAAGTGATTTTGACTGGCAGCTCACTCACCCTCCCAGGGATCTACTGAAATGCAGTCAATGTGATAAGAGGGAACTGTTATTTATGTTATGGTACCACCTCGAGGCTCCAACTGAGATCGGGCTCTATTGTATTAAGCATTACACGTTCACTCAGTAAGACAAAGTCCTTACCCCAAAGAGATGGGAGAAAGGCAGTATTATTATCCCCAATTTAAAGATGGGGAACTAAGGCATTGAGAGATTAAATGACTTGTCCAAGATCACCAAGCAAATCGACACCAGAGGTGGGAACTGAACCCATAATCCCTGAACCCCAGCTGAATGCATTTGCTATACGCCACATATACCAGCAATCCACTTTGCCAGGGAGAAGGTGCTATAACCTGCCTGTGCTATAAAATGACTTTGGCTTGCTTGAATAGGTGGGACCAGAAGGTATTTTTATAACCATGTTTCCAAGATGTGTTACAGTTCTGATCTTTGCAGGGCTGAGCCCAGGGAGACCAAATAATGCCATGCTATGTTCTTGGGCCTATCATTGTTGTAACACTGACTTCCAACACAGTAGTTTGGCTAGTGCAGATGAGCCCTCAGGGAGAGAGCGCACCAGGATGGAAGAAAAAACACACCTGAGAAGTTCCAATTACTGATTACGGGCCACAGTTTTCAGGGCAGAATGCCATGAATTTGCTAAGAACTTCCAGTGGGGAGGAAGAAAGAGCAGGTCAGGAAATGGAAAAATTCACTAAGTTAAACATGACAATAAGATTCAGTTTCTAGCCTTGCCAGGTCTTAGAAATATACCAGCCACTGGGCTGACTTTCTCAAGCTGTGTTGTTTGTCAGGCACTAATTTCACAGGTGAACAAGAATTTCATTCCTCTGTGACCTCAGTTATTCAAACCTAAGTAAGTACCAGACTTGCCAATACATGAAGAAGAACACATTTTATTGCAACAAACACTGGTCAGATTGACTGCTGAGTAACCAGTCCACCTGAGTATAGATAATAACAACTGGAAACCAGAAAGAGTTGTTAGTCCGACAGCAAGAATCTTGATCACTTATTGGGGAAAATGGGAAGTTGGAGATACCTGAGATAGCCAAGATACTGGTTGAGGCAGCAGGAAAATAGCATAAACTTGATTACTCCAGGGATAGATACAGTAACATGACATTATGTATCAGGGCCAGCAAAATCATTATAGGCATCAGTGTTGCTTAGGTTGCCAGCTCCAATAGTACCCTGGCTGAAGCTGCAACATAACCAGCCTGGAATGAGTCATGTTAATGGCTGTGTCCTGAATAATACAGCCAGAGTCATACTGGACTGGAAAAGTATAACTGCCTATTTAAAAATCTATGGGCCGTTTATATTGTTTCAAAGTTAAACGGAGCCTTTAGAAGATATTAAAGTAGGTGAAGGAGGCTTGAGGGAGAAATGAAAAAATAGGTACAGTGTCAAGTTATTAGTATAAAATTGATTATACTAATGCTTGTATTACATCTCTAAGAGTGCCCCATCTGACCTGTTTTACAGAAACCAGGCAGAGTCAAGAGTACTTATGAAGTTAATGAAAGTGTTGTGCCTGCTCTCACAAATATGATTTGAGTGTTTACTAACTATTAAATAGTGGAACATAAACCAAGAAAGCATGATCTCTGTCAATCGGAGTTCCACGTGCGGCCAGAGGAAAGTGTACGGCTCTGAGAGTCAGGAGAAGGATTGACTTGTGGATATGTCATTGGATTGGAGAACTGAGTTCAGTCCCTGGCTCTGCCACAGGTTTCACATGTGACTTCAGATTAAGAGATTCCAAGGCCAGAAGGTACCATTGTGAGCATCTGTTCTGACTTCCTGTATACTATGTGCCATAGAACCTTGCTCAACAATTCCTAAATCAAGCCTGTAACTTCTCTCTGAGCCATAGAATATTTAAATCAAGAAGTCTTGATTTAAAGACTTAAAGTGAGGGAGAAGCCACTACGTTTGTAGGTAAATTATTCCAAAAGTTAATTATCCTTGCTGTTAAAAACATGCACCTTACTTCTAGTCTGAATTTGTCTCTCTCATTTATCTACAGCTAGAGTAAAGAGCTGTCTACTGTCAGAAATCTCTTCCCCACATAGGTACTTGTAGATTCTGATCAAGTCTCTTCTTAAACCTTCTTCTGGATAAACTAAACAGATTGAGCATCTTAAATCTCTCACTGTAAAGAATATTTTCCAGACTTTAAATCATTCTTGCAGTTGTCTTCTGAACCTGTTCCAATTTTTCAACAGACTTTTTCACAGCGTGGCCACCAGGACTAGACACAGTATTCCAGTAATAGTCTCATTAATGTCATATACAGACTTAATATCACCTCCCAGACTCTTACTTCATTTCCCCTGGTTATGCCTTGCTACAGCACTGCATTTGGAGTTCACTCGCTTATCTATCATTACCCGAAGTCTTTTTCAGGATACAGTAAGTAACCTGCAGTAAGGGTGACCTAGGTTCTTTGTTCCTAGATGTATGACCTTGCATTTGGCTGTATTAAAATGCATGTTATTCAAAGGAGCTCACCTTACCAAGTGATATAGATCAGTCTGCCCTCTCACCATCATTTTTCCCACTCCACCAGCTTTTGTGTTGCATGCAAATTTTACCAGCAATGATTTTATATTTTCTTCCAGATGATTCCTATAGATATTAAATCACATTGAGCCAAGGATAGATCCCTGTGGGATTTTTTCAAATCAGAATGTAATGCTGGACTAAGTTGGACACCATGCCATAATACCTTTAAATATATTAGGTCAACACAGTTACCATTATCCAGCAAATTTGTAATCTCGTAAAACATATCCATTTTGTTTTACAAGACCTATTTTCCATTAAACCGTGTTGATTAGCATTAATTCTGCTACCATTCTTTAATGCTTTATTGTTTGAGTTCCATATCATCTTTACCATGATTTTGCCTGGGATTGATATTGGATCAACTGGCCTGCGGTTACCTGGGTCATCCCATTTACCCTTTTTGATACAACCGTAGCTTTTTGGCAGTTCTCTGAAACCTTTCCTGTTCTTCTTCTTGTTGTTAATCATGTTTATTTCAGCAGGGCCAAAGGACCAACCAAGAATGGGGCTCCATTGTGCTAGGCACCATATGAATAGAGAGAATCAGAGAGTTTACAATCTAAATAGACTGGACAGACACAGGGTGGAAAAGGACAGAACACACAGAGTGAATGATGGTGGCAAACAAATGTCATGTTAATTTCATGATTTGTTTTTGTTTTAAGATTTGTTAAAAATCAACACTAATATTTCAGAGAGTTCCTTGGCCAATTCTTTTATGACACTTGGGTGTAAGTTATCTGGTGCTGATTTTAAAATCTTTAACTTTAATAATTGCTGTTTAATATCCTTCCTAGTTATTTATGGATTAAAATGTATTTCCTTCTCACTGTCTGAATAAATGATTCTGCCTCTTTCCAAATATAGAACAGAGATACTTATCGGATACTTCTGGGTTTTTTTTAATAGGACCTAACTGACTTACGTGATTCAGGAAATCACTTAAGCATGATCTTAAATGCCTGGCTGATTTGTGCTTTGTTTCTCCAACTGTAAAATTTGTGTGTGTGTGAGTTCCCCATGTGTAAAATGGGAATAATATAAGAATGTTGGAAGGATACATTTGTTGGTGTTTGTAGATGCTTAGATACCATGGAAATGGGGAACATAAGAATAGATAGAAAGATATAGAATAAAGTGAATTTATTGTACCAGGTAGCCCCTTCCTTAATCATTGGTTTTTGAATTCCTGCCTTGCTGTTTGTCACTTCTCACATCTGAAAATCGGTTGCATAGTTTGATAGAATTCAGAATCCTGGTGTGCCAGAATTAGATTTATGGATAAAATGTACCCATTGACTAACATTACACGAGTTACACTTGGCTACTGCACATCTGTAAGAACAAAGTGCATGGCTTCCATGTGATAACAATGCATCAAAACCAGTTTGTTCAGTGTATTAGAGTGAAGCTCAAATGAAGTGGATTCATAAAGATTGAACATTTAGAGTGCCTTAGGTGTCAGTAACCATAGGTGCATCTATTGGCAGTAGCTTGATTAATGTACAGTGTGTGGCTTCCCACCTAGATTCTTAGCTATTGCTGCATTTAAAAGAGGCTATAAAGAAAAAATACAGGTGCTTTCACATTCATGGACATCAACTGGAGTTGAAGACACTGAACATGGCGTTTCATTATATCCACCGGCTTGCAGCCTAAAAATCTAAATGTAAGAATTATTAAGGGCCTGCTCCTGATGCCACTGAATCCAGTGCCAAGACTCCCATAGTTTCTAATGGGAGTAAGATCAGGCCTTCATTTTCCTGTATCATGCCCTCAAGTAATATAGAAAGGCATTAATTAGCAACAAAGATTTTTAGCCTATAGGGTTTTCAACTTTGGTGAGACATTAGGAATATTATTTCTAGTGTGTGCCTTGAGTTCTTGATATGAGTTGTTATATTACTGTGGCATCTGGTCATGTGACATGTCACCAAGAGGGGTCAGGTTGTTCAAGGAAAATTAAGTCCAAACACCCACATTGGTCATGTATATTGCAAAACATGAAACATTTATTAAACATTTTTGTAAAATGTATTTGCCATACTATGTTTTACACATCATATTTTATACTTCTCTTTTACACTCTTTCTATTTCTTAAAGGGCCAGTGGTAGTTTTGTCCTTTAAAAATAATAATCTATTTTTCCTTTATTAAATTTAAATCAAACCCAGACCATCACACCATTCAGATTGGTTAAGAATTTAATAATATTTGGCCCAGTCACTGTTACAACTTTTTTTGTGGACATCAAATGAAAGTCCCTACAACCCTTATGTGAGAAATTTTTGAAGTCCCATTAAGGGCCATTCCTCATAAGGGATTATAGGAGTGGGCCATAACAGATTATTTCCTTTATTCTTATAAACATAATGAATCTGTTTATATAAGGAAGAAAAAAGGGTAATTAAACTAGTTTGAACTTATATATTATTTTTAAGAACTGCAAAAAGGAACCTGTCAAAAGTGAAAACTTAAGTCCTTATGGTCTTCTCCATTGAAGGGACAGGGACATGTACACTGTAGGTGTGAGAACGAGTACTAATGAGTTGAGCAAGACAAAACAGCCCTATCACCACGGATGATGCAAACTAAAGAATTAAAAAAAAGAGAGTAATGGAATGGTGCTCAGAGAATGAGGTGTAATTTGCTATGCAGTAAGCATAGCCAGCATACTGCATTCATCTGAGGCTCATCATTCTAAAGCAGGATTGAATTAAAGGATTTAACCTACCAAAGGCCATTTGTATGCAGCCAACACTGCAGCTTAAGTATCTTTCAGGAATAAAATAGAATCTCTTTTTATACCTGGTCATTTTTTCCCTTCACGCCTCTGTTTTTATGATCTTGTGGGTTTTTTTAAATGCATGGCATTTCTTCAGTGCTGCTCTCTTTCCCTCTCATTCCCTTGAAAAGTCCCTTTAAAAAAAGTTTCATTATGAATCACAGTGCCATCTGCTCCTGTTTCTCCAACCAACATAATCTTAATTTAGTACTAAACTAGTGTCAAAATACCTAGTAGTCAGAAGTACTCACTGGCAGATGCTCAACAAACCAAGCCCTAATTGTGTAAACCTTGGTGTTCAGTATCCAGATCAGATACCAAAAACAACAACAACACCCAAACCAGTAGAGACTGGACTGAATATTGGCTCTGATTCTATGCTGCACCACTGGGAGGGAGGGAAAATATGGTTGTATGCTACCTTTGCACCATCCATATTCTGGGCTGGCTGAGGGCCAATGTACGCGGGGCTGCTTGAATTATGGCAGTCTCTCGATGATTGTCTATGGGCTGTATCACAGCTCAGAATCTCATGCAGATATGTCCTTGCTTTCCCTTTGTATTCAATAGAATGTAGATACTTGAGTTGTAATTTGACTTGACATCCCTTCTTCTCTTACAAAACAATGACCGTAAGTAGTCAGGACCTCGACTTGAGGTATTTATTTAGTACTGATGCAGTGAAGTATGTCACCTTCTGAATTGCCAACCTTTTCCTGCAGCCCTTGGAAATGGAGGCCTCCCCATTTAGGTACCCACTCAGATTTATCCTGGCTGTGAATGGTGTTGCTTTAGGCCAGGTGTCCTGCCCACGGGTTCGCATGCGCTAACTGTAGGAGACCTTGTCGCAACCTCCGGGGAACCAACAACTGACGAAGCGGCTCCGGTGTTTGTGGTTCTTGAACCACCCAATATAGGCGGTCCCCATGGATCTCAAACCGAGGCCCCTGCGGAGTTCTCGGAGGTGCGTCCTCTCCAGGGCCGGGGACGGTGGCCTGCTCCCAGGTCCTGCTTAGAGTCGGGTCTTCTCTTTGATCCCTCACGAAGTCAAGATCCCGCTCCAGCTCTGTCTGTGCGTCTTCCACGGAGGGATGTCGGGTGTTAGCGGGCACCTTCCCCGCCGTAGACGTCCCTTCCCCGGGGTCTGCCTCCGGTGTGCGTCCGAGCAGTCCCCTTCCTGGAGACGTAGCCCCTTCCATTTGTGGAGCGGGTGGTTGATACTGCTGGAGGATCTCCCTAAATTCTGGTCAGTCTCGTCCCAGCACTACGGGGTAGGCCAATCTGGGGGCCATGCCCACGTGGAGTACTTCCTCCCACTGGCCAATTCCGATCCTCACCCAGGCTGTGGGGTAAGGGCGGATGTCCCCATGGACACATGGTAGGTGTATCTTTTCCCCCGAGAGTCTAAGATCCGGGACCAGCCCCTCCTGTAAGAGGGTCTGACTGCATCCTGAGTCCACAAGAGCATTTGTGGGGGTCCCCTCGACCCACACAGGGATCACTAATTTTCCCAGCCCCCTTTTCCGGGCTCTGTGTCCGGCAACCCACACTTGCCCATAGTTGCAATCCATGAAGGGGCATTCCCACTGAAAATGTCCCTCTTGTCCACACTTCCAGCAGCGATTCCGGCCTTCCGAGGTCCGAGGCCTTCCCTTGGCGGGCTCCGCCCCCCTTGTGGGGGCCGTTCCCTTCGAATCAGAGTCCGCAGAACTCTGTGCCTGGGTTCAGGGCTGGGAGGCTTAGTGGGGGTGGAGCGGGTGTTGGACGGAGAGCCCCGAGCCTCCGCTCCCCGAGGGCTTCCCTTGTCTCTCCTGCTCAGGTTTCTGGACCTCCGTGGGCCCACGGAGTCCTCCATCAGGCCCACGGCTGCTGACAAGGTCGCCGGCCGGTGACGTTGCACCCATGCTTTCCCTCCTGCCGGGAGGATCTGGGTGAACTGTTCGAGCGCCACCGTTGCCGCCACCTGAGGCCCAGTCAAGCCTTCTGGCTCTAACCATCTCCAACAGTGGTCCCGTACCCGTTGGGCCACGGCCCGAGGTCGAGCCCCAGGAGGATACTGTTCTTTACGTAGGCACTGGTGGTACGTCTCAGGGCTAATGCCGGTCCGGTCTAAAATGGCCACTTTCACCCGGGGGTACTCCAAGGCCTCTCAGGGATCAAGGTTACGGTAGGCCGTATGTGCCTGTCCCGTCAAATAAGGGGCTAGCATGGTGGCCCAGTGTTCTGGGGGCCATCGAGCAGCGGTGGCGACCCGTTTGAATGTGACCAGGAATGCCACGGGGTCGTTGCCTGGTCCCATCTTAGTGAGGTGAACTGGCAGCCCCACCGGAGCCTCCCCAGATCCCGCTCCTGTAGGTGTGGGGGCGGGAGCTCCTGTTGGGCGCAGTAGAGTTGCCACTTGTTGGACTAGGCGTTCCTGTTGCAATTGTTGCTGGGCAGCCAGCTCTCGAAGGAGTTGCTGCTGTTGATCCTGGTGCTGGGTCATCTGCAACTGCTGCTGGCTGGACATCTGCTGCATCATGTGAGCCTGCTGCTGCCGCTGTTGGGCCGCCTGCTCTTGCTGATTCTCCAGCAACCACTTTAGCAGCTTCTCTGTATCCATCTTAGATGGCGGTGGGGCTTCCGCCGTCTAGATTCCTTAGACTGGACCTTTCAGCAGGTCCCGGGCGTTGCCCACATTCTCCACCACGTGTGACGGTCCCCACTCCTGGGGTCAGGGCAGCGTGGGCTAGTAGTCACAGTCTGTAAAGCCGCCCTTCAGCGCAGGGCAGTGCGGCTTAGCGGCCGGAGTCTGTAGCACCCCCTTTGGTTCAGGGGAGAGCGGCCTAGCGGCCAGAGTCCATAAAGCGACCCTTTAGCGCAGGGTAGCATGGCCTAGTGGCCAGAGTCTATAGCATTGGGGTAGGGCTGCCCCTGTATGGGGGCCCAGGCCCACCTGACTCCACCCGGCCCCGACCCAGGGCCCTAACAGTGGCATAGCGGCTTGCCACTGACTCAGCGGGGTGGTCCCACCGAAACACGCTGAGTTTCCTTGGGTGGGAGGTACCACTCCGTCACCCTCCCTGGGTCACTTCCTACCAGAGTCCATGATGGGGTTTCCCATGAGACGTCGATCCCCCTGTGTTCGGCAGGTCCAGTCGTCTCCAGGGTCTCCTCCAGTCGCCGGGGTGCAGGCGGGCTGTGGACAGCTTCAATTCCCGGCGTAGTCAGAGGCTGTGGCTGGCCCTCCGCAGGAGCTTCCCAGGCAGGTCCTTCCCCTGCGGCCTCCAGCCCAGAATGAGCCAGTCTCCCTCCCTTTATACTACTACAGCACTTGGAGCATGCCCAGTCTTGCCAGGGAGGCGGGACTTCCGCTGTCAATACCTGGGGTTTAACCCTGTCTGGGCTAGTGCGGGGTAAGCCGGCCCCGTCACACCTGGTGGTACATATGGTTGAATATTTTATTATTATTTTAAAGGGGGCGGGGGGAAGCCTAATGTAGGTATAGTCATAAAGTCCAACTGCTTAATTTTAGAAAACTTGATTATGTTTCTGCCTACTGGGCCCTGAGTTATGCTTCAAAGTTAATATGCAAAACATCTCTTTGAAATTCAGTAGCTACACATTTACTCATAACCCTGGGTTTAGTAACAATTTCCAGAGGGGGAAAGCTTTCTGCTGCCTGGTTAACTGGAGGAGGTTTGAGGAAACAACTTTCTCATTTGAAACCTTTTTGAAGCAGGGATGGCTTAGGCAGACTTTTCTGGCTCTGAGCACTCTTGTTCCTTCCTGTTTGCCCAACGTATATTCAATGATGTGCCATAGGGACCAAACTATTAAATGGTGATATCAAAATATACAAATAACCTTTTGTATAGAATCCTGTAACCACATACTCTGCATATATAACTATGCAAGCAGTACTCCTATGCGATTGTAAGACCAGACCAAATTGCCATGCGAAGGTTAAAAGAGAAAAGTCAATGGAGGAAAAAATGACACAACGCTAGCTTTGAACCTGAATATTTCCTACCCTGCAACTAACTTCATTGTGCACAAGCCACAAGTGAACTTTACACACCCATATGAGCAAGTGAAAACATGATTCTTAACAGCGGTATTCACACTATGCTGAACTTTTGTATAGTTTTTTTCAAAGTCATATTTTTATTAGTAGACCAATATTTTGAAAAAACAAAATTAATTACTAAAATATAAGACAGACCAAAGGCATGTGTCAGTCCCTCCTGGAAATCATATGGAAGAGAAAAAAAACCTCTATAATTTTAGCTAACTATCAAGAAATCTAGTGCACCCTGCCAGTTTTAGAACTGTGAATATTTGCATTGGATTCTGTTTTCATTATAAATGCAAGCCTTGTCATTTGTTGGAATGGAAAGGAAGAAGGTGTTAAGAAAACAAGAATATACAGATCAGGTAAACATACTTTCCTCTTAATTACTTAAAATAGTGTTATATTCATATTTTCTTTTGTATCTCAAAGGGAAACCAGCAAGTAAACAAGAAGTGACACTGCAGTGAGAAAGAATTATTAGTCTGATTAACAGAAAGAGCTCTTGGAAATGTGTAACAAAATAATATAAGAATCATGTTAATGAAACTCACATCAAGCTGGAACATAAGTCCCTGGGGAGAATAAAGTAAAGAAGGCCAAAGAACAAGAGAGAGAGATACAGAAAGATGCACTGTCCCCTTTTGAATCCAAAATATTGCTACAACAGCAATCACATTGGTTTAGTAAATTATTTCCTTGACGTATGCTGCTTATCTGTTATAAATGTAAATACTCTATTGCTAGGAGTGTGGTATATTTGGACATTTATCTATAGACCAAACTTTTCAGACTTGATTACCAAACATTCTCCCCCATACCACATAGTTAGTGACCTAAATAGAAATGGCCTAATTTTTAGAAGCATCCAAAACTACCATAGAAGTCAACTGGAGCTGCAGGTGCTCAACATTTCTGAATTTCAAACCACTTGTTCAGGTGCCTAAATATAAGTTTAAATGTGTAAATTTAGGCACCCAAGTTTTTGTAACGGTTGGCTCTAATGTTTAGTCTGTTTAAGCTGAAGACTAATTATTATTCTCATCAGAATAATCTCAGTGGTACCTTGTATTCCCTTCCTGCCTGTCTATTGTATTCATCTGTTGTCTCTTTCTCTCATCATATACTATCTCCCACCAGCAGCTGGGGGTGTAATTCCCAGCTTGGGTAGATGTACACGCACTAGCTTGATCTATTGCCTTAAAATAGCAGCGTGGTGGTGGCAGCACATGTGGCAGCTTGGGTTAGCCACCCAGTGGGTTGGGTGGGATTGTACTTGAGCGGGTAGCCCATGCCGCCTCAACCACACTGCTATTTGTCGGCACTAGCTAGAGCTGCTGTGTAGACATACCCTTAGACTGTAAGCTCTTTAAGGCAGGAACCATAATTTTGTTGTATGTGTGGTGTCTAGTGCAAGGCAAATCTGATTTAGGTCCCAGGCACTATCACAATACACATAATAATAAACTGTTCAATTACAGTGTTGCTACTGAACAGCAGTACTGCTTAGTTCATTTTCTTCTTCTGCATGTGATTTGCATGTCTCTGTCCGAAGCATTTCCTCCATGAGAGTAAATCACTTTGCTGCGGCCAAATAAAAGCAGTGCTGGTGCATCCCTTTCTGCAAAGCAACCTGTGGAAGGTGACAGAGGGCTGGCAAGCTCTGCAAGGATGATTCTCTGGAGTTTCCAAGTGGCGGTCCTTTACAATGAGAGGAGTTTTGGGTACGTAAAGATGGTTGGGTTTGTGACCTCGGAATCTTGTGAAAAATGGAGATACACTGGGAAAGGAAGCACCAGATTTGTGAGAGCAGAGGCATCCAAACTGAGAACTAACTGCTTTGTGCTGCTCCCCTCTTTCTCTTGTCATGTACCCAAATGAGGAATTTTGTATTTGCATGAGCTCAGGACCTGATCCAAATTCCATTAAAGTCAATGAAAAGGCCCCCAAGCAGGTAGAAAAAAACCCTGGCTGTCTTTGAGGCAGGAAGGTGTACTGAGCTCAGACCATTTCTGCCAGAGATTTTGATTCGGATTCAGCTTGTTGGAAGACATATCAGCATTCAAAATCTCAGCCTAAGAAGCATAATCATGATAAATGACTCATGGAATAATTTATTGTAGGCAGGAGAGGTGAGGGGGTGTATATCTAACTATTATTTTGTTTTCTGTGTGCTGCACCTGTGTAGTTGTGGGAGTCTTCAGTCCACCAGAGAAAGCTGCCATTCTGCATTCAGTTCAGATGCAGTCTGTGTCTGAGGGAGACTTTACTTTTCTCTTTATTGTTCTTCTGCTTTTCCCATAGTCTAGAATAAAAGACATTTAAACTGAAAGTATTTGATTTGCTCTCTGTGTATACAAAATAGGGAGAGAAGAGGAGAGGGTAGGGACAGATGCAAAGGAAATAACGACTCATTTGATGTGACTTCTGGCACTTAATGGTGTGTACTCTTAGCTTCACCAATTTAAACTCCTGTCGTCTTAATATAGTCTGTAATTATTCCTCAGGGTGCTTCAATTCATCAAGTGTCTATTTAAAGTAAGGAGTAAGCTTTCTTTGACAGCTTTGTGATTGGAGTTCTATAGACACTAATGTAAAGCAACTGACTTTTATTCTTAGAAAAATATTCTCTGCCAAAAAAAAGTATTCTAAATACCTTAGTGGAATAAATTCATCTTTCATGTTTAGGTTTGATTTGCAGTTTCTCATTTCATACTTGAATAGGAGAACTCCCTTTAGTTTCACAACCTTGTCTAAGGTTCTGCTGGTATTTATTAAAAGCAAAATTAGAAAAACTGTTCTCTGTTATGCATATAAGTGATAGGAGTTGAATTCTTGTGATAAGACAAAGCATTGCTGCAATTTAACGTGGCCGCAAGCCACAAGTTATTGATTAGAAGTGATAGAACATGGTACTTGCACTCATTTGCAAGATGCAATAAATTTATATCACCTCTATATTTTGGGTGGATTAGCATCTAGCTCCAATCACAACATACAATGTCTATTATGCTTTCTATATCGTGAGTTGGCAAAGAATGTTATTGTCAGGCTAAACCTATAGATACACAGTATATAAAGCCAAGCAGAACCCACAATCCGCTAGTGACAAATAGCAATCCTGATGGTTATAACTCTCAGATGTAACGTTATGGAGTAAACTGTGTCATTAAGGCACAGCTTTGTGTTGAGTGTGGTGCAGAACCACACTACTCCATTGGGGCATCCTAAGGAGTACAGCTAATGTGCCACTTTGAATGACATACCTGTTTCAGTCCCCAAGTGGCCAGCTGTGTGATCAGTCTCCTACTCCTACCTCCTTGCACCCTTTCAGGAGCTGCTCCTGCAGAGTCTTTGTGCTTCCCTCATGTAAGCACATCTGTTGTGCCCAGTCCTAGCACAAGTGCACAAAGTGGTAAGAGAGGTGAAAAGAGCTGCCCCTTGCCCAGGGACCATGCACAACCTGACCCTCATACTGGTAGCCCATGAAGTATTTTAAAACATGTGAAACAGAAAAAGTTTGCAGCATCTTTAATCAGTTGTACAGCAGCATGCAAATGAACTGAAATCAATTGCATGGTGATTAGATGAGTTACCTCTGATGTTGCAATTTAGCCCCAGAGCAGTGAGCTGTTCATACTGTCTGAAAATCAGCATGTCTAGAAATCATGTAAAACATTCCCCTCCCTGGTTTTACTCTGTTACCCTCCAGCGGAATAGGAGAAATGAGAGCGCAGGGCAGAAAGAAATTTGTTTGATTTCAATCTAAATATGTAATGCCAACCTGGGGTGTTAATCAGTGGCTGCTACCTCTGCATTCTAGACTGACAAAAACCTATAAGAAGCTGGTGATGGCACATTTAAGGTGGAAGAAAACCTTGTATCCTAGGATGGACATGATTTGTAGAGAAGGGGTCTGGTCTGAGCCTGGATTGTTCAGAGTCCATCCTTCAGTGGCATCTTGTGGCCTGATCTTGTGCATCCACAATCTTCATGCAAGTCACTCATGTTGTGGGGGGATTAGCATCTCTCAGGCTCAGGCCCCTAGAAGGAGACCGATAGGAAGAGTGACAGAAAATTTCAGCCTAAGGGTCATCAAGGAGGGTAGAGAGAGGGATAAAGGGAATTTTGAAGGAGTTTTTGTTAGGAGATATATAGGAAAAGAGAGAAGTCTGGAATAGGGAGCCAAGAAGAAGTATAAAACATATGGAAAGTTTCTGGGGAAAATATGTATAGATCAGGCGAAGCAAGAAGCAAAACACAGTGTTTGGTGGTTATGCATTTTTTTATTCAATTATAGTTGTCAGTAAACAACAATTAATTCCAAAGCCAAGCAGCCTTTTCTTTCTCTCCCTCTCCTCCGAATCCACCAGATCATTTCTGAGCAAGAAATAAAGGAGCAGGATAAGCATCTTCTGTAATATTGCTTGTGGTAGCAAGGACTGGGAATCTTTTAGGAGGTTTGTGATTTGCAAGGATTGTGATTGGCCTGTTTTGGAAACTGCAAAGGGAAAAGACTTGGCCCATAATGGCCTGGAGAGTTGTACCTCGGACTGAGACAAAAATCAAGGCTGAGATCAGCAGCATCCAGTTCTGAATTACTGATGATTTGAAATGGGTGTTTAATAATATGAGGTGTTTAGAACCTGGGACAGATGCCACATAAATCTAAATAAATGAATACAAACAGTAAGGTAAAGTTAGAGCTGAGATGCTCTTGAAGTTGGTATTATCCCCTTGAGGTCCCTTTCCCTGTATCCTCATGCCTGTCCTCTCCATAATGAGTATGACATTGCTGTATCGTGGGAAATCAGGGGATTAGGGTTCTTGTATTACTGGGATTACTATTTCTGGCGTTTCTTATTTCCCAGTGAATACTTTAACCAGAATTTCTTGTCACCATCCAGAGAACATTCCATTATACATTTTTTTCTTAATATTTCTCAAACTTAAAGCTGACCGAGTAGAAAGCCCCGAGGGAATGTGGCAACAGCAACACTGCTTGTCCAACGCTGTATGGGGTGCAAGCAGCCAGCTGTGGCAAGGAGGTGTGATTTATAGCTCCAGATAGCTATGAATTTGGCATTACCCTGGTGTGTGCACACCTTGGCATTACGAATAAATAAATAATGAAATAGCTGAAAATTGGTTCCACTTAGAGTTGATTCCCCTTTTACAGTTGATCACTACACCTTAAAGCACTACAGGAAATACAGGAAATTTCATATACAAAAATGATAGATGCATGCAAATTGGATAAACACATTCAGTAAATTATAACCTTTCCAATGATATCTTACAAGACCCATCTTGCATAAAGTATATCTTAGTTATACCATATTCATATCATAAGAATATTTCCATAAAGAATATGGGGTGTAACGTCACACTAAGTTTTAAAAGTATTCTCAAAACAGCTACATTAAGACTTATTCACTTGATGTAAGCCATTGAACCTAGATATTATTACAGACAAAAACCTATGTTAAAAGAACTTTATTAAGGTTGCAAAATCAAACACTCAAAAGTTAGGAAATGCTTGCATTAAAGTTGTGCCTGTGCAATCTTAATTTGCCCCCACTTGTGCATTATGATAGAGTCTATAATTACAAGGGAGATAAATTAATTCTGGGAGGCAACTTTAATTCTGGCATTTCCAAATTTTGAGCACCTGACTTTGGAACCTTAATATTATTTTAACATAGTGGGGGTTTGAGGCATAAAATTAAAAAAAAAAATTGAACCCCCCTGAAATTTTATCAAATGACACCATATTGACACCCACATGGTTCATCAACAGGGTTGCAATCTTTAGATCCACCACACAGACTTCTGCCACTTGAGCTAACAGTGACTGACAGCAGTAGTAAGTAGTCATCCTTTATGTGGACCAGCTCTAGAGGGGGATGAGACACACTTTGACAGTGGGTTTTACAGAAATTTCCTGACAGCGGAGGAATGGTGAAACTCAGAAAGCTTGGGTTCCATTCCAGTATCTGAGGTGGCATGTTCTCTAGTGGGCAAGGACTCCTTTGCCAGTTTTCCCCCAAGATTGCCATCTCTTTTTCTCTCGTCCCCTCCTAACTATCCAATCCCGTCTCTTCTCCATCTCTGGCTCCTTGTCCCAATATACTGCTTTCCCTTCCCTGGTCCAGCTCATGCCCCTGCTGTATTTGGGACAGGTGGCTTCCTCTTCCATGCTGCCTGGATGCCTGCAGGGGAGTCACTGAGACCAGGGGAGAGACTGGATTTCTGCTCCCAGTGCTGGTCCTGGACAGGATGGGCCAGGTATCATAAGTTACACAGAAAATCTGGCTTCCCCTCCTCTAGCCCTAGGTGAGAACATGCTGAGTCACTCCGTGGAGATGGACATGCACAGTCTGGTCACACATAGAAGCTGTGATGGATAGAGCATGCTCAGTTAGGATGGACTCTTCAGAGATTTTAGCTGCTGAACTCAAAGAAGTCTCTACTGGGCAATTGTGAACTGAAATTTTTCAAAGGCTTATAAATTGGCCATATTTGGATTTTCACAGGAGCAGACATAGGCACGTCACTGACACAAAAGCCTCCCCATCAACAAATTTCAAGTTCCTGCTCCAAAGCACCAAGAGAGCAGATATTCTCAAAGAAAAGAACAACAGAACATTTAAAAATGTTAAAACAATATATTTTTCCTAGTCTTGTTCTTTGAGATGGCTGAACCATTTTGGCTGAAACTTTCCAAAGAAATATTGAGCGTGAGGCAGATGCCTGGTATGGAAAATTTCAGCCCAAAGGATTAAAGTTTTGCAAATTTATAAGCAACTGAACATAAGGTCTTATAATTGGAAGTGTTGGACAATCTTAATAACAGGCTATATGGTTTCAGAAATGATATCCTGTGTTGTCTTGCATTGGAAAACATTCTTGGGCATGTATACTTATAATGCTCTGCAATTAGATAATAAGAGATTGACAATATACACATTGTGGTAATTAATGATGGACTAAAACACTTAACTATGGAAACTAAAGAGTAGAAAAGAGCATGATATATCCTAAAAGTAGCAGGAAGTGATGGATTGGCAAAGCAATCAGTTTTTGCTGCTTTTGCTTAGTGATACAGACACTTCCACCCTACTGATTAGTAACAAAGTACTTGTTGGACTAAGAAGTTTGTTAATTAAAGCAAGTAAAATGGTAAATTATTTATTTATTTATTTTTATCTAGTGCATATTTCCCTTATGAAATCTCTCTAATTAGGGGGCATAACATGTTTAAAGAACAGTAATTGGGACTGAGGTGTGTGGGGAAGGAGGTGAAACTTATTAGTGTGTTGTGGGTTGTATTGGGATGGTCTTAAATGGAAGTTTCGTTATATTAGATAAGAGATCACAAAATTCCCCATTTAATATCGGATGAGGGAGCCTCACATGGTACCAAAGGATATCCTAGGGGCTGTTATCATAGACCAGGTCACTGTCCTCACTTTCCTGTAGTTATGAAACTCCTCTCTATTCAAACTGATAATATATAATTTGCCTGTCTCAAAGTACACAGTAATAGCGCATGAGTCACACAGCTCTCTTGTTATCCCCAAACCCAGGGGGATCGCATGGTTTTCTACATGGAGACCATTTTTTGTGTCCCCTCCATCGATATAGTAGCATGACACTGATGGCGAAGCATTTTCAGGGCTTCCTACACCAATAGTTGTCACAAGAAAATCCCCAAACTAGGATTTCACAACATGAAAGCAGATTTCCTATGAGGCTTATTTATTATGTGCCCCATCCTCCACCCTGTTCTCCACATGCAGTCCCTGGACACATTCAGGTCTTTCCAGGGAGCCTAGCATAGGGTCAGGAAGGTGACACCCCATTGTTGTGCACTCAGGATCATAAGGAAAGTACGTCAACCACCCCATGCAGAAACCCAACACAAGGCCTGTGCACTAGAGAATAGCCATTCTGTTTTGTGGCAACATTCAAGGTTTCAAAATTTGTTTTCATTCCACATTGGGATGAAAACAAAACCTTCCAAATGTTTTGGTGAAAAAGGAATTGGGTAGAAGTGTCCATTTTCAGATCAAAACCTGAGTCCTCTGGGAAAGCTTTTTGTGTCTAGGGAGCATGCTCTCTCCTTCTAGTCCTGGATCCCAAAAATCTTCCATGTGAAAACATCATAGAAACTAATATAGCTCTGCACAACCCTTTGGCTTTGACTATATGATTCCAACTGTCTCTACTGTGCCAGACTCAAGCCCCCAAAGTAGGGTCTTTTGCAAAGGGGTGGATTTCTAGGATGAAAATCTGGTCCATTGAAGTGTGTGTGTATAAATTAAACTGATACCAAGCAACAGAAAACTGTTAGGAGGCACCTCTGTAATGACCAATAGACAATATACTCTGCTATTTTCTCTAGAATTCTAAATACTCTCCCTTTCAGGAGAAGCATACATGTGTGCAGGAAGGGAACAGTCATTAAAGACAGGGTGGGGGGAGAGAAACTTTCGCATCAAAGCCTGATGTTACAGCTACTTTGAATGCTCTATTTCTAGGAATTTGCCAGAAGTGCTAATTAACTTGTGAATGCATGTCAACGTACAGGTCTGTTACTTGGAACATATAATTATGTGTATTACCAGTATGTCTAATTGACAACTAATAATTTGTAATATGTATAGGTAGATCACTGGGTTAAAATACATTAGCTGTCACATTAGTAACAAAAAATACATCAGAGAATGCAGCGTATTCACTGAGGAGGCCCAGGGACTGAGTAACAAATGATAATATATTTGGACTGGCCAACTCCACTGTTTTAGTGGTGTCACAAACATTAAAACAAAATTTTCTTACATATTTCACAGAATAGCCCACCTAACAATAATTTGTGGACTAAAGCTTCTAAGAATTAGTGCGGTGATCAAGTATAAGAATAACAGGACCATTAACAATTGGATATTGAAGTGTTATGATGCATAACTAACCTATCTCCCCAGCTTGTCTAGGATTATTTCCTACAGTACATTCTCCACTGTTATGCCCAGCTGTAATGGCTGAAATGATGGGTATTATCCCTTTGGTATTATGCAGTCTAATAGACCTCACTATTGAGATTTTCCTCTGACAGTCCACCTGTTTCCTTTCCATAATTTCCTCCATTACATATTAAACAACTCAATCTTAAGAAAATGAAAGATGTGTGTTTTGAGAGAGAACAATCTAAACTTAGGGCATCTCAGAACATGGGTGTCTCTCTAGCAGTAGGCTTGTTTCAGAATGTTGTGTGAAACATTAGAAGGGAGGTGGGATGCAGATGCAGTAGCAAATGAGTATTCGTCACACACTTCTAATTTCAGCCAAACGAAGCTAGTGCTTAACCCACATGGCTATGGAAGACAGCAATTAAATTGTTGCTAGTTATACTGCTTCCACAATTGTAACCAAAAGATGTTACAGTATGTAAGCTGGTGGAGTTCCCATGCTGATTGTAGTTCAGACTGAACTCCTTTCTAGGGAATGGCTTTTTTGTTAAGTCAAATAACAATAAACATCAGCTCAAGCTTTCTTCCTACAGCTGTCTGTTTCTTGGGTTGCCCGGGAGAGAGCTCTCTGGCCTAGCTCCTTTTGCCTGTAGAAACACACTCATCTCCCTTATATCCAGGATGCAGTTAATGATTAGCTTCTGTTACAATGAGTCAGCATCTCTCTTTAGGGTTCGAACACCTGCTAACAAGGTGAGTTAACAGAAGATCCATGCTACCTGGTTAGTAATTTCCCCTTTCCCCTTTCATTATAAATAAATAAGTAACACTGCAATAGATTCTATTGTTAAGGTTGATATGGCAGCTTTATTTTTAAGGCCTTATGTACTGCCCTTAATCAGGACAGAAATTCATTCCTGTGATGTCCCAGGTCTTTGAACCAAGGCCTGGGCAGCCTCAGACCTCCCCCCCAATGGCTACTGAAATTGGGTGGGCTGAGAAGCGACTACGGTTATAGCCCCAGCCAAAGCACCACGCACAAGAGCTCTGATTGGAGGATCACCCGGCTCCTCTGATTGGTCCAATTACACTATTTAAGCCTGGAGGAGGACCAGGAAATTTGTTTGAACAACAAGATGGTTTCCTATTGTGGCTGCTTTGGACCCTGGCTGTACCTGTCTCCTGCCTTACCCCCACCTTTGCTCCTGTTCCCACTGTGCTTGATCCTTGCCTCTCCCCTTGTCCTTACGCCTCACCTCCAGTCCTCAGTGGCCAGTCCTGGGGCCAACCCTGGCCTCTGAGCCTGACTATGGCTTAACCCTTGGCTCTGTCATTTGGAATCTGAACTTTGATTCCTGGTGCTGACTCTGGCTTGACCACTGGCTCTGGTAATTAACTCTGGTGCTGACCCTTGGCTTCGTTCCCCAATCTGTATGCCTGCTCTGCCCACTAGACATGACTGCCTACATTCTGGTCCGTAACAATTACTGGGAGTTCAGAGATCAAGAGCAAAATACATATCTAGTCTTCTCGTTACAACAGTTTGTAACTTTTCTCAAAACATGATCTTCCAGGCTGGAAGATCTCATGATTGGTCTGGGATGTATGTACAAAATTCATACAAGTCTGCTCAGATATTTTTTAATTATTGAACTGCACTATACCACCTACTTTTAATTTTAACAGAACATTTTTATTGAGATATCAGCCTTACATACAAGTCTGCTAAATTATAGCTACATCATACTACTACAGAAAGTACCAGTGTTATGTACAGTTCCACTTCTCACTGTATCATGATTATGTATGATGTCCATACAATCCCTAGCAGAGGCCTCTTCTAACCACTACCATTAGTAGAATGTAATACAAGTTCATTAGTAAGGGTGACCTTCTCTTGGCAGTGACATTTGTGGTTGAATCTCTTCTCTGCCTGCAGATCTTTATGCATGAACAAGGGGCAGATCACATTTCAAATCATCTTCTGTCTGCCCCTTGGAACTGGGTGCTGTGAATCTGGCGGTGGTAAAGTTTACTAGCTCCATACTCCTTCAGCACAGCCTCATTGTTCAAATAATAGCTACTGTTGTATCTGGTGCTAGATTTATGCATATGTTTATTGTTCAAAGTGGTGTCCTAGGTTCACTTGCAAACATCAGTCTTGATCTTTAGTGCTTCCTCACTTGAGTATGCTCAGAATATCAGCCCAGATAAGACTAACATCATCTGAACTACATTTATATTAGTCACGGTTTTTAATCTGAAAAAATTGTTTCACCATGATTATCTGTTTTTCACAAAACTATGAGCAATGTTTCATCCCCATCTTAACTTGACCTATAGAGTTGCATATACAAATGACTGGACCCACAATATGGGTCACATAGACTTTTAAGACCCTGATTGCACTGAAAAATAAATGGTGCCAAAGATCTGAAAGATAACCCTACATATTACACATAGTTCAAAAATCGTGTAACTCATCTGCAGGACACTTAGTCAAGTCTTGATTCTCATCATCAATGGCTTGTCCACACTGGGTGGGGTGGGGGGAGGTGATTTCTTGTCCCATGTGTTCCCTAATACATGGTAACATCATATTGGAGACAAGGCAGTTTGTATATTTCACATGCATTGGGAGGCAACCTAAGGCCTGCCTCATTCTGCTAATATGTTAAAATTTCAGTTGCCTTAGCTCTGCTAACATGTGGTAACATCTTAATGGAATACATCATAAAAATGACCTTTTTTCCTAGTGGAGACATGGCCACAGAGGTTAGTTTCCAAAGGAGACAGTAGGTTCTGCAGGTTGTGATATATTGCATACATGTCTGTGAAGTGAAGAGAATGTGATATGCCTGATGGGTGTTTTGTGAGATGCTGGGCAGGCTGCGTGTGCCATAAGTTCGTAGCCTATTCATTCTCCTGGACAGGTCCTGAGTCTATGGATATCCATCCCATGAAGTGCCAACAGTGCCATGGAGGAAGCAGCTGACCCCCTTCTGAGCTGAGCAAAGAAGATCTATGTGTAGAAGACCACCTCTGCCCATGGCTCTCCACGGCATGATCTGGCCTGGATCTCATGATGTACAAAATAATATCCTTCTACAGCATATGGAAAAACGGTGCGACTATTGTGGTTAGTGACTGTTTAATTCCACAGCCAAATCTTGACACAGAATCACAGACCAGCTGTATCACACTCGTACTGCGCAGATTTACAGTGCATTTCTCCAACATGTTGCTGGATTGTTCTATGGAATAATCCTTTTCTTCTGTTAGATAACTGTGACCATACCCCTCACCCCAAGAGGATCCTTAAACTCCTCTAGCAAAAATCCCCCTTAATTATAAAGTTGTCCAAAACTTTTATTGTGGGTATTTGGCAATCAATATTCTGAAAGTCAACAAAGTCAATATTCATTAATTAACAAGGGTAGTTGTGCTTGCTATCTACAGAACAATAATTCGGAGAAGCCCTTAGCTTTATCCTGGCTACAGGAAATCATCTTACTTGAGTTGACACCTGCCAGATTTATTCTAAGAAATCTAAAATAAATACATCTTCAGTACTTCATGGAGACAGAAGTTTCCTTGTTTTGAGAAGAATGAAATAAAAGCCAAATTTTCAGAGTGCTGAGCACCCGCAGTGAGCTGGAGTTGTGTGTGCTCAGTACTTCTGAAAATCAAGCCAAATGTGCTTCAAGTCAGGCACTCAAACAGAAGTACTCAAAATCAGAGGCCACTGCTAAGAATATTTGCCTTGATCCCTTTGTGTGTTAGGGTTGTAGCATTTATGACTACAGAATTAATCATGGCATATAACAGGTACCTGTAGCATCATGTGTGCTTCAGCATAGTAAAGGTTGTGTTGGCCTTTCCATTAGTAGTCTCTTATTTCAGGGATTAACTCTATATCAGAGGGACTTGGCATACTGTGCTGACTTTTAATGTGGACAGAATTGGTTTGTCAAATTTGCTCTTGGCTTTCATTTTTAATTAACAATGTTAAATTGGATATATGTCGTGCCTTCAATTTAAGATTCTTCAGTCGCAAAGACTAGCAGCCTTCTGGCTAAGCCAGACCATAGAACTGTCCAGAAGGTCACAGACCATGGGCTGGTAAAAGGCAAACATATTCCTCAGAAAGGAAGCAGAAAGGAAAAACTAACTGTTCTGCACCAGAGAACTGCACAGCATGTGGAGAGCTCTCGCAAACAAGAGTTACTGTGAATGAGGGGACAGATGGGTTTGTCAGTCCATCCCTAAAATGTCATCCAGAAAAAAAAATAACCATAACTAGGAGTGTGTGTGAATGAGGGTGGAGGATTTATTGGAGGATTCAAGCTCATAAGGACCAATGCTTTTTTTGTTGACAAAAATCTTCAGGCTGTGGTCCCTCTATTATTCTTCCCTAGCTGGTTGAGATTTTTGAGCTGCTACAGGAAGACCTGTACATGTCAACCATTTTCCCTTTACTTCCATTGATGTTATACAGAAGTAAGGACAAATGACTGATAATTATGACTCTCCCTGGAGGACCTCAGGTACAGACCAATCATCTGAGTAAGAGTTTGCATCCAAATGTCTGCCAGTATTATCGCGTATTTCTGGCAACAAACCATTTACAGGGGCAGGACCAAGGAGTTTACCACAGCCAAGGAGATACCTGGGTAACCTAGGACAAAGTAACATTGTAGAAAATGGAGTTTTGTATTCTCATTCACCTTGCTAACTTATTCTGTACTATATTAACACTGTAATATACTATAAAACATGCCTATAAACGTTCCTGCCAAACAAGATGTAATAAAAGCTACATACGTTAACTGGTATCATTTTATTTTAATATGCCTGTTTAATAACTGCTGTGTTGAATTCTTATTGAATAGAACAATGCATTGCAAAAAATTCCATTAATGTTTATGCTGTAATGAAACTCAACCAGTTTTTAATTAAAAAAGTGAAAAACAAAAAAAACCCAAAGTGAGCAACAAAATAAACTTTCTGTGCTGATGTAAGGAAGCAGAGAGGCACCTGAACCACCTACATCAAATTCTGATGAGGATCCATCTCTATAAGGAATGAACATCCCTCCTTGTTAAGAACTCACCCTCCACACTGGGCATTTCTTAATCAAGCTCCCTTAACCTCAGCATCAAGAACCTGTGACGTTATACCCCATATTCTTCATAGAAATATTGTTATAATATGAATATGCCATAACTAAGATATACTTTATGCAAGATGGGTCATGTAAGGTATCATTGGAAAGGTTATAATTTACTGAATGTGATTATCCCATTTGTATGCATGTATCATTCCTGTATCCAAAGTTAGGAATATTGACTATGTATCTATATTTCAAATGTGCTACAAATTTGAAATGTGCTACATTTCAAATGTGCTACAAATGTGCTACTTTGGGTGACCCCCACAACTAGCTCTTCTGGTACAACAATGAAAAAGTCAGAGAGGGCTGATGGCCCATCAGCAGAGACAATGGACTGTGAAGTGCTTAGTCTTCCTGTGGATGCTCCAGGCAGCCTGTGAGTAAATGGCTACTACGACCTTGCAGAGGCATGGGACTGAGTCACCTGGTACTGGGCCCCCTCCCCCGCTTGGTATGCCAGTGTTTTTCCACTGCAAGACAAAGGGTTCCCACCTTACACAAAAGCTATATGAGGCAGGGGAGTGACATCATTGTGGTTCTCCTCTGCCTCCCTGCCCAAAGAGACACTGAAAAACACCTGGAAGCAAGAACTGAACTGGGGGTGGGGGGAGGGGAAGGATAGTTGAGCCCAGGCTGGAAGGGTGTTTAGCCTGTGAGTAATAATACATGAAGTTTCAAGCTGCAGGCCAGTGCAGCTGGCTTTCTAGAATCTTTGCAATCTGCCTGAAACAACATTCAGGGTGAGAAATTACTATTTGTAGCCAATTTCTTTAGTGTATTAAGTTTAGTCTGCGTGTTTTGTTTTATTTGCTCAGTAATTTGCTTTGTTCTGTTTGCTATGTCTTATAATCACTTAAAATCTGCCTTTTATAGTTAATAAATTTGTTTTATTATTAAATCCAGTTTGTGCAATTTCTAACGGGGGGGGGGGCGGGGGAGAAGAAGTTGTGCATATCTCTCTTCACATTGTGGGAGAGGGTGAATTTTTATGAGTTTGTGCTGTGCAGATTTTTCTATACAGCGCAAGACATTAAACCTTTGGGTCTGCACTCCAAGGAAGGTGGGCACCTGAGTGCTGGGACAAATCTATTATAGCTTGTGTGCCTGAAAGAGGGCAAAGAGGGAGTAATCCCTGTGCTCCCTAGAGTACAAGGGTTGCAATTCTGTCCGTCTTTTATGCTGGCAATGCGAGGTGAGAGGCTAAGGCTCTTTACACCTTTCCCCTATCCTGGGCACCTGCATAAAGGCTAGGCACCCTCTGGCCCTTGATAAAGTTAAATTTAAGTGAAATTTAAAAATCAGAACCTGATTGTGGAAAGCTCTGTTAAAAGCCTGGCATCATTATAAGAAAAATCCCACCAGCCAATTTAAAAATAGTAGCTACTGGGCGGTAGTGGTTGTCAATAATACATCACACACAGGCTGCTTTTAACTTACATTTTCCATTATTAACAAAGCTAAATTGGAGGCCAAAATGCCTTCAGTTTAGATTTAGTTTAAAAAAACCATAAGTGACCTGCGTTCAGACAAAGCCATAGCTGGGACAAAGACAATTACATTCATATACAACTAGGATTAAATACAATAAAAAAAAGCCATAGGAAGGGGATGCCTATTATATGTTTGTGAATGTGAAAGAGTGTGCAGGGGTTGATTTGTGCTACTCTGTTGTTGCAGTTAGTCCTTAATAATACACACCTGATACCTAATATAAATCATGCCCCTCAGTCTGGCTTTATTCATAAGAATATAATATTCTGCATATTATGTCAAAATCTCATATTTCAGTATCATCAATTCTATTCTATTTTCAAAAACTGCTGCTCAAACTGAGGATTTTCTGAGTATTCTCTTCTGGAGTTTTTCTCCTTGGTAAGAATAAAATAAGACTAGTCAAGCCTGTATTTTCCATGCAGATTATAAAAGGATTTTGAAAATGGAGGTCATAGCTGATAGGAAATTGATTAAAAAAGCCATAATTAATAACTAATAAATTACAATATTGCAGCTTAATGCAAGTTACCAGTCTCCTCTGCATATTTCTGCAGGCACCGCTCTCTTCTGCTCATTTCTCACTGAACTTTGTTACAGATTGGCTTATATTTATGAGCTTGATCAACTTCCCTCCACGGCAATAAGAAAACATTCAATATTCTCCCTTAAATCAGAACAGGTCATTGTTTTCACACTGACTGTAAAAATCGGTCACACAGAATAAAAAAATTGTCCATATATATTACGAGTTGCATCCTGAAGATGAATACATGATTATTTTATTGCAATAAATCAACAGCTCTTTAAGACAGCTGTTGAGAGTGCATTTGTTTTATTTATTTAGTGTTGTACTTAGGGCTTATGAAAGGAAAAAAAGGTTTAGTGCCAGCATACAATATAATTAAAGATAATTTACTGTTGGGCTGTGGAGTGCCGAAGTCCCAATTAGAAACAATATTTTATGCAGTATTGATAAAACTATTAGATGGGGGAGGGACTTTCCAGGCTTGTTTTCAGAAGCCTCAGACTTGACATGTTCATTACTTGGTTTTATATTGCATTAACCCACAGTTATTCCTGGTCCATGCTCAGAGGTGTCTGAGTCTCCTGCCTGGCCACTTGACTTATTAGTCAGGAATTGGCAGTGTGGACAATTAGAAGGCTGAAGTTCAGCACCAATGTAATGATAAGTTATTTATAGGATTATTTGGGTCATGTGGATGAGGTATTTATGGCCTAAGCTTTGATAAGCATGTCAGATAGCTCAGGGGATGGCCTTTTATTTCTAAGTCATCAGTTCAAACCCAGTCCTGGCAGATAGTGAAGGAAAGCAGTCATTGTCATATATGCACCATGGCAACATCTAGATAACAGAATATTCACACAGTGAACAGGAAGTAATCAAATCCATGTGATGAATCCTCACAAAGCTGGATTCTGCTCTCACACTAGTTTTACACTGGTATAACTCTATTGTCTTTGGTAGCCTGATTCCTGATTTACAGTGGAGTAGATGACAGCAGAATCTGGCCAGGAAATGTGTGAGGTTTTGTGTCTTTGTTAAATAGTTAAATGGTTACTACAGGCTGGGATTGTGAGAAGTGTCTACATGAGTTAGAGACCCAAATCCATTGAAATTAACTCCCTTAACTCCCTTAAACGTGTTAGAAAATCCCAGCTACAATTATCACCTTTAGGGACTTGTCTGAAAATATTTAGAGATCTCAACCCATTCTGGATAACTACATGATAAAATTGCATATTATTTTACTACCTCAGAATAAAAATCAAGGACTGAATGGGCATGGGGACTAAACTGTCTTCACGCCCCCTACAGATGATGGTGCTGGATTTTCCGCTCTTCTGCATTCACTACACCCATCTTTACTGACTTCAGGAGCCACGTCCTGTAAGTGTACTGGCATTTTAACTGGTAACACTTGATGAATGTGCCTCTTCATTACCTTCCCTTTTACTTCTACCAAATACATCACTGGTCTCAACATCTGCTTTATCACACATTTTTTCGCCTCACTTCTTCCATCACCTGTAATTTTGTACCAACAGTGAAAAACCTGGGACATTTATGTTGTGGGTTTTTCACTGTTTGATGTCTTTTGTCAAGTGCTCTTGGTAAGCCTGGTCTAAGTAAGTAAAATCTAGTATGTAACTGACATCTTAAAAACACTCTGGAGTTTTCTGAGTGGTAGACTGTGGGGTAGACCTATACATGAGCAATGCAATGCAGTGTGGGAGGGGTCTCCTGTCATTTTTGTGTCATGTTCATTGAAGTGTCTGCACAAGACACTGCCAACTCACTTGATGCTGGATTATAAGTAGCTGACCTAGTTTGCTTCACAGAATTTTGCCACAGAAATGTCTGAAAATCCTCAGAAACAAAATGTGGACAGTCTGTTAGCTGAAATGAAACTACTAAGTACATTTGCTTATTTTTGTTCTGCAAAGTCAATGTGAAACTTTTGCCAGGGTTTGTAGCCCACTTCCATGGGTGGTATAGTACCTTTTCTGGCATGTTTGCATGCCTATTACCGGAGTCACACTTGCTACCTTCCATTACCATAGCTTCATCTAAAGCTGGCCACCCAAAATAACTTCTGGCCATCCTGTTTCTACTCCTTGGTTCTGCTCATATAGTTCCACTAGCATTCTTTCCTGTAAACTTTTTCGTATTATCCTTCATAGCCTCTATAGGAAACAATCAGTGTCAATGGATAACTCCAGTTTTCTGAAATAACAGGGAACATAAGAACATAAAAATGGCCATACTGGGTCAGACCAAAGGTCCATCCAGCCCAGTATCCTGTCTACTGACAGTGGCCAATGCCAGGTGCCACAGAGGGAGTGAACCTAACAGGTAATGATCAAGTGATCTCTCTCCTGCCATCCATCTCCACCCTCTGACAAACAGAGGCTAGGGACACCATTCCTTACCCATCCTGGCTAATAGCCCTTAATGGACTTAACCTCCATGAATTTATCTAGTTTTCTTTTAAACCCTGTTATAGTCCTAGCCTTCACAACCTCTTCAGGTAAGGAGTTACACAGGTTGACTGTGCACTGTGTGAAGAAGAACTTCCTTTTATTTGTTTTAAACCTGCTGCCCATTAATTTCATTTGGTGGCCCCTAGTTCTTATATTATGGGAACAAGTAAATAACTTTTCCTTATTCACTTTTTCCACATCACTCATGATTTTATATACCTCTATCATATCCCCCTTTAGACTCCTCTTTTCCAAGCTGAAAAGTCCTAGCCTCTTTAATCTCTCCTCATATGGGATCCATTCCAAACCCCTAACCATTTTAGTTGCCCTTCTCTGAACCTTTTCTAATGCCAGTATATCTTTTTTGAGATGAGGAGACTACATCTGTACGCAATATTCAAGATGTCGGCGTACCATGGATTTATATAAGGGCAATAAGATATTCTCCATCTTATTCTCTATCCCTTTTTTAATGATTCCTAACATCCTGTTTGCTTTTTTGACTGCTGCTGCATACTGGGTGGACATCTTCAGAGAATTATCCACGATGACTCCAAGATCTCTTTCCTGATTAGTTGTAGTTAAATTAGCCCCCATCATATTGTATGTATAGTTGGGGTTATTTTTTCCAATGTGCATTACTTTACATTTATCCACATTACATTTCATTTGCCATTTTGTTGCCCAATCACTTAGTTTTGGGAAATCTTTTTGAAGTTCTTCACGGTCTGCTTTATTCTTAACTCTCTTGAGCAGTTTAGTATCATTTGCCACCTCACTGTTTACCCCTTTCTCCAGATCATTTATGAATAAGTTGAATAGGATTGGTCCTAGGTCTGACCCTTGGGGAACACCACTAGTTACCCCTCTCCATTCTGAAAATTTACCATTTATTCCTACCCTTTGTTCCCTGTCTTTTAACCAGTTCTCAATCCATGAAAGGATCTTCCCTCTTATCCCATGACAACTTAATTTACATAAGAGCCTTTGGTGAGGGACCTTGTCAAAGGCTTTCTGGAAATCTAAGTACACTATGGGTATGTGATTTGGCCACCCTGGAAGAATATAGATCATCACCTTAACCAAAATGGGGTCTTTTCTTGTTTCCAGGGCAATTTCTTAGCTGTAATAGGGAGGTCATCTAGGACAGGGGTCGGCAACCTCTGGCACGCGGCTCGCCAGGGTAAGCACCCTGGCGAGCCGCGTGCCAGAGGTTGCCGACCCCTGATCTAGGAAATAGACTCTATACACAGAAATTTCCTGTCTATGTTTCCCAGTGTAAAGGGACAAAGGGGACACTGCATCTGTATTAGCATATTTTTCTGATAGTCTACAATAAATATTATACTGGGAGGCAGCTAAGATGAAAGATCATCTTTGCAACCTTGTTGCTGCTAATGTTGAACACCTACCTTTGGGCCCAGTATTTTTACCAGTAGTTTATGATCAGTGATGAGAGTATTTCTTTTCCCAAACAGGTCCTCATGGAATTTAATAATCCAGAGAATGATGACCAACGCCTCCTTTTCTATTTGTAAGTAATTTCCCTCAACCTTTGATAATGTTCTGGAAGCAAATGCTCTGGGGTTTTTCCCTTCCATCTTTACAAATGTGTGAAATGACAGCCCCAACTCCTAGAGGAATGGTGTCACAGGTGATTGTTATGGGAACCTCTGGATTAAAATGCACCAGCAGGCTGGAACTACTCAGTTTCTTTTTTGCTTCCTCAAAAGCCTTATTTTCCTTTGCTGTCCAAACTCACTTTATGTTTTCCCATAAAAGGGCAGACATTGGACTGATTAATGTTGATAAATTTGGAATTAATCTTCCATAAATGTAATTTGGCTAGAAATGATCTAACCTCTGAAACAGCCTGTGGTAGTGGTGCATTCTTAATGGCTTTTATTGTCTCTTTTAATAGATATATCCCTTCTGCATCTATACGATGCCCCAAGTAAGTAACTTGATTTTGGGGAGGAAACAATCACACTTATCTCTCAGAGGGGTAGCCGTGTTAGTCTGGATCTGTAAAAAGCAACAGAGAGTCCTGTGGCACCTTGTATTATACATCTGTTAGTCTTAAAGGTGCCACAGGACTCTCTGTTGCTTTTTACACTTATCTCTGTTAACTTTAAAACCATAGTTTTGCAATCGCTTTAGAACTTCCTCTAGGTTTTTTAATATTCCTCTGAATTCCTTCCGGTCATTAATATGCCATTTACCAGACAATGCCATTTACCCCTGCACTGCCAGATCCATTATTCTTTGAAATGCAGAAGGTACATCAGCTATCCCGTAGGATATTCTTTCAGACAGTTTTAAAAATCAGGCTTGTGGGTTAGGAATTGGATATTGATCCACTTCCAGCCCAGGGTTTGTGGTGACTTTTTAGGCCCCAAAAAGTCTTGTGCTGCCATCCCTCTTTGGGATACATACAAGTGCTGGAGCCCATTCACTGAGTGCCACAGCTGTAATTATACCCTGTGTAGCAGGCTTCACTTGAGGGCCAGCAGGGCTTGTGGACAGCCATGGCTCTACAGTGCCCAAAGTCCTAGGGTGGTCTTGCCTGGCAATCTGAGGGTCTGGTGGCTGAGTTACAGTCTGTCATCCCCCAGTGCTAGCCAGGTTCCCCCAGTCAGGCAAAGGGGCAGGAAGGGTAGGAGGACCCAGGCTCTTCCTGTCTACCAGGTACTGGCACAGGATACAAGGAGGAAGGGGTGAGGAATGTCTCAGCCCCCTCTTGCTGATTGCCCAGTGGAGGCTGGTCTAGGCCATGTCCTACCCTACCTGTTATCTCTTCAGCTTGGGGCACAGTCACAGCACTCTGCTTTCTTCCCAGCCAAGGGTTCCTCAAGCAGTCTCAACAATTCAGATAGCCAGGTGGATTTTCCCAGCTCACTTGTCAGTGTCCAGTTGTTCCCCCTTATCAGGGAGAAGAGGAGAGAAAAAAGGGCCAGGGAACCCTCTCGTTTTGGTCTTACCCACAGTCCCCTATGGATCCATCTGTTCCAGGAACTACAAACTTCCTCCCTTCTTACAAACACTCCTTCACTCTTCCCACACCTGACTGTCAGAGTCCCCTATGTTTGTACGAAATACAGTGTTGTATTTTTCTTTTAATTCCCCTACTCTGTCTGGCATGTGGCGTACCACCCTCCAATCCAAGCTTGTAGAGCCAGTTTGTGCCCATCAGTGGTGGGGCCATTTCATTCAGTTACAATTAACTCTGTTAGTGAACAGATACCTTTATAGGTTACAGTGACAGGGAGACTGTGTAATACTCCTGTCTGCACCTTATTGTAATGCTGTAAAAGCATGTTACTTTTTCTTAACCGAACCTAATCATTTCTATAGGATTCTATATTAATTTTTTTCTACACCCCTTCAGAAATCATGGCCATTGCCAATCCTGTATCTATTTCCATTTTCAGTATCACATCATTTGCCTTTACATTAACAAAGTATGGCGGATAATGTCTATTCATTTTCCGCCACGTACAGTTCTGTGAAATGGTGCAACCCACATATCCTTTCATCCAGGATGCAATCTGCTTTTGAGCCTGACTCCTCCACAGTCACATAACTAGTTTGGTGGCTTCTACTCATAGATACTGATGGCTTCCTCTTGGCATATACTTTGATGTCACCCTCCTGCATCGGGCGGAGAGTTGGACAGCAGGAGAGGGGAATGCATCCTATGCCATTTCAAGGTTTATATCATGAGACCTCCAGGAGGTCTCACATCAGCTTGAGACACAGTGCTTCAGAAACTCCAGTTAGGGTATGGCAGCTTCCCACTGCCCTAACTGGGAACAGTGTCTAATAGGTATGGTTGAGTTCCTTAAAAATACAAGCCAGACCTTAGTGTAAAAGGTTAATATAATTCTATTAACTTTCTATACTGACTAGTATCAGATCAGCTGTTTCCTCATTATTATACATTGAAACTCTGATTATGTTACATTAATTTGATTATTTGGTACATAATTCTTTTCTGTATGAATTCCAATGTGGTTCAGAATTAGAAGATGGATACTTAAAAAATGATACTTGAATTTACCTGCGTTGTACCTCTTTGTGTGTTTTCAAATGTGTAAATAACTAGAGTTCATGGGAAGTCATTTTTACCATTTTGCACATTCTTATGTTCCATACATTTAGTGCACTTGAAAGAACCCCTTTCAGCTTTCAAACATATCTTTTTAAAGCAATTTTTTGTAGTTTAAATGTCATGATTTGCAGCTGCACAGTATTACCCTTTTGTACAATGGAAGCTGTTTTGTATAAAAAATGCTCTGACTTTTGTAAAAGCACATTGAGTTAGTCAATTTTACTTTCTTACAACATCTTAGGTGCACATTTCTCTCTAATAAGCTGGAGAAGGGAAATGACTGCCACAATGTGTTATACAAATATGAAAGTTTTCTTTCCTATGTCTGTTACTTGAGCAGATCACTATACTGATATTGAAAGAGCAGAGAAAAGAGAGAGCCCTGTACTTTTAAATAAGTTAAAGTGTCACTGGTGCCTCAGAGATTGTGTTTGAAAACAATGTGCCTAATCATAATCTCTGTTTCTCTTGTTCTATGTGGTAAGGTCATTTACATGCATAAAGGAGCTGTGTTTCTAATGGCTGTCTACTACCAGTGAGCCACATGCAGAAGTGACAGTGAGGTCAGTTTGAGCTGCATGCATAAGTGTATGGCAGCCCACAGCCAGGGGCGGATTAATAATTTTGCCGCCCCTAGGCCCAGAAATAATTGCCGCCCCTGGCCCCGCCCGACTCCACCCCTTCCCCAAAGTCCCGCCCTAACTCCGCCCCCTCCATGCCCCTATTGGATCCCTTCCCCAAATCCCCGCCCCAGCCCCGCCTCTTCCCCAGCACGCCGCGTTCCCCCTCCTCCCCCCTCCCTCTCTGACCAGCGAAACAGCTGCGGAGAAGTTCCTCTGCTCCAGCTCGCCTCCTCCGCGAGCGCACCGCTGCTTCCTGTTTCTCTCCCCTCCCTCCCTGCCCAGCGAAATAGCTGTTTCGCGGCGCAAGCGCTGGGAGGGAGGGGAGAGAAACAGGAAGCGGTGGCGCGCTTGCGGAGGAGGCAGCTGGAGCAGGGGAACTTCTCCTTGGGTGCTCAAATTTGCTGCCCCTGCAAATTTGCCGCCCCTGCAAATTTGCCCCCTAGGCCTAGGCTTTGTCGGCCTAGGCGATAATACGCCGCTGCCCACAGCCCTAAGAGTTTATTTGTTCCCACTAATGATTGTCTCCCAGTCATACTCCTCTGTAACGTCACAGCACTCCTCCCCATAGGGCAGGGGTCGGCAACCTTTCAGAAGTGGTGTGCCGAGTCTTCATTTGTTCACTCTAATTTAAGGTTTCGCATGCCAGTCATAATTTTAACCTTTTTAGAAGGTTTCTTTCTATAAGTCTATAATATATAACTAAACTATTGTTGTATGTAAAGTCAATAAGGTTTTTAAAATGTTTAAGAAGCTTCATTTAAAATTAAATTAAAATGCAGAGCCCCCCGGACCGGTGGCCAGGACCCGGGCAGTGTGAGTGCCACTGAAAATCCACTCGCGTGCCGCCTTCAGCACCCGTGCCATAGGTTGCCTACCCCTGCCCTAGTATATCAAATGTGGCCTGCACAGTGTACTTTTAAAGCAGCCCAAATGTCTTTTCATTGACACAGCTGTGGGCTCCCCAGGAAGGCATTCCATTAAGGTGAACTATATGCTATGTAAGCTGGGACTCTCCCCCAGCTCCAAGTGCAGATGTAGCCATAGCATGTCTCTGTGTGTGTATGTATAGAGGGGAAAGGTGTTGTCCCCCTCAAGTTCACCATCACAGGGCTGGTGTGTCTGAAATACTCACCCAGGCATCTGTCCAGTGGTTTCCCTGTCCTGATGCCAGCTAATGAGAGCACAACTGAGCTAGGTGACATCACTGTGTTTTGAAGCTCCCCTGCTACATTTAGATCTGAACAGGATTCTCAGAGCAGCAGAGAGGAGGTAGAGGATTCCCTCTGCTGCCAAGAACTCCTTTTTATTTACCTTAAAGAAAAAGAAGAGACTCTTAATCGTTGTCTCCCACACCTTTCTTTACCTGTTTGTGTCTGGTCCAACTAACTACTGTCCAGGTATTGTGGCAGGTGTCCCAACCCAAAAATCTGGGCTCAAGATGATTTCTCAGTACTTTGACAAGAGCATTTGCTTGTGAGTCCCCTCCCCTGATCTGGAAGGTTCTAAAGAAGAACATTGGCCCAGATGCCAGAGGATCCTAATTCCCCCAGAACAGACTGGTTTGCCAACCTTCCCTGCCTCTTGAGGGGCTGCTTCCAAGGGCCTGGGCTCCACTCAGCCCAGGCTCAAGCTCAGAAGTGGCTCATGAGTGGATCTACATAAAAAAAATCTAGGTATTTCTGAGTCTTCCTCTCTGTTGTGCTCTCAGAAAAACAGGATGAACATAGCTCACTACAGAACTTGGGGTCCCAGCTTGCGTAGGTCTCCCAGACATGCTGAGCTTTATCCAGAGTGTTACTGATAAAGGTGAGTCAGCCATATCCCTGTGGCTTTGGCAAGAGATTGCTTCGAAAACCATGCTGGGACAAGAGCAAAGCAATTCCTTTTCCTCATCCAAATGATGTAGGGTGGGAATAGCAAGCTAGTGTCACAGGCTCCAACCACTGACTGAAGGTGACTATTACTAAGAAGGTTGCTTTCCAATAAAGCATGTTGAAGGGAACCAACGTGGAAAGGTGTTGGGATGGCCTTCACTGCGGTAGGATATTACCTTTAGCAATATATTTTAAATAGTACAGTACCTGAAAGGGAAGAGACTTGGTATAAAACCTCAGGCTCCTAACTGTTGTTTTGCTTCCTGACTGATACCAGAGGAGAGGAACCGTATAACACATATGCTG
Organism: Platysternon megacephalum; assembly: GCA_003942145.1. Classification (NCBI taxonomy): domain Eukaryota; kingdom Metazoa; phylum Chordata; order Testudines; family Platysternidae; genus Platysternon; species Platysternon megacephalum. The sequence continues at coordinate 8,540,575 of QXTE01000043.1, forward strand.
GGGAAACAAGCCAAAGAAAGAAATGTCAGTTTTCCATTTTTATTAGTAAAAATACTCTTCTATTTCATCACCATATCACACTATGGAAAAACTTCTAGAACTCTGACATGGCCTAATTTACACTGCTTTCTAAATCTTGACTGCTCATGTAATAAACACCACATTCCATCATAAAGTGTAGTGTACTGCATATTCTCAACACAAAACAAAACAAGATTCTGGTTGGGTGGAGTAAGCTGGGAGTGGTGGTAGTGAGTGAGAAAGGCGGTGGGGTATTACACCACAGTGTGGAGCTAGCTGCATCCCATTGCTGTTTGTTTATAGACCTTTTCCTATTTTGGGTAGAGGGAGGTTTGAATTTGTAGATGTTTTTGTAAAGAAAATGTCATTTGGGGGAGTGTTAGCTGGGCTCCAGTGAAGCACACCTTCAGCCTCAGCTCTGTTTAAACAGGGGTTCACAGGCGACATTAGGACTCTACGAAGAACCATATTTGTACTCCTGCACCCAAAAGTAATCCCTCAAAAACGTGAAGAGAAATGATTGACTTAATCCAAAATATCAACATTCATAAGTGAAAGCAAAAGTCACCTGAGTCATACATTTTCCCACTAGTTTCTTTTCTTTTCTCTGTAACTGAAATCACAAACAAGCATTGTTTCTTTACTCCGGTGAAGTTCTGACTTCAACTCAATGTGACATTTCTAGAGTGTCAGTCTGTGGGAGAGCTTGTTGAATATCCTGCTCTTTGCACTAGAGGGTCAATTCTACAACAGGCTTCTCTGGAAGAACTGCTTTCTCCAATGAGGAGGGAGCAACAGGCCTCCTTTAGACATACTTGCTTAGAAGATCTGAGTTTCTTGAGACAAATTGTATGCTACGAATGACCTTCCCCCCCAGACCTTTGCTGCAGCAGGGCCACATGGTATAACTTAATGTATAGCTTATGTTTTTCCATTTGATTAGGAGAACAAGGGAGACCATTAACTTTAGAGTAGTTTAGACCTTTTAAACAGGAAAATAATGTTGATTGAGGAGGGGGATGTTCCTTTGCTCTGACCTGTTACTGAACAGTGCAAAAGAAAGCAGGACAAGAAAGTTTAATAGCTGTGCATATTAACTAACACATTGCCTTTAAATGGTCAACATTATGACTGTGTGAAGGAATTCTTATACAAGAGTCTCGTCACATATTGATGCAGGGCCGGTGCAAGGAAGTTTCGCTCCCTAGGCGAAACTTCCACCTTGCGCCCCCCCCCACCCAGCTGCCTCTGCAGCCCCGGTCCTTTAAATAGCCGCTGGAGCCCCGCCGCTTCCCCAGGGCTCCCGCGACTATTTAAAGGGCCGGGGCGGTAGAATCAGGGGAGCCCCGTCCCTTTAAATAGCCCCCAGAGCCCTGGGGTAGCGGGGGGCTCTGGGGGCTATTTAAAGGGCCGGAGCTCCAGCAGCCTCTGCCGCCCCGGTCCTTTAAATAGCCGCTGGAGCCCCGCCGCTTCCCCAGGGCTCCCGCGACTATTTAAAGGGCCGGCGCCGTAGAATCAGGGGAGCCCCGTCCCTTTAAATAGCCCCCAGAGCCCTGGGGTAGCGGGGGGCTCTGGGGGCTATTTAAAGGGCCGGAGCTCCAGCAGCCTCTGCCGCCCCGGTCCTTTAAATAGCCGCTGGAGCCCCGCCGCTTCCCCAGGGCTCCCGCGACTATTTAAAGGGCCGGCGCCCCCCAAATCTTAGTGCCCTAGGCGACCGCCTAGGTCACCTAATAGGTTGCGCTGGCCCTGTATTGATGACATAATTTTTAAATTCAGAAACAGGTGATGCCATTTCTCTGACTAATTTCATTTATTTATCCTGTCACACTATCATGGGTTGGCTTCTTTGGAATATCTGAGGAACAGAAGAATACACACAGAATAGTGCTAGGCACTCTGCTGTAACTTCAGTATGACCTTATCTTGACATATGCTGGTAAACTGAAATACAAGCAAATTATGGAAAGAAAGAAAAAGAACAGGCCCTAAATAAACTAGGGCTCTTCACTTTGTTGGAAACCATTTTCATACGTGATTACAAGTATACACAGTTCACACTCACACCTTCCATGCACAAACTCATAACATCTTCAGAATCTGTGCTATAGAATTCCTATGGGGAGAAGTAGATGTCTATAGCAATTCAGCTGGTGTAGTTTTTCCAAGAAAATCAAGTAACAAGGAGAGGAAAGATGGTCCAGTAGTTAGGATGTTTGACCGAGCATTAGAAGACATATGTTCAATTCCCTGCTCTACAATGGATTTCTTGTGTCACTGTTGGCAAGTCACTTAGGCTCAAAGTAACTAGTGATTTTGGTTGCCTCAATTGTTGGGTATCCAACTCGAGAGAGAGCTTAAAGGGGCCTGATTTTTAGAAAAAGCTGAATACCCACCCTCTCAAAATGAAGCCCCTTTATGTTGTCACAAGTTGAGCAGCCAAAAAGGGAGATGATCAAAACCACTAGTCACTTAACAAAAACAAAACAAAAAAATCTTGCCTTTAGTCTCTCTGGGTATGTCTACACTGCAATACACCCAGGCTTCAAATTCAGGCTCAAGCCTAACTGCCCCTTCCATCTACACACAAATCAAGCTAACCTAGGGCTCGGACCCAGTGTCCCACGACCCCATGGGGTAGAGGATCTGAGTCTTAGTGAAGCCAGGACCTGGGTTCAAGCCCGATTGCTTTACAGGGTAGATGCAGCCCCACTGGACTTGTGCTCTGGGAGTCTGCCAAAAGTATTCCACAATCCCATGGACAACTTCCTTTGTTCTCTGGACAGTCAAGTTTGGTGGACAGTCAAGTTTTCCCACACTTCATCATGAACAAAGGGCTAGAGCGGGCACATTTGGGACGGTTCAAAGAAGTCTGGGATATGGGTGGTTGGACTTGGGCCTGCAGATGCAGGAGCCCCAGGTTGGGACCCAGCGTTCAAGAATTCCTAACCTGGGGTTACAAACGAGTGGAGATGCTCAAACCCATGGTCTGCTAACTCAAGTTCTAACAACCCTGGGCTTATGTTGCAGTGTAGACATAGCCTCTGTGTCTCAGTTTCCCGTCTATAAAATGGGCTAATAGCAGTTCCCTACCTCCAGGTTGTTGTGTGGATAAATACAAAGAAGAATGTGAGGTACTCAGATACTGTGGGGATGATAGCCATAGAAGTACCTCAGATAGCCAGAACAACCATGTTTGAAAATAGTATTTCAGATTTTGTAAGCTCCTTAAAACTCTGGATATAATTGTAACAGGGTCCCGATTACATTTTGAAATGAGGCCTCTAATTAACCATCTCTGATAATGATTGGAAGAAGTTTACAGTTCTAGTAAAAAAACTATATGTCCTTCCCCTTGCAAAGGAAGAAATTAGTTTTTGCAGTACAGGGTGCTTTCCTTAATTGTGCACAGTATGCATGAAATTACACAGACTGTGTATAGAGTACCCCTGGGTGCCTAAATATTGTGGAGTTTCTGTAGGGAGAGCAGTCAAAAGCTCTAACTTCTTGCCATCACCACTCCACCCACCCTATAATGACAGAGCACAAATAGGAACATTCTCTGGAATCTCATTTCCTTGCTGAATTGAAGCCAATATTTCAATCTGAATAATTTAGCTGTGATGTGCTTTGGTTTCACATGCTGTATTGTATTGTTATGCATTGAGGGCATGTGGCACCCAGCAAGGAACCAAAATCTGAGGCCTGAGGAAACAGCTGCATTGCTCTGTGGTAATGTTGCTGGCAGATTTAGTGATGAAGAAGATAGGCATTTTCTCATCCTTTTACTTTTACATGCTGACACAGTAGCAGCTTCTGGTTGGTAACAGAAGTTAGAGTCACGATATGCCTTCTTTATATTTACAAGTGGTCATGCTTTAAAAGTTTGTTTCCCTTTTGAAAGATGTTACTTGTTCTAGTAGAAGTCCCCATTTTAAGGATAGGGAATACATCTCAAACTGATAAAATCAGTGAAAATGGAAAAAACTTTTAAAGTGCAACCACTGTATAAAATAAAACTGCATATGCTCACCCAAGGCACTTTGTCCAAAGCATCCTCTAAACTTATGCCCTCTTAAAATAATAATGTGAGCAAGCAGTTGCTTTTGCATGTCAGAATTGATTTGCTTGGGGGGGTTTGTGCATGTAACTTATATATGCTGATTTGAAAGCTGGTTTAAGGCCTTTTAGAAATTTGGCCTTATGTGTGGTTTTGGTTACAGTGTTAGATGATTTGGGTTGACAACTTTTCCATTACAAACTTTACTTTTCATAGAATATGCCTTTTCTGAGCCAATAGAGTTTTTGAAATATGAACACCCTTGAGCTCTGGAGAAGTTTAGAGCTGGACCTGAATTTTCAGGCAGGACCTATCACTTATAGAGCTCATAGAGGCTAGGAATTACTTAGAAAATAAAGTAAACCAAGTTTTCATATACTTTTGTAAAGTTTTATTAGTAGACCTTCCAAATAGACTTTGGACAGTAATTTAGATCTCTAGATCTCCCAGGCTCTGCAGAATCAGGCCTAATCAGTACTTGATAGGAAACCTCAAAGGAAATGCCAGGTGCTGCAGGAAGTGGTGCTGGTGACTCAGTAGGTGGCACTGTTCCCTCTGAACGTAATAATAACATGAGTTGGGTAGGCTGAAAAATTGAGGTACTGGCCTATTGTGTTGTTTAAAGATTTCTAGGAGCTTTGTATAAGAGTGGGAGTGAGATCACCTCAGTGTGCTGGCCAAACGCCAATGAGGTAATTATATATTGCTTACTGTAATCCCTCCTGCAGTTGTTGCTCTTCACTTCTTGTCCTAACCTGTTGGTTAGTGTTGCTAGGTACTGTTAAGCAGCTGCTTTATTTCACCCTGGGAGGGGTTAGCAGAGGTGATAACTGTGAAATAGCTTTTCCAGTAACTAATAAGGCTGTTATTCTGAAATAAATCTCTGCTTTCTCTTGCTTATTACTTTCTCAGAAATTCTTCTTTTGGGATAAAAACAGTTGTGCCAGAAAAGGATGTGTATAACAGATCCAGGTTTAGATAACAACAGGAACATATTTGAGATAAATCACTTACCCAGAAGGAGAGTTTCTGCCCTCCCAGGACAGACTGCCTGTAATCTCACAGAGCTAGAGGGAGGCACATAGTTAGGGTACAGAAAGGTCAGGCTCTGAAGGATATAGACACCACAAACAATATACACAAAGAGAATTTCCCTGCGAAAAATAGATACTTGGTTGGCCTCAGCTGAAAGGTGATTTTTTTGGGTAGCCTTTGAAGAACATCTTCCCCAGCTGTTTGTGAGTTAGATTAGTGGTGGGTGGGGAATAATCTTTAAAATATTTGGAATGTAAAATTACAGGTGCAAATGCAGCATTGCAATGTCTAGCTACCAGACTGCACCCACAAATCAGTAATTCAATGTTGTCTCTACTATTAACCTCTATCTTTTCTGGTAAGTTATCTGTTACATCCCTTTCTATAGCCTCTTGCACCTGGTGCAAGGAGGCAAGGAACCAACCATGTTGAGCAAGAGCCAGCAAGGAGAGGTTGGAAAAAAAGTAAGTTACAAATGACAATTGTTCCCCTCCCCAGGAGTGCTAGAACACTTTGTATAGTGGGGTGTTAACAGCCATTGAACCAAACTACAAACCCTGTATATGATGGAAACCACTTCAAGCCAGGAGGTACAGCAGCACCCCTAGTTCCAGCACCTATGCCCCTCCCTGGAGACTGCTGAGGGAGGGTGGTTAGTTGCAGCTGGAAAGAGGGACTTGAATGGATAAAATAAATAATTTTAGATAAAGAATCACAGAAAATACATGTGAGGAAGGGGGAAAAAGAGAACAAAAAACGGCAGTGTATTACATTAAAAAAAATAAAATCTGTCACCTAAATACTTTTATTATAGTTTGGAAAGTGAGGTGCCATTTTATAAGTGTTGAAAGAGAGGTGCCCAACATTCTGGGACAATTTTCCACATTAGGTTGCATGGTTTCACAGAGTTTAAGGAACCATTAGATCACCTAATCTGACCTGCTGCGTATCATAACAGGCCGTCGAAAGTTACGCAGAATTACACAGTAACTAGTTAAGATATTGACAGGTACATAACACATTTGGTATTACAAACTAGTTTTGAGTGGGGTCCTATTGCTAAAGTGAGTTCACTGTGTTTCCTGTAATTTCATTGTATCAAAGGAACTTCTGTGTCAACAGCAAATCTTTTACAACTAGAGAAAGGCAAATCTCTATTAAGTTTAGAAGTCCATACACATGAATAAAACTCCCTGTTATTCCCTTGACAATAAAATGAGGACAGGTCACATTCTGTTGTGGAAGACTGAAAGACTGTAGAGGCAGAATGGACATTTAGCCAGAAAAACAGTTCATAGAGTTTAACTGCAGTCCCAAGAGAATGCAGGAGAGCAACTAGACTGGAAAAAAAAAAGTCAATTGAAAGGACATTGACCTGAGAAGAAGATTGACAGCAGGTGTTATGTATAGATGCATGCTAGTGCAGGAAACTATCTTAATAATTCATGATGTCCATAAAGTGCAATGTGGCTCAATTACTTTTTTTTGGGGGGGGGGGAGGGGGAGGGGTGGGGAGAGAGGGCTGTAGTTATGCAAACTCTCTGCCATGTATTGATTGACTGGCTTGATGCATATTATGTACTTTATTCTTTGAGAAGTGCTTTATGTGGCTGCATTAAAAAATAAAATTGTTTTTCCACATTGCAGAGATTGTAAATTGCACAGTTCTCTGGACCCATTAAAATAAATAAAAATCTAGTATCCCACAAGACGTGCAGTAGGAGACGGAGGGTAAAGAGATACAAGGGGCCAAAATTTATAGAGTTATCTGAGAGTGCTGGAGGTGTCACTTTAGGGTTATTACAGTCATCCTAACTAAACAATAATGCCATTATTTATGAACCCCACTGAGATGAGAAAAACTGCCCTTACCCTGCATTCGGCTTAAATTTGGCAAAGAAATTCCTTTTCAATTTTATGTATAACATTCCTCCCAAATGATTTTGGCTATATGTAATTTTAGGTTTTTTTTTTTTTTTTTTAAACCCAACAACAGTTTAGAAGTTTTGGATACTTTATTGCCGGTGTTCACATGAACATTCCAACAAAGAAAAGAAAATACACCTCTACCCCGATATAACGCTGTCCTCAGGAGCCAAAAAACTTACCGTGTTATAGGTGAAACCGCGTTATATCGAACTTGCTTTGATCCGCCGGCGCGCGCAGCCCTGCCCCCCTGGAGCGCTGCTTTACCGCGTTATATCCGAATTCGTGTTATATCGGGTCGCGTTATATCGGGGTAGAGGTGTAATTCAACACACCAAAAGTGCATTAATTCATGTTTGAATTAATTAAAGTTAAATTGTAATATTTTCAAGACAGGGCTCATATCTTCCTCTGTGTTTACCCAGTACTTAGATGAACGGGGGGCCATGATGCTGACTGGCTACATTTTGGCTTTGGCACAAAGCTCCTCTTAACAGGATACTTTAAGGTAGAGTGAGGGGCCAGTTCCCTGGTTCCAGGTATCCAGAACAATCAAAACTAGACAGTTGGTGAGAAGATGGTCCCGGGGAATAGCTAATGTGAGGAAGCTATAAGGAAAAACCCAGGCTATTTTTTCCTTTAAGGGACAGGGACCAGGAGCCTGTAGAGTTGGTGAGGCAAGGCTGCCTCTCCCCCAGGTGACCCAGACGGTGTGGGGGGTAATTAGACCCACTTAGGAAGGGTCAAGGAGTGGTCAGGTGATGGGGGGTGACTCAAAAAGCAGGCTCCAAGCCCCATCAGGGAGAGAGCTGCTGAGGGAAACTGTTGGGAAATTGCTGGAGCTAGCTGGCAGAGGAACTGCTGAGGGGGAAGAACTCAGTAAGGACACAGTCCTGGGATGTAGGGCTGTGAAACCTTTGAATCTGAAGGGAGAGTCTAGAGGCCAGGGGGACCAGGACTGGAAATGCAGCCCCAAAAAGGACTGTGAGACCCAAAACCTGAGGGGTGAGCAGAAAAGGATCTTCTTGGGAGCTGAGTGATATTTAATAAATTAGATTGGGGTGGAGGGTAATATAGTTTAGAAGATCTTGACTGCAACTGGATTATTCTGGGAATTTGGAGGGAACTGTCAGGGTGTCTGCAGGCCCATTCCAGGCCATGAGGGGGTGCTCTGTCTGGGTGACATCTGTCTACACTTCTTGTATGAGGCAGTCCATTGTTGTGCTGCCCTAAGACAGCCCCAAAATGAAATGATTAGGTGAAAACTTTGGAAGTGGAACCTCCCAAAGTTATTCTTCCCAATATTCCTCCTGTGTTTATTCATATCTCACCCCCCCCCCCCAATAGGAGTGTGCAGTCTGCCCCTGTGTGACCATTATAGTAACCCTGAAGGGATTTATTTTTAAAAAGAGTTGGCGCACAATCAGCCATTTTTGAGTTCTATGATCAGGTAAAACTACACTTTTCTCCAATGTTCCAACTGAAGATTGTGGGCAGACCCTCAGCCATGTGCAGAGTTCCATTAAATGTAATCCAACTCTGCTAAAGCATAAGGTTCTACCCTTGCAGATCCTTTTGTGCTATTGGGCTCTTGCATCACTATGTCTTTACAAATACTGAACTAATTTTCTTCAAACCAGGAATCATTTTCAAGTTCTGACTATGCAAAGCCAACACGATGATGCCCACACGTTACCCATTTTCTTTTGTGGTTTTTTTATGTGTATGCTTTTTGAAAAAGATTCCTCTGCTAATGGTGCCTTTGTTATCTCTGCAGGTCCCCTGCCTGTGTGGTTCTAATTTCTAAAGGTTTTTAGCTCTGCCTGGTACAAAGAACTTACAGGCCCTGCTAGTGTGAAATTCTCTCCTGTGCAGAAGGACAGCCCAAGGCCTATGCCACTTAGATTCCACTTAAATCTTATTTTATGGGTTCAAGTGCGACTTCAGTCCCCCCTTGGAGGAAAGGGGGAGTGTGGCAGGGCAGGGGTAAACCCCTTGAATGCCCTGCTAAAATGCTGGCTAAGCCCTAATTTCTGGTAGAGAGGCCAGGTGTGGGGGCCCAGGCAGTCAGCAGAGAGCCCAGCTGCAGGCCCTAACAAGGGCTGGCTCACTGCTATGAGTTGAGTAGAGTAGCGACAGCTGGGCTGAAGAGGAGGAGGAGGGCTATAAAAGCCCAGGGGAACGCTCAGTCATCAGGCTCACCTGGGAGGGTACATCTCTGTTTCCTTGCCAAAGGAAAGGAGCCTTATGGGCCCGGAGACCCTGGGAGGGTCTGACTGGGGATAGCCGTTGTGGGGAAAAAGGGGGATTGCACTGTAAATAAAGACACAAGAGTGAAGCACCGAAGAAGGCGTGGAGACTCTTTATTTTAACCAGCCAACACGGGGCACAGGCATGAGAGAGTGGAAACCTGTAAGGACCCTGTGACAGGGAGTTTTCTTCTCTAGGAAAGTCAGTGGAGTGTGAAAGTCAGAGTCAGCTGAATAGCTCCAGCTTTGTTTTCACTACTGCACATTTTCTTATACATTTTATTTAGTAATATTAAAGCTTACATTTAGAAAGCAAAACCATAGAAAACATTGGAAATGGGTGAAACCGGCCCTCCTGCAGAGCAGCCACCACAAGGCACCACTTAAAACCCACTTTTTGAGCACAGGGGTTGTGTTGAGGTCAATTTCACCCTAGGTACCCTGTGGATAAACTAACTCCTGGAATTACCTGAATAGTAATAACCCAGCTTATAGCACTTATCATCAGTAGAGCTGAAAAGTGCTTTATAAAGGAAGTCACTATCATTATTTTTGTTTTACAAATGGGGAAACCGAGGCACAGAGGAGACATGGCTTGCCTAAGGTCACCCAGAAGGCTAGTAGCAGAGACAGGAATAGAAGTCAGATCTTTGGAAGCCAGTGCTCTCTTCACTAGGCCACACTGTCATTATGAAAATGCAATATTGTAAAGTCCCAATAATTCAAGGATTTGCAGTTAACACATCCAGTAGATATAATAAAACTACTTACAGTATTATATAAGGCAGTCATTAAGAACTAGAGAAAGAGGAAAGACGTGAGGGCTAAAAGCTGTGAGTCTAGCCTGACCTCACACCGTTCTATCCTGTATTTTATGATTTTACTAAAAGCAGGAGGCAAGGCCAGTTTTGAAATCCATCAGAGCCATAGATTAGAAAAATGGCTGGTTTTTATATATAGGTTCCTTTTGTCACCATTACATCCTGTGATATTTTTCTCTTAGGTGATAGCAGGATGAACAAGGATGAGATCATTGCATAATCTAAGACCAACTACTAGTATTGATTTGAGCTTTAATACTTTAAAGAAACAGTTACTTTTAAACTGCATTAACTCCATTAATGTATGACATCAACTCTATCTCCCAATATGAGTATTCTTCTTATAGGTGAAATTCATCCAGTGTACCATTTAAGTCAGTGTGATGGGTGGACTAGGCCCAGTGGCCCCCTGCTGGAGTCCTTGGGGTCTTGTCACACCTGTCCCAGGAAAGAAGCAGTAGAGCTAAGTCCTTCAAGTGGCCTAGAGAGACTGCGCAGGAAGCAGCCAATCAGGAGGGGAGGCTGCAAGGGGCTAGCCAACCAGAGGATTGCAGGCTAGTATAAAAGGAGCTGCAGTGCAGACCATAGTTCCTTGCTGGAGTGAGAGGAGTGCAGGTAGTGCTTCTGGCTGGCCAAAGGGAATTGCAGCACCATGGATAGCTCAGTGCTGGCATGAGCTAGGGGAGGGAGAGAGAGCTCCTGACTGGCTGCTGGGTTTGAACATACAGCCCTCAGGTAAGGGTGAAGCTTTGGTGAAGACTGGGGCCATGGGGAAGTGGTAAAGGGAACTGAAAAGAATTTTGTTAGACCCGCAGCGGTGTGTGGCTGCTATTCTTAGGGTCTTTGGGCTGGGACCCAGAGTAGTGGGTGGGCCCAGGTCCTCCCCATAGGCCACTGGGGAAGTGGCCTACAATTGCACAGTGCTAAACCCCTAGAAGGGGATCTGAAGTACTTAGTGGCCCAGCTGGAGATCTGGGGCCAAAAGGGCCCAGAGAGGGCAAAACCATTGCCTCCAGGGCAGAAGCACTGCAGGTATGATTCAACACCAGCACTGTTTAAAGACTGCAGACACACCTGACCAGAAGAGGTGCTCACGAGAGGTGGGTGCCATGCCATTACAGTCCTAATAGCGAAACCCATTCTTCTGAATACAACTCATGTAATCGTTTTGTGTATGGGAAAGTACAGAGTTGTTGGGGAGGAGAAATGCAGCCTCGGTCAGGCATGGGTCTACAGTGCAGCCCCCTGAGTCCATTATGCCAGCACAGAGACCCCTTCTATTGCATGCAGAGCATGCACAGGAATCCACATGCGGTTGCTCCTCCAACACTTGAATGCAAGACTTAAGTGATGTGGAGATCCTTGTGCTGGCCCCTCTGTACTATGGGTGAAGTCAAGGGCTTATGTGGAAGCACCAAGGGAGAATTTCACTCATCCGGGTTTAAAAGCAGACAAATATAGCATAACGCTTATTCAGGTTCCTGTGGAGCAAATGAGAAAACCATCATATAATTTCTAAAGACTAAATAAATACCCTTTAACCTATTGTTGTTATCCTGCTAGGTTATCTCTTGTGATGTGAAATTTTAGTCAAGGGGAAAACCATCTATTCCAGCATGTGTCAGTAATTGCTTTTCCTAATATGAATTTAGAATGAAATCAATCACAAAGAGGGTTTGAGAAACATGGAAAAATCAATCCACTCCTGGGGCTGCATCCTTGTTAATTTGTTGCTTCCTTGTGAACAGAACCTAGCTAATTCTTTAAAAATCCAGAGGCTTTTATTTTTAAAGCACTGATGCTGCCGCAGGCAACGTGATAGCAGCCATGAATTCCTCTGTGAGGGGAGGAGCTGGCATAAACCCCCCCAGCAGAATTCCTAAAATGCTTTGTCAGTGCCTATCACAAAGTAATTTACACTCTGCATTCCTGAGTCACATTTCAGACATTTTACTTTGTAGCCTGTAGGGCATTAAATGGCAAAAATGTGGGCCTAAGAGATTGACACTTTTTTATGTGTGCGTTCTATTTGTTTTCTGTTTTATATTATGTCTAAGCAGTCTTTAAAATACATATCTAGCTTTTTCTTTTGGAAAACCAGCGTTCAAAATGTAAACTGAGGGGCTGTTAGTACTACTAGTAAATAAAAACTACATGGCCCACGGGCCTTAATAACCACACCCACCCTACAAAAAAAAAAAAAAAAAAAAAGTAAATGGCAAAACAAGTAATACATCTGAAAACCTTAAATGTGATGGGCCAGAGTCTGAGCTGCTGATCTACTGAAGTCAACAGAGTAACGTCAATTTACAACAGCTCCAATCTCCCTGAGAATATTCAGCCCAACACAGGCCACTTAAAATGGAACAAATATAGAAAAGGAATGAGTTGAACCTTGCCCGGAGGATGTTAGTGATTTGCTTTTGGGGTGTGCAGAGGGCCAGCCTATGCTTCACTTGAGTCCTACTTACACCCTCATATGTGATGCATCAGCCTTTTGCTAGGTCTCTGTACGAGGGCACATTTCTCTCTTGGTCACATTACAAGGAGAAGCATACTTTAGGGTTATGAGTCGACAGTGAGGGGTAGGACCTTCTCTACTGAAATGTGACTGTGATAGGGACGGCCAGCAATCTCAACCTTGCTTATCTCAGTTGCGGAGACTGGCGATAAGGTGACATAACCCCTCAGGTATCGCAGACTGGTACTATCTGGTTTACAACTTTCAATACTAGTGACATTGAAAGAAATGTAGGGCCACAGTGGTAGAGGTATTTAAACTCCTAAAGATGCAGATCGGTACCTAGTAGGACTTTCCAAAGTTCCTAAATGAAGGGGAGTTAAGGGAATTAGGCTCCAATGCAAGCCACAAAACTCCTGTCTCCAAATCTTGTAGGTGCCTCAACTCAACCTTGTAGGTGGCTACATTTTCAGAGTAAAAATTCCCTCTGTGTCTACATTTCCGCCTCTGTGCATGCAAACCGCTGCCTTCCTCCAGGTGTCCAGACATCTAACCCCCTGCCTAAGCCGCAGAGTGATCCACAAACCAGGGAAAGATCGGCATTCACCCACCTATCTTGCCTGCGGGACATGATCCAGTAGGTGCATTCAGAGGCTGCCTATCAGATCATGTCCCATTCAGAATCCAGCTGGAGGAGGAGGTGCCACAGCCCACCTAATAACTCTTAACCTGAAGTCTTGTCTTTGCGTACTGTGGATCAGCTCCCTGCAACCACCAGCGTCTAGCAGCAGCAGAACTACTTTCCAGGCTTCGCTCTGTCTGCCAGGCACATACCGACTCCTGAGTCCTCCGAGCATTTCCTGCAGTGTTCAGACCCTTTTCCTCTGGACACTCTGTTACCAGGCCTGCTGTCCCCAAAGGAACAATACATACCAGCTTGTAAGATACCACTTTGTTTAACACACAAACAGTTATAGTAGAAAATAAGAATACATTTATTATCAAAAACCAGAGATTCAAGTGACAATCTTGGAAACAAATGGTTACATAGCCAACAAAATCATCATGCCCTTTCTAGAGACTAAACTTAGCTAACAGGTTAACCTCTTGTCTAAAGAAGTTTCTCACCCAAAGTTTTCTCTGGAGTTTTCAACCAAGTCTGGCTGAGACCCTTTTTTTTCATGATGCAAACTTGCTATCCATTTACTTCCACAGTGAAGAATAACTGGGTGTCTTCTTTGTCTCCCACATATAGTAGAGCAAACCTGTGATTTGCATGTCAAGATAGGGTTTCCCCCCTCCCCTGCTGCTTTTTCTCTTCCTTTTAGTTTCTTTCTTTGAGGTTCTCCTAATCCTTAATTTGCATTAGGTTCAGAATAGCGACCCTGTACCTATTGGGTTTCCGGGAAGTGCTAAAGGATCCCCCCCCAGCCTAAGGGGAAGACCCACAGGACCGGGAGCCCAAATGATTCCGGGGTACAACTAAAGAAAAACAGGAACAGGAGTGAGGTCAAAGGGTCAAAAGAAGGGAACCTGATGGGGACACCGAGCAGAGAACCCCGGACAGCGCCCACTGCTCCTCAAAGGCGCCGCCCAGAGGAACTCTGCCCGGATACGTGAGCGGACAGAGGATCGGAAACAGGCCCCACAGTCACAGGAGTCTCCATTGGCCAACCTCCTCTCCCTGGTGGCATAGATGGCCATTTTAGCGAGGGCCAGGAGGAAGTTGACTAGGAGGTCCCATGACTTCATGGGGCCATGGATAGGGAGTGCGTAGAGAAGGAGGTGAGGAGAAAAGTGCAGCCAAAAACCTAACAGCAGGTTCGTGAGGAGCCGGTCTAGGGGCTGCAACCTGGCGCACTCTAGGTAAACGTGCACCAGGGTCTCCCTCACGCCGCAAAAGGGGCAGGTGTCGGGGACAGGGGTAAACCGCGCCAAGTACACACCCGTGCTCACGGCCCCATGAAGGAGCCGCCAGCTGACATCCCCGGCGGGCCTCGGGACCAGGGTGGAATAGAGGCTGGCCCACGGGGGCTTCTCACCCTCCAGAGGTGGCAGGAGGTCCCGCCACTTTGTGTCGGGGCGGGACACGAGGGTGAGAAGGTGAAGGGTGTGAAGCACGAGCGTGTATAGGTGTTTCCTCGGCGCGGTCTGGAAACGGACTGGCTGCAGATCGTGCAGCCGGCTCACGGAGAAGGGGCGGGGCAGAGCCTGGCCTGACCCGGTGCTCTGTGCTGCACAGTGGCGACGGCGTGGCTGGCTCCAGCCGGGCAGCGTGGCTGTAGCGCCGCCAGCCACTGGTGCTCCAGGCAGCGTGGTAAGGGGGCAGGGAGCAGGGGGTTGGATAGAGGGCAGGGGAGCTCGGGGGGGTGAATCGAGGTCAGGGTGGTCAGAGGGCGGGGAACAGGGGGGTTGAATGGGGGCACCTCACTCATGGATTCTTAGCAGATACCTTGGTAATATGTAGTCTAGTGAGCCGTGTTTATGCTAGGGACTTTTGCAAATGAATCCCACCAGTGGGAGTTCTAATATACACCAGGCTCCTTTGGCCAGACCCGTTTTTACCCCCATGCCAGTTAAATGTGCTTTTCTTCAGCTTTAAGAGCTTTTTTTGGGGGGAGGGATAGCTCAGTGGTTTGAGCATTGGCCTGCTAAACCCAGGGTTGTGAGTTCAATCCTTGAGGGGGCCACTTAGGGATCTGGGGCAAAATTGGTCCTGCTAGTGAAGGCAGGGGGCTGGACTCGATGACCCTTCGGGGTCCCTTCCAGCTCTATGAGATAGGTATATCTCCATATATTATTATAACTATCATGGGGATACCAACAATGGGAGATGCTGGACCCTTATCAACATGAGGGTTCCCATCAGTGCTAACGCCATTTCAGCTCACCTAGTAGATAATGTTTTCACACACACCTGTAGGGTGGGAGACGAAGTCTGAATCAGTATTGATTGGAGGAGACAAATTTTAAATCAGGCAAATAGGGATATTCATACCTTACGACTATGATATATTGTGAGTGGGGGTAGTACTCTGTCAAGGGCAACAGTGTGCCAGATCGGTGTCGGTGAGGCCAGGGTTTGAAAGGGCTCAGGTCTGATGCTGTTGAAGACTGCATAAGTGGAGCAGCTTTGAATGAAGTGCATTGGTCTCTGCACAGGAAGCCGATTTTAGCATAAAATGGAGCTCCTTTGTTTTGATGAGACCTAAATAACTTGTATGAGCAGTGTGAATAATTTGGAATCTCAAGACTAAAGACATCACTGTATGAGGACCTGGCAGAAGGCTGTTAGAACAGAGAATGAAAACTCCTATTTCATTGCAAAGCCTTATTTCTGGATCAGGAGAGTGAATTTGATTTAGTGCCTTCCGCTTGGGTGAGTTGATGAGAATAATTAGTGCCCTGGGAGTATGTCTTCCTGTGTAGTAGGTTGTATCCTAGCCTCATCATCAGTTGCCCATGTCAGATATCTGTGGATAAGCCAAAATATACACAAGTGTAACATTAACTCTTTTATTCTAAATAATGACTGTGGTCATCATCACACACCTTTTTATTGCGCTTTCTTTCTCCTCCTTCCTGAAATACACTAGATTCTCCACTTCTCCTTAACTAGGGTTAGCTATACACGTTTTCTCTAGCATTTTAGATGCAGTTGGTCAAGTACTGTGTATTTTATACCCTCAGCAGTCCTCCTGCTTGCTCCTAGTTAGCACTGCTAACCACTCGAAAGTGGTGGAGAGGAAGCAGGGTCATTTCCTGACCTTTCCTCGCCATCAGCCTAAGAGTTGGCTGGGTTTGGAGGAGAGCATCCTGTGCACCTTCCAAAACCTGTGTCAGTGGCTGCAGAAGGCATTGTGCCTGTCAGACAAAATGCTTCCTGAGCTACCACCTCAAAGGCAAGGCTGTGCCTTGAACGTACAATAGAGCCCGTAATTAACAAACTGCCCCAATTTTAGCTAAAGGATTCAACCCAATTTAAAGGCCTGTCCCCAAACTGCTCTAACCCACCTCCTCAAGGAAAATCCTTATCTAAACTATGGGGTTTGACAGTGCACTCTTACGGCAGATTTGTTTTAATCTGTTTTAATCATTTTTGATATATAATAGTCTTCATGTTAAGAATGAATTTAGAGTTATATATGCTGTCTTTAAAAGCAGACCACACAGGTTCCAGATTATCCCCTTCAGCTGTCGGAGGGGGAAGCTAATTTGAGGTGATGAGATCCAATGGTGGGTGGAGGAATTAATTCTGTGAGCTGACACCTTTGAAAGAACTTTCTAAATTGTAAAAGAAAAACTGGAACTGAAACTGCTTATCCATAGCCGTGAATCCAGTCCTGAAAGGATCTGGGACTCAGACACTGGTCATCCATGACAGACCCTGGGGAGCACTACTTTGCGAGGGAGTGTCTGGTATGATAATAAGGCTTATCAAAGAGACTCAAGGAGTATTACCGGGTAAGTCAGGCACGTGGAGGGAAGATGAGACCAGACAGTGAGATGTGTCTCCCTGATGTGCTGCCAGGGCAAGACAGATAATGGAGAGATAGTAGGTATTTTCTAGAAATGTAAGAGATTTCTGATGTGCTGTAACTACACCCAAGGTGAATCTATTAAGAGGAGATTTGCAGAGTGTCTGACTAGGTTTGTTGTTGTTTTTTGACCAGAGCGGTTAGCCAAAATCGGGTCTAGTGTGTGGTACCCATTAGGAAGAGAAATTGATGTGAATTTGTTTATTTACTAAGAATGTACAAAGTCCTCTTTCCCTGAACACAGCACGAATCAAACAACAGGAAATAGTTTACTTGCTCACAGATCCAAGCCCCTTTCTAAGCAGTGCATCACTCAAAACTCTCTCTAGGCTTTTCTCAAGGCCACTTTTCCAATGCATGTTCTGGCTGTGCCCTTGGCTTTGTGCTGCTTCTCTCACACACGCGAACACACACACCACTATCAAATACCCAGTGAAACCCCTTCACCCACAGTTCAGATTCCTGAGCATCTTCGACACATGCCTTTGTTTTAATTTGAGGCCCCTATTGATTCTTACCTCTATCTTGAATGAAGGGTGGCTTCTATACCCACCATTCAGTGAGGTTTATCCCAACCCATAACATTATTCATGGTGGTTTTGTTTCAAGCCGCTTTTTCTCTTAGTATAAGTATATGTAATGCACATACTAATTAGTCAACTTGGGTCTTAGACTGCTTTATTTGGAAATTTCACTCAGTATGTGAAACAACTGTCAGATTCCAAGAAGAGAGAATGAATAAAAGTTGTCTAGAGCTTATTTCCTCTGGCTCTTCAGTTCACAGTGCAAGGACTAAGGAGTCCTTTCAGATAAGGCATATTTACTTGCAGGGTTGCACATCAATGGATGCACAATCTCCTGAAAGTGGCAGCCCTGAAGATTAGTATCACAGACTCTGTTCTCCCAATGAGGGGAATGAATTCCAGAGTTGAGAACTGTGCACTGAAACTGTCCTGATATTGAACTTTGGAGGCTGTTTACTTCAGTACTAATTGAGAAAGAACTCAAGGGGCCAGGCAGTCTCTAAGGTAGTTAGGAGGTAAACCACTAAGCTCTTTATAGATTAAACCCAACACTTTATATTCTACCTGCTCATGAATCTGACTGACCAGACTCTTACTGCCACTTTTCACTACTACACTTGGAAATGATCAAACAACCCTATCTGTATCTGATAAATATTTTCTTTGCTGCATAGGTAGTAAATTCCTTATGGGAAAAATAATTTGACTCTGTACTCAAGAAGCAAAAACATGGATTCACCGGGCTCTGACCCCTCCTAGAATGGTCATATTGACCTAGATTTCCCTATAGGGATAAGGGGTGGGGAGCAAACTTTAACAAAGTTTTCTCTAACCTCACTTTTTATGTTTTTTTTTCAGGCCTGAAGTTGATCATATGCAGGAACAAATTAAGATAGCACCAAGTAAATTTGGTTCTAAAATGAGTGATGGAGTGGAGCTGTGAATAGAATTTAAATGAAGAGGCCTACTTCCACGAGTCAGTGGAGCACTCCTGATAACATTGATGATGCATGGTTATTGATTATCTCCCCAGTACACCAATAAGCAGATGTATTGATCATGAAGAGTTCTCTCTCTCTCTGGTGTGTGTGTGTGTGTGTGTGTGTATATAAAAATTAAAGTTGAAAGATGGTGATAGGCAAGGTTATCCTTTACTGAGCTATGAATTAATGGATTGATGGTTACTACAATTTCAGATCCAACTTGAGCATGTCATTTTCGTACAGCTTGTCATACCAAGGGGTAGAGGTACTCTTAGCCCAATGGAATCTGAGTTTGACCCTGCACATCCCACTGGTGTTAATGGGGAGTTGTGTTGCTAAGTCTTTTGTATCACCCTGAGAATATACCCCTTAAGTGTGTGCCCATGAGAAAAGGGAATGGTCAGGCAGCTGAAAACACCTCTGTACTATTTATAACAAATGATGGAAGATGTGGAAGTGGACAATTTTAAATGGGTTCTTTTCACATTAAGAACTATTCATCCACTAATAGAAATTAATAGTGGCAGGCTGGGGAGGGAACAGTGACTGTGTCACCTGTTTCTAGCTGCTGCCAGTCCTTGTGTCACTTCCCACCAGGCTATCAGCTGCTACTGAACTAAATTATCATTTCCAAGACCCCTAACTTGGTGGAGGGACAGCTGGTATTCTGAAAGATAACACGAGCACTGACTGTAATTCAGAATGGATCACTGAAAGCCACTATTCATGCCTCAGTCTAGATTGCTGATGATCTTTTTCAGTATTTCTTTGGGGGGCACTTACAGGGAATTGAAATTGATTTAAATTTACTGATTCTCATTGTTGCTGGATACCAGGAATTCCCAAGGCACCAGCACCATGCTTAGTGAAAGAGCACACTTTTATCAACTGTCTCCATTAGGTTTTTCTGCTTGTCTGTTTTCCTGTGCTCATCCGGTAACCTGAGCTAGCATTATTTACACCCCTCAGGACCTTTTGATTTCAGATTTTTCCTGCGATTAGTCATTT
This sequence comes from Platysternon megacephalum, assembly GCA_003942145.1. NCBI lineage: Eukaryota > Metazoa > Chordata > Testudines > Platysternidae > Platysternon > Platysternon megacephalum. Next base: position 8,560,198 of record QXTE01000043.1, read on the forward strand.
TTCAAGAGTAAATTTAACAGGTTTACAACAGTACTATTGCAAAGGTCATTCACATAAATTAGAAATGGAGATCCAGCCACTTGGTTCATTGACATCCTACTCTGCATTACTCTCCAGATGGACCTGAGCCTGAAGATGCTACTTGCAAATCTTTTTATTCTATTAATCTCTCTTCATACCTTTTCCCTCAGTTCTAACCTAAGCTTTTCCATGGTGGATCAGATCTTTGTTCCATCTGTCTAGTACCCTGCCACTGTCAGTAACTAACACCTAACAAAATATCTGTAGTGATGAAAGGGAGTGGGAAGGAGTGGGATATAGGTAATTTAATAAACTAGACTTTAAAAGCAGATTGAAATGATGAGGATTTTCATTTACTTGATAAAATTCAAAACCTGAAAAATCCCTTCCTCCCCCATACCTGTTTTGAGTCTGGACTGTTATCTATGTTAGGAACAATCTTGAGAAAACAAGCTTAAAATGTCACATGTTCCTATTCTGGATCAGATCACTGGTCAGTCATGTATCCTGCTTTTAGCTGTGGAAAATACTTCTTGAAGGAGGCAGCCCCATACCTTCCTACATCCGTGTTGGAAGGCACAGAGCTAAAGGCCTGCTCCTGTTGAAGTTAACGATTAACCACTGATGTCAAGGTGTGCATTTCAAGTCTTAGGTGTGCACTGTGTATGAAGTGAAAAATACCTACCGGATGATCACAGTTTACATCCTGACATCTTAAAATTGGATTATCACAATGGAGCTTTAATAGTTAGCTTCAAACATGAATGGTCAGAAATCTCAAATCATCTTGTATTCTGGCTCTCTGCACCATATCTCTGGGTTACATATATAATAGCAGGAGGTAAACTATAATTGAGGTCCTATGCATAATGTGACTCTAACAAGGCAAGGCTTCTCCCCAGCTGGCTAAGAACTCCTTTCCACACCCACAGTTGCTTTTAGGCAGCTTTACTGATTAAACTTAAACAAAAACATCTCCTCAACTCATCCTGGACAAACCCCAGGGCATTATTTTTCTCCTTTATCTCTCAGGCTCTTGTTGCCTCCCCTCCCAGGGGCTCCGACAACTCTAACTCACCAAGGCGCTCTTTCCCTCTTTTAAAACCTAATCTGGGTCAGCTGACCAGGCACAGGTTGACTGCGCATTGTGTGAAGAAATACTTCCTTTTGTTTGTTTGAAACCTGCTTCCTATTAATTTCATAGGGTGACCCTTGGTTCTTGTGTTATGCACAGGGCCGGCTCCAGTTTTTTGGCCGCCCCAAGCGGCGAAGGGAAATAAATGAATAAAGCCAATCGGCGGCACTTTGGCGGCAGCTCAATCGCACTGCTTCATTCTTCTGCGGCAATTCGGCGGCGAGTCCTTCGCTCCCTCTCTTCCTCTTCAGCGGCACTTTGGCAGCAGCTCAAAGAGGAAGAGAGGGACTGGGACCTGCCGCCGAAGACCCGGACCTGCTGCCCCTTTCCATTGGCCGCCCCAAGCACCTGCTTCCTTCGCTGGTGCCTGGAGCCAGCCCTGGTTATGCAAAGGGGTAAATAACACTTCCTTATTCACTTTCTCCACACCAGTCATGATTTTATAGACCTCTATCATATCCCCCCTTAGTTGTCTCTTTTCCAAGCTGATCAGTCCAAGTCTTTTTAATCTCTCGTCATATGAAAGCTGTTCCATACCCCTAGTTATTTTTGTTGCCCTTCTCCGTACCTTTTCCTATTCTAATATATCTTTTTTTTTTGAGAGGGGCGACCAGAACTGCAGGCAGTATTCAAGGTGTGGGTGTGCCATGGATCTATATAGTGATATTTACTGTCTTATTATCTATCCCTTGCTTTTTTGACTGCTGTTGCACATGGAGCAGATGTTTTCAGAGAACTATCCACAGTGATTCCAAGATCTGTTCCTTGCGTGGTAACAGCTAATTTAAGCCCCATCATTTTGTATGTATAGTTAAGATTGTTTTCCAATATGCATGCCTTTGCATTTATCAACATTGAATTTCATCTGCCATTTTGTTGCCCAGTTACTGAGTTTTTGTAATATCCCTTTGTAACTCTTTGCAGTTAGATTTGGACTTAACTACCTTGAGTAATTTATTATCTGCAAACCTTACCACCTCGCAGTTTGCCCCTTTTCCCAGATCATTTATGAATAAGTTAAACAGCACTGGTTGCAGTATGGAACCCTGGGGGACACCACTGTTTACCACTCTCCATTGTGAAAACTGACCATTTATTCCTATCCTTTGTTTCCTGTCTTTTAACCAGTTACTGATACATGAGAGGACCTTCCCTCTTATTGTTGACAGCTTAGTTTGCTTAAGAGCCTTTGGGGAGGGACCTAGTCAAAGGCTTTCTGAAAGTCCAAGTACATTACATCCACTGGATCACCCTTGTCCACATGTTTGTTGACTCCCTCAAAGAATTCTAATAGATCGGAGAGGCATGCTTTCTCTTTACCAAAGCTGCTTTGACTCTTCCCCAGCAAATCATGTTAATCTCTGTGTCTGCTAATTCTGTTCTTTACTATAGTTTCAACCAATTTGCCTGGTACTGAAGCTAGGCTTACCAACCAGGATCGTCTCTGGACCCCTTTAAAAAAAATTAGCTATTCTCCAATTGTCCGGTATAGAAGCTGATTTAGGTGATAGTTTACATGCCACAGTTAGTAGTTCTGCAATTTCATATTTGAATTCCTTCAGAACTCTTGGGTGAATACTATCTGGTCCTGGTGACATATTACTGTTTAATTTGATCCAAAATCTCCTCTACTGACACTTTAATCTGGGACTATTCCTTAGATTTGTCACTTAAAAAGAATGGCTCAGCTGTGGGAATCTCCCTCACATCTTTTGCAGTGAAGACTAATGCAAAGAATTCATTTAGCTTCTCTGCAATGGCCTTGTCTTCCTTGAGTGCTTGTTTAACACCTCGATTGTCCAGTGGCCCACTGATTATTTTACAGGTTTCCTGCTTCTGCGTAAAAACTTTTTTGCTGTTAGTTTTTGTGTCTTTTGGTACTGGCTCTTCAAATTATTTTTAGCCTGGCTAATTATACTTTGATACATGACTTGCTAGAGTTTATACACCTTTTTATTTTTCACAGTAGGATTTGACTTCCAGTTTTTAAAGGATGCTTTTTTGCCTCCAACCACCTCTTTTACTGTTTAGCCAAGGAGGCTTTTTTTTTTTTGGGGGGGGGGGTACTCTTCCTATTTTTTTTATTTGGGGTATACATTTAATATGAGCCTCTATTATGGTGTTTTTAAAGTTTCCATGCAGCTTTCATACATTTCACTCTTGTGACTATTCCTTTTAATTTCCATTTTAACTCGCTCCCTCAGTTTTGTATAGTTCCCCTTTCTGAAGTTAAATGCTACTGTGGTGTTTCTTTGCCCCCCCCTCCCCCCTCCAAGGATGTTAAACTTAATTATGTTATGGTCACTATTACCGAGCAGTTCAGCTATATCCATTTCTTGGACCAGATCCTGTGCTCTACGTAGGACTAAATCAAGAATTGCCTTTCCACTTGTGGATTCTAGGATTAGATGCTCCAAGAAGCAGTCATTAATTGTGCCCAGAAATTTTATCTCTGCATCCCATCCTGAAGTGACATGTACCCAGACTATAGGCAGATAGCTGAAATTCCCCTTTATTATTGAGTTTTCTATTTGTATAGTCTCTCTAATCTCCCTGAGCATTTCACAATCACCATCCTGGTCAGGTGGTCAGTAGTATATTCCTACTGCTCTACTCTTATTATTCAAGCATGGAATTTCTATCCATAGAGATTCTATAGTACAGTTTGATTCGTTTAAGATTTTTACTATATCTGACTATATTTGGCTTTCTTTCATATATAGTGCCACTCCCTCACCAGCATGACCTACTCTCTCTTTGCTATATATCTTGTACCCTGATATTACCTCTGAAGGGTGAGGCCAGAAATTACAATGGACAACTATTTACGTTTTCATCCTACAAAATACTTTGGCAATATTCAGAGTAACAAGACTTTCGGCAACATTAGAGCCGGTGGGATAATGGCTATTTTGGAAGCTCAAGGTCTATCTATTCAAATAGTTGAGTGAGAGCCCACAGGGGGAAGGGATGCCTAATGGGGTCCAGTCATAGTCTTGGCAGGAAGCACTGAAGCTGATTCAGAATGAAATGTTGTGTGCAAGAGGGACAGAATTTTTGGAAGCTTTAATTCTCGTATTTAGATAGGTGAGTCAAGGGAGTGGGGATCTAGGATTCCCCCCAGGAATATTTTACTTATGACTGCAGCTGAGAATATTTTAATGCCAAGGGTAATGTGACTCCCTTCCTCCCTGTCCTGCTTTCTCTGTCATTTAAGTTTTAGGGGATTACCGTGTCACTCCCACACTTCCTGATACCTGAATTTTCTTGACTTGGTGCCTCCTGCCTGTGTCTGACGAGATGCTGCGTCTGGCCAAATAGATGTTCTCTCATTATCTTGTTTTTAATCACCATTTTATTCTTTCCACTTGTCTATTTTCATCCTTCTTCTTTTGTTTATTACCTCCCTCATGCTTGCTGTCGTCTTGTCCTTTCTCCCATCCTTGCTCGATCAATTTTGCTTCCTTCCAGCTCTGCCTCATTCCCTCCCAGTATTTCTTGCTCTCTGCTTTCCATTTCCCCCTTTCTGACTTTATCCCAATTCCCTTCCGCCTTCATCCTCTCCTGTTTGTCTTGATGTCCATATTGCTTGTATGCACACGCACAAAGTCAAATGTTAGTCTGTGGTACGCAGCCAGGACAAAACGACCCAGTTTAGGCTTCTCTTCCACTGGAATCATGCCCATCCTCATTTACCTATCTAGCTGTGGAACCAGTTGGGAGGGACTCTAGTGACAAACGCTCAGTGATAGAGTCCAGTAGTCTGTTCAAGGGGTTCCCACTACAATCATTACATTCATCACTCTCCATTGTCTGGGGCTGTGTCAGACATAATGCTAGTGTTCCTATAGAAGGCAGCAATGGGTAATGGTATAGCTCTGGTATATGGTGTTAAAATACACCATTAGTTCAATAGGGGTGTGTGGTTTGTGTGTGAGAGAGAGGTGTATATCAAAATCATATGGGATACTTAGTAGCTCTTGGAAAAGTTAAAGTTGTAAACCAGTTTCAGTTTTTATCCAGATTTCACACACTCTTAGATTTCTAAAACATTTGCCTTTCAGCATGAAATTTTATATGCTTGGTCTCCACCAGAAGATTATTTTGTTTTTAATGTGAACAAAATCCTGTCAGACTTTTTTTTTTTTTTTTAGGATGGAAAAAAAATACTTTTACTATTTAAAAACAATTCTAGCTACACTTCCAGTTAAGGCTACAGCAAATCATCTGTAGTTTGGAATGTTGCATGGAAAAGCCCTAACTAGGGCCTAATATGTCTTTGTTTAATATGAAATAAATTTAGTTTTGATTTAACAAAGAACTGAAAAAAGTGGGTTTACACAGTAGAAAATTTCCATTTAATGATGCACACTTAAACATATAGGGTGGTTGGACTTAGCACATCTAGTGAAGTGCTGTGGGAGTTTTAGCTGACATGAGAACTGGGTAGATGAGACTGCATTTGAAAAGCTCATCTGAAGCAGGGCATTGTATTGGTACAATACAGAAGGCAGAACTGTGAAAGCAATGAGTATTATAACCCAAAACTGAACCACAAAACATCGAACTAACAAAACAGTGCCAATCATCACCTTGTTAATTTATTTGTCAGGCCATCTATTTGATCCGAACCCATCATCTGTTCTTGTGACTTCTAGGCTCTAAGCTTTATGGGTCTGGACTGTTGCTGTATCTCTGATTGTACACTGTCTAAGAGGATGAGTCTTAATCCTGACTGAAGTCTTTGGGTGCGCTGGTAAAATAAATGATGAAATAACAATAAATCTAAGTTACACCCCTTTTATATCAATTCTAAGTTAAGTAGAATTTGGCCTCTAGTATGGGATTTAAACCCAGACCTTTCTGATACAAAATCAAGATTTCTACCAATTGAATTAAATCAAGAGCTCAGATATTACCTTTAACAAAACAAGCAAATCCTTCCACACATGCATTTTGCCCATTGTCTTTGAAAGAAATGGGTTGTTTTGGCTTCAAGTTGCCACTTACCTCCCATTCAATATTCCAACACCCTTGATTATTTCTGCTCCTTCTGTAGCTCATCCTGAAAAGCTTTCCCAATACATATTAGGCAAGTTGAAACTCCTATCACATGACATTCTTAGATCATAAAATATTTCATTTGTTCCTTTCTCCTGACTGGGTCTATGGAGCACACTCCTAATACAAGTCCGTAGACTTTTTGATTGATAGTTGAACTTGCATTGACTTACTAGATTTTTTTCTTTTTTTTATAATGAGAAGTATAGTTCAAATCAATTATTGGTGATGTATGCTGAAAGGTTACACCTCCTGTTTTGAATTTGTCACCATATAGCATAAGCCAGGACACCTTAATACCAATTACATCATAAATTCCAGCTGCTTTAATGTTTCTAGCTCTGACAGTATGCCATTAAAACTTTTGTCAATAGAAGTATTGCACCATATAATTTTCTTCTTTATCTCTAGGTCTGTGCTCATATGCAGTCTTTTCAGTTTAAAACTTGGTTCTGCCTTTCATCCCTCTATCAAATTCCAAGGAAAATTTTTCAGATTTATAGTCATGCTGTCTGAGCCAACTTCTTAGGTTCGAGTGCCTCAAGCCAAGACTAGCTTATAGTGCCCTAGACAGAAGTCTGAGATGGGGGAGTTTTATACCTCTGAGCAACATCCCTTCTAATTTGTTGTCCAGTGTGCCCAGCTGTTCTTGAGGCCCTTATGGCTGATTCTACCCTGCTGTCAGAACTGTAATCCTACAAGGCTTGGGGCCTGGATTCTTAGAAGCTTGGCCCCCCTTAAAGAATTTTCTTCTGGCCATATGAAGACATGAGAAACTGTTTTAGTAAGAACTGTTCAGTTGCTGTCTTGTAGATAGCACTGGTGGTCTGTGGGAGAGCACAAAGCGCGAGTGTCTCAATCTGATATAACAGACAAATGCTTTATGGCACTCTCTTGTACTCTGAGTATTTTCAATATCTTTTCCATTTTTACCTAAATTTAGCAAGACATCATTCCTGTCCCCCAAGAAAAAGTGCTCCAAATGAAAGAAAAAAAAGCAGTCTGCACCTTGTGTCCTGTAGAGGAGGGAAATTGAGGGTGAAAGGGTTAATAGTGCAAGATGCTACTTGTCTTTTTGAGTGTTGAATCAGTCCCTGCCTGGTGACCAGTAGTGAGATATATCGCATAGGATACTTTAATATATGAATTCAGATAGCAATACTTTTGAGTGGGAGAAGGGAGACAGGGGAGATCCCTGTGACTTCCAGTGTGGCATTGAAACACCATTTTTGGGTAACGCTTTGCTTAATTACAATTACAGGTGACTAGGAGAAAGTGGTCTGTTTCCTTTAGGCTGGATTTTCAGTGGAGCTTAAAGGACTAGGTGCTCAACTTCCATTAAAATTCACTGGGGGCTGGGACTCTAACTCCTTGCCATGGTCTTCCAAAATCCCAGCCTTGCCCCTTTTTTCTTGCTGGGATCATAAAAGTCAAAAATATTGTGGACTTTCCTCCTTCCCTTCTGGGGTGACCGTAGTCTGTGCTGCTCTGAGAGTGTTATGTTTTCTCACTTTCTATCCATTGTGTTCTATCTGTTTGTGTTTGTGGTAAATAAGATCATAGGCGATGGACATCTTAGCTTGCTTTCTTCCATTGCTATGTTTTGTTTCCTGCAAATATTCACTTTGTCTGGTCTCACTTATCCCTGCCCTGTTCGTCATCCAAAGTAAATTTCACCCCAATCTTTTTTATTAAAATAAAGCTTATTCATTTTTTCTGAAAAAAATAATTCACAAGTTTTTGCACAGTTCTGCTCCTCAAGCTGCAACAATAACTTCCATGGTTGGTTTCCTTATGAGTGTTCTTTGATTTGATTCAGAAGTTGTGGTGTTTTAACTTTGATGTGTTGATCAGTTTGCACACATTTTGCCTGATTTCATTTCAAGAGGGAGCAGAGGCTCAGTGTCGACAGATTAGAAGAGTGAGCCAAGATCCCCAGAGGATGATTCTAGGCATTCCCTTGCTAATATCACCATGAATTAAATAAGACTAATGTGAAATGCTTATGATACATTTGGATTTATTCAATCAGTACAGCTGAATATTTGCTGTGTTGATCTTTTTTCTCAATAACCTTGAGAAAGAATAAAGATTAAGGGTGAAATCCAACCCTATTGAAGTCAATAGCAAAATTCCCATTGGCTTCAATAGGGCCAGGATGTCACCCTAAGGATGTAAAGTTACCCATATGTCTCCTTTCTGTTGTACACAAGCAGAAGAAACTCACATTTAATAACAACGATTAACAATACTGGGAAATTATCTGTGTGACCATTTGCTGTCACAGAATCCAAAAATACAGGTGTTGGTGTCATTTCAGAGCTATTACAGCTATGACTTGATGAGCTAGTGCTACCCCTGCTTTCTATGCAGTGATAGTATAGCAATGGCCTACCTAATTGTTCTTCGGGAGCAATATTGGAAGGTAGGTAGTAATTGATTTTAAAAGTTGATTTGACTGCCAGCAATATATGTCATAACAGTTGCATCCATCACCATCTTCTGGTTACTGTAGACCAGTGGGCATTTCTTTTTTGTTATAGTGATACTGCTTGACAAAGTAATTAAAATAAGTCTGTTTGTGTTGTGTATCCTTTGCTATGGTAGGAGGCAGACTAGCTATTTTGCAGCTGGATCCTGGAGAGACAGTCCTAATAGAAGATAGCAATTACAGAGTGATGTCTCATGGCCCAGGGCAAAGGTTTTGGCAAGTGAAGACAACGGCTGTCAGCCAGTTGGCAGCCATCAGACCAGCCTCTGCACTGAAGGAAGTGGTTGCCAGAAATTGTGGCATGGGGTAGGAGGGGAGGGGAGGCTGTTTTGTAACTCATTAGTCTGATGTCTGGTGTGTTCTGGGCCTCAAAGATTCAGAAAGCACCTGTATCTATTATTTCTCCATAAGGGTTCCAAGCAACCCCAGGCTCCTGTAAGCAAGAGTTAGGCTAAAGAAAGACAGAAGGAGAGTTGTCAGTGAGGGATTCATCTTGGGAGAGAGAAACTACTGCTATGGGCCTTTTTGAGTCATAGCAACTTGTTTTTATTAACAGGTTAAAGTTCAATGTCTGTTGGCTCACTGGACTGGTAAATGCAGACATTATTGCCTTGATGGTGTAAACTGGCATCTTTTGCTTAAACTGACCGAAACCTCGATGTCCAGATGATATGTTTGTCAGAGATGGCTGAGATTCCAGAACAAATGGCTGCCAGTCTTAGGGGGTTCTTTCTGGAAAGGAGATGCCAGACTAAGCAAATGGAGCAGACACTGTTGAGACTGGCCCTCTTTTCTGCTAAGAATATTAATGCTGAAGTTGTGAGTTCTTTAGCATTTTTACAGTGTTTGCACCAATAGAATCTCTTTTCCAGATTGCCCAGTATATATACTGCCTACGTTGCCCTCAGGATTACTGTAGTGGGGTAACAGACTGGTGCCAGGGAGTCCAGTCTGCTGAAGGTTCCAATAAGCATTTTCTCTGGGCTGGTACTGCTTGTTAAGAGTACATGGGGAGGGAAGAAGGGGAGAAGAAGGTAAAGGAGGGCTCTTTTCGGGCTTGATAGTTCATAGCATTCCCTCTTAAGTTTGCCTCTTCTAGAACTTTCGACACTGGTTACAGCCCAAGCTAATCTTTAAATAAGGGTTAAATCAGATAGTGTTGAATCAATCGCTAGTTCTTTCACAAGAGCTTGGGCCTCTGTGAAGAAGATTGTAGGAGAAAGCTGGGGCTGAAGGAGGCCCTAGAGGACTCAACCACCTAGTAAAAGAGAAAACGCTTAATGTTTAGTGATTGCCGGTATTAAAGGCTCTCTCTATATGTGGTAGTTTGAAACTAAGCTAAAGTAAAATGATTCCTTTGCTTGGCATCACTTTACAGTGAATCCCAAGGATGGGCTGAAAACTCCACTGTTCTCACTGCAAACAAAGCATCAGGGGAGATCATAAGAAAATCCACTTGAGAACAAGTGTTCTAATTAGTTACTTTCTGCATCCCCATGGCAGTAATCTTCCAGTGACATTGAGGCAGGAGTCAAGTCTGTCCAGCAGCATCTCAAACCATCTGCTATAGTACTGCTGGTTCTGCTTCATTTATGTTGACTCCTCTGCTTTCCATCTGCCTTCTAATTTTCTCCCTGGCTCTGGCTGTTTGAGTGCATGTCTAGACATGTGAGTGTTTCCCATGGTGACTCTTACCTCCCCCGATGGGTTTCATTATTTCCTTAATATTTAAGTGTTTTGGTTCAGAATTTGGTCCTACCGAAATGTAGACAAAATACTGAGAATCTCTGCTGATCCTCTTGTTCTATTGCCTGTAATTCTCATGGACCATCTGTTTTAAGGGCATGTATTCACTTCTTCTGTGGCTCCATTTCTTTCTTTTTCCACATCTAGGGCACCATTCCTATATCTTTATCTCAACTTATAGAGCCCTCTGTCCATATCTACTAGACTTCAGTCTTCCTAAAATGTCAAGTTCCCCTGGTTCTGCTCTCTCCCTCTCTCATCCCTCCAGTCCTTTGCTTCTATATAGCCCCTCTCAGTCTCTCTGCTCCAAGTCCCTCTTTCCACCATGAGTCCTGTTACTCATCCTCTTTTCTGAGACAACCGATCATCATGTTTCATTCTGACAGTAACAACTGTAAAATTCGTGTGTTGGCAGGGCTCCCCAGGGCAAACTGGAAAGTATATGTACTTTGTCTCATTGGGTGTACTACCACGTCGTTTTGTTTTTCAGCAGTGCTATGGGAAGCTAACTACCTCATCTTGCAGTCAGCACTAAAAATATTAACAGAATTGCTTCTGTGGAATACAAAAGCTGAGGAAATTCTGTTCCTTGAATATAATTTTAAACCTTCAAAGTTTTGAGTTCTGAAACTTATTCAGAGACATTCTCCTAATCTTACCTAGATCAAGCCAAAAAAAAAAGTCTAGAAATAAATTTAAATTAACAAGGGCTGGCTGTTACCCTTTCTAGTGTGAAGAACAGAGTTCATGTTACAGGCGCCTCATATTCATGTGTGCTCCTTACACTTGCACAAAATTGCTAGCAGTTTCTTATTCCTCTCTAATTTGTATTGTTCCTGCTGTTCAGTGGGCCTTTTCAGAGGTAAAGGATGATCTTGTGTTTAAAGAACAGGTTTGGGAATCAAGAGAACTGAGGTCTATTTTCAGGACAGACCTATACATACTTTCTCACCTTGGGCTTTCTGTGTGCATTAGTGCCCACACATCTGTACAATGGCTGTGCTAATACTGTCTTATATCAGAGCTGCTGTGAGACTAACTTTAATAGTTTCCAAAGTGCACGGAGATTGTAGAATGGAAAGATAGAAGTCCAAACTGTTGTTGCAGCTAATACTCTGAATGGTTTGGACTGCTACTTCTACTTTAGAACAACTATTTAAAGAGATCTGAATTCCGCTAAGACAGTTAATTTCAATTATGACTCATTGCCATGTGTCTGGTCTTATGGCTGTCACTTTTCAGTCAAGCAAAATTGAACTAAGCCCTGCTCTTGCCCCCTTTCCTAACCCACACCCATTTTTTGCCAAGCCATCCTCCCCTACTGTCGGCACCCAGCCTTCAAATCCAAAATACAATATTGCACCTGTTATGATTGGAATGATTAATGTGGACAAATTACAAAGCAACTAGCAAGACAGATGGCAACATTACAGGATGCTTTTCATATAGTTAAACCAATGCTTCCTTCCCCCCCCCCCCGACTGCCAGCTCTCCTCTCTGGACTCCTGGCTCTGGCTCACCTCTCTTCCCATCTGGCTATGTCCTGATTTCCCTCTAGAGCTGCCAAGTTTCAGCCCAAGACGAGGGAGAGAATTGGAGCTCTTCAACATTATAAGGCCACAATGTGCTGTGTGTGAATTGATGTCAGCCTGCTGGAAAGTTAGTTACTCCCCTGTTTCTTCATCTACACAGTGCATCCCTCTTGGAAGTGTTTGAGTGCCATGGAATGCCAGTAATTCAAAGAATGCCACAGCCACATAAATGGCAGCCAGCACTGGTGGCGGTGCAGTGCAGGTGAACCTACATATACAATCACGAAGTAAAATAGGCTATGGATGTCTGTGCCCTTATGGCGACAGTTGGTGGTTTCCAATGTATTCTTTACTATTTATTTGGATTGTGATTGAGCCTAGTGGTCCCAGTCATGGATCAGGGCTCCATTGTGTGTACAAAACAAATGGTTCCAGCCTCAAAGAGCTTACAATCTACATATAAGATGAGGGAAAACAGGTAGATACATGACCACATGGTAAAAAGAGAGGTGTATTGGGTATGCATTTAAGTATGTGTGTTTTAAAAACCAAGTACAGTACTGTCTGTTAAAGAGTGGAGCAGTCCCACATTGGGTTCGTTACAGCATTTAAGGCCTCTGTACAAGGAAAATGTCCCTTTTGGTCACTTTAGAAGTGTAAAATGCTTTATTTCCATTTTAAAAAATGCTGCTGTCAGTAGTGCCAGAGAAGCTTTGCATTGTTAAGAGCAACCACAATTTGAAACTTTCCTGGCCTCACCACTGCTATATTAAATGGCTTGGCATGTGATAGATACCTGAACTATAAAGAGAAAAAAGTGCATATAAAATGGCCATTAACAGCCTAGACACTGCTGCTGTGTCTTTATTAATGCTCCACTAGCTTCTTGGTTTTTTTTAACTTTCTAAATATACAGAAGCTGAGAGCATAAAATACATTTGAGATTGCACTTTTTTCTTTCTTTGTTTTATTTTTTGTCCCCTTCCTCCCTCTCCCCCCATTTTAACCTCCTCATTCACCTTATCTTTTTCTCTGTACCTACTTTTCATCCCCCAACCTTAGACATATGCCACTTGGCACGTTCTTTACTTTCCCCCCCAAACAATTCAAACATGTTTCTCCATTGTTTTAAAATAAAGAGAATTTTTTGTTTAAATGCTTCTTAACTTCAGTTTTTATAATACTGCCATGGTCAATATCGATATCAGAAAAGCCTGGCCCTTTTCCTCGTTCACTTATTTTACCTTCTTTTTAGCAGGATGGCACACGTTCTCAGTGGGAACTACACAATTAGATAGATGTATGGGTATTTGCAATTTTATATTCTCAAGTTGGGTTTCTCAAACTTCTCTCTAGCAGGGTTCCTATTATGATTACCTAAAGGCTTGTTGTTTGTATTACAGTGGCCAAAACTGAGGATCGGGTACCATTGTGCTAGGCAATGTTGTGGCTTCCCCTTTGGAATATCCTTTAAAGCAGCATCCCCCCAACAGAAGGACAGGAGGCAGCAGCACTAGATGACTCTGTTATTCCATGGATCGCCCAAGAAGCTTAAGGAAATTGTGAGATCATCTGGTTTTGTTCTCTCTATGGAAGAGGGCAAACCCCACCATCAGAGCCAACAATGCAAGGTAGTCTCTGCAAAGAGACCCTCAGAGTGTAAAAGTCTCCAAATGGGCATTAAGGATGAACTAGCCCTTGCCAATTTAAATCAATAATATATCTGGCCACACCTTTTTTAGCTATTTTCTCCTAAGCTAGCACATTACTGAGAGTGGATAAGTTCAGTGAATGAGAAATTCAGTTTTTCAAAAGCTTTACACAAATTAAAATTTAATACTAAATATTATCGCAATGAGACACTAGGGCATGTTTTATGGTGCAATTCATACTTACCTCAAGCAGATGAATGCACTCAGCTTTGAGACTTAAAGTCCACTCAAAGTGTGCATTAGTGGCCTATAAAGCATATCCTTTCATATTATTGTTTAAATGGTCCTTTGCCAATGTGGTTTTGGCAACTTTTTCTGAGGTAAGTCATGACCAGATTAAGTTCACTGCCCTGTGATTACAGTAGAAAAAAATTGTCAAAGTACATTGGCTAAGGAGTATGTAAGCAATAATAGCAAATGATGGAAAGGTGTGCTTTATGGGATCAATACAAGACTTGGGTGCATTTGAGGCAGAATAGCCCATATCGTATTGTTAAGCTTAGCTTTATTCAGTGCAAGACTGGAGGGGTGGTGGCTTCCTCAATGTGTTCTAATTTGTGTCCAGCTGCCCATGATCTAGGAGCTGATCGAGTAGCTGGGGATCACTTCAGCAATGCTCCCGTTACCCTGATTATACCTGCCCCTCCTTCCCCCCCCCCCCATACTGGAGGCTGTCGGAGGGTTGGTAAAGTGTAGAGCCAGGTGAAATTTTTTGCCTACAACTCTTATTCAGTGAAGAATGCAGACAAAGCAAAACCCCACAACTGACCTCCCCCTGAAATTCCCAAAGTCTAATGGTTTCATTTTGTCATTTTTGAAATAGTGTTTCAATGTTCAGTGTTCAATGTTCAGTGTTTCAAAAATCATCAGATCAGTGGGTTGATTTAAAGAAATTCTCACAAAGACATTAAAGGTTTCAGAGATATTCCCTTTAAGTAGGGAACATCACTAAAATTAATAATCACTCTAACCCAAGAAGGTGCTTTTTCAGTGTCTCCACTGGCAAGCTAATTGAAGTAGCCCTTGTGGTCTACATGTTAGGGAAAAGGATTGAAAGGGAGGGAGATTCTAATTTTATCTTTTAATGTAACTTGCTACTTTAACTTTTAAATGATCTCTTTCTGACCATCTGTAATGTTAAAAAGGGTTGATTTAATATAAAACAATTTGTTTCTAATATGTCTGGTGCTTACACTTTGTTGTTGTTTATGTATTTATTTGTATTATTATGGCATGTAGGGGCCCTAGTTATAGACAGGACCCCATTGTGCTAGACTTCCCTGTAAATAGTTGCTACATCTCTCTCTACACTACTGGCAGCCGTTTATATGGCCAGGGCATTCTTTGAAATACTGGCATTCCATAGAACAGTTTGTTGGTTTTTATTTTCCTGTCGAAAGTTGTCTCAGTGGATTGTATCTTTTCATTGTCTGAAAAATGCTGCAGGTTTGTGGACTATGCTGCACAGTAAGTTACTGGGACTACAGTTCAAACTTTGCTAATACTCTGCTGAAAAGTATATTTGTTATTCCATGGCCTTCCAATTTGTCCTTGAATAAAGTTTTAGCCAGAGAAGAATGCTGCATACTCCTTTTTCATAGATCATTCTTCCTGTGCTTAGATTTTTGTCTTACATGCCATTAAATTTCATCTTGCTTTGAGTTGTATTGCTTTTAGCTAAGCATTGCACCATCTCAGCCCACTCTATGCCTATGAACCTATTGTGCTGTTGGCTTCTTGACGACAACTCCAAGCTGTGCACTGAAATAGTTGACCAAGCTGGATCTTGAATTATGATGCTTTCTTGAATTTGGAATTCATTACCTGTGGATGTTTCTCATGCTGTCTTTGCTTTGACTGACCAGATTCAAATTTTACTTGTTTTCTTTGGCTTACAATGATTAACTGAGCAGTGCTTTTTTTTACTCTTGTTCTGTGAAGAGCCATGGGTTGACTACAGGCACAATGCATATAGAATTAGAATTCACAAAAGCACTGGGTGACCTTCAGCAAGCCACATGACCAGCTTCTTCAGTTAGCTTAACTGTAAAGTTGTCTAAAGCAGAAGATCAATGCCAATCAGCTTTAGTATTTGAAGATAAGTAACTTTACAGAGAAATTCAGGCTTCTCCCTAAGATGTCCTATCAGTAACTTAATAGGATACATCTGGAAAGTGTTTGTGTCCAGAAGATGTGCCTGGAGTTCTAACTGACACATTAAGTAGCAGAATCCTGAAAATCAGAAGTAGAAAGGAAAAGACTACTTAGGTCACATTTGTCCTGAACTGGCCATTCCTACAATATATTTTCCAGTGTTATCTCCAGTCCAATTTTAAATGACTCATGTGATGGGGCTTCCCATGGGAGACTGTTCAATTATTTCGCAGGGCCAGATTGAGATTTGGACTGTCCATCCACAAAAGGGTGTTAGAACTCCCCTTAAGTCCCTATATAGGCTACAGGAATGTTGGGTACAGGTATGGAGAAGTTAGAAAGGTTACTCATGGGCTTACTCGCTCCATGGAGTGAGTAGATGGAAGGTGCAAGGAATTGGTGGACTCTCAGCTCTGCCACCTTCTGCTGAGTGGCCAGAGTAGCTGAGCCAGTGCAGGGGAGTATACGGGTCCTAATGGTCAGCAATAAATTACTACCCGGCAGGAGGAAAAAGGAGGCTTTGGGCAAAGAGGTGTGTCTGATTCATCCTGCCTCTTGTGGCTACTCTCCCAAGTTGGTACAGCTTACACACCATCCCTTGTTCATGGCAGTGCTGAAAGTCACAACATAGTCCATAATTAAGAGATGTTCCTCATATTTGTCCTAAATACTCTTTTTTTGCATAATTTCATCTCATGCTGAGATAGTGTTTTCATCTGCAGGGGGCAAGTAGCTCCACCAACTCTGTCCTTACTCCTTCTCAAGCTGGCCTTCAAATCCTGATGCACAGGGATGGAGCTGGGCTCCAGGACAAACAAGGAGTGTGCCTCCAGAGTGGAGTTCTCAGATTCAGCCTTCATGTGCACAGCAGAACTGCTGCTATTCTTCTGTTTCCTGGCCATAATAGTGGGAGCAGTGTTTTCATCTTGATGTGGAAAAATGATCCACGTGTTGTGTTTGGAATCAGATTAGCCTGAGGCACCTTTGTTGATTACGAGCACGCAAGGGGTGACTGCTATTCAGAGCTCCCCCCCCCCCGATTCCAGGAACACACAAGCTTTTTAAAGCTTAAAACCACAGACAAATTACACATACTTCCGTATCAATTACCTTATTTGGAATACATTGCAAAATCAATACAGGCCAGAAGCAAAAACAAGCGTCTCCCCTACTAGGCCCCTCCTGTTATACGCTGTCTGTTCTTTTGCGGTCAACGATCTTTCTAATACAACTGTTGTGGTTATATATTTCATAAGCCTGGCTATTGCAAATTATGCTACTTGGGGACTTTTTCACTGTGCCCCCTCATGCCCTTTATACACACAAAGCCATTGCTCTGCTTTAGGGACTTTCCATATAAAAACAGGCTTGGTCAACTCTTTAGGCCTGTAAGCTTGACCAGAGTCCTAAAGCCCCCCCCCCCCTAAATTTTCCTTCACAGTCTTAATCTGCTGAAGTTCATCAAGGGTGCTGATTAGGGTCCTAATTAAAAGTGGACACACCATGTGGTAGGTTTTGTTAGGAAGAAACCCAGGCCACCAACAAATGACCATCTGATACTTTCCTGGGCTGCTTGAAACAGGGTTGTCTAGGTGAAAAGCTCTAAGGCAGGGGTGGGCAAACTATGGCCCGCAGGCCAGATGGGGCCTGCCAGCAGGCCCTCAAGCTCCCACTGGGTAAAGGGGTCTGGGGCTTGCCCCGCTCCAGTGCTCCAGACCGGGAGCAGGGTCGGGGGCCACTCCACGCGGCTCCCGGAAGCAGCGGCATGGCCCCCCTCTGGCTCCTACGCTGCAGGGGCAGTGCCTGCGGACAGGGCAGTATTCAGAGCTGCCTGGCCACGCCTCCACGTAGGAGCTGGAGAGACATGCCGCTGCTTCCGGGAGCTGCTTGAGGTAAGCGCCACCCAGAGCCTGCACCTTTGAGCCTCTCCCTGCACCCCAACCCCCTGCCTCAGCCCTGATCCCCCTCCGAACCCCTCGATTCCAGCCCAGAGCGCACCCTCCTGCATGCCAAACAGCTCATCCCCAGCCCCACCCCAGAGCTTGCAACCTTAGGGTGACCAGATAGAAAGTGTGAAAAATTGGGGCAGGGGTTGGGGTAATAGGCATCTATATAAGAAAAAGCCCCGAATATCAGGACTGTCCCTATAAAATCAGGATGTCTGGTCACCCTACGCACCCCCAGCCAGAGCCCCCCCACTCACTACTCCCCTGGCCCAGCCTGGAGCCCCCTCCCACACCCTGAACTCCTAATTTCTGGCCCCACCCTGGAGCCCGCACACCCAACCAGAGCCCTCACCCCTTCCTGCACCCCAACCCCAATTTTTTGAGCATTCATGGCCCGTTATACAATTTCTATTCCCATCCTATTCCCAAAAAGTTTGCCCACCCCTGCTCTAAGGCCTTGTCTTCACTACTAAACTAGTTGTGTTTTTAGCTTGGGGTAGCTAACGCACATAAGCTGTCCCATAGTAAAAACACAGGGTAGACAGGGCCCTTTAGTTTTATTGGGAGGTCAACCCAGTAGGTGGTATAGGGCTCTCCTCAGCAAGTTTGTCATATTTAAAAGTAAAAGGCTTTGTCTTCACAGTGAAGACACAGCCTATATCTCATTAACAACATCCTATAAAATCTAGAACCAATTGCTCTCCTTTCCAGATACTCAGCAGGATTACAGAAGATCAAATACTGATCAGTAAAATGTGATGTGTTCTTATTACTTCATGGCTGCTTTGAATGATCAGGGTTTCAAACAAGCCCATGGGTGTGCTGTTTCCCTTCTGATGGCCATTGCTTTTTTTTTTTTTTTTTTTTTTCTACAGCAAGCTTTTGTGTGTTTTTAAGCCCTTGCTTCAAAGTAGATTTGTCAAGTTACACTGATATTCCTTCTCTGTAAATAACTCCAAGAAAAAGACAGATTAATTCTTCCCAGTCTGAATAAGAAATCAGAGTTCTTATAATTATAAATCTGTTTGAGAGCTTAATGAGGGTTTGGTGAAAGATTGAATTTGTGGTGTTTTCCTCTTATTAGATTGATTCAGTTCACGAATAGTCTTTTGAGTGATGCAAATCCTCTGAGGCTATCAAAATGTTTCAACGGACTCCATGCTGCACGTGAGAAGTTTCTATCTAGAAGGTCCGGAAACTTCTACCACACTTTACAAGACATTGCTTTAGGAGCTCATTTTGATGCAGGAAACATCCCAATGGCAGCAGTTTATTGCTCTCTGTGCTGATCTTTTTTGGTTTTGTCTAATATCTAAAAATGAAAACTTTCAACTCACTTCAAATATGAATAGTGAAAGGATTGATTAGGAGTATTTATTAATAATATCAAGAACTTTCCTTGGGAACTAAGGGCATTTTAGGAAATCTGTAAAAAAGCACTGAATATCTGAAAAGATAAAGATTGAAGAGTATGATAGTGTTTAGTTTTTGTTCCTGAATGTATTTGACTCATGGGATTGTTAGGAATACAGGCATTGGATAATGTGATTTTTATTTAGGACATTTACTGATTTTTTTTTTCCACACTTCTTTCCCATACGATTTCCTGTAACATGTTATTTATTAGAGATGGCATGAAATTTGGTTCTGACCTCCGCATTGCAGGAATCTTCAAATGCAGGGGTCTGGGAGGCTCATTTGCAAAATACAAATCAGCTGCATAATTTAAGTGTTGGTCTAGTTTCCAATTTCAACCCTCGCTGAGCTAAAGAAGTATTCAGATCCTGCGTGGCATAAGCCCATATTTCAAACATGGGTTTGAAAATTGCATACTTAAAGTTAGGCCTTTAAAGCTCTACTTGGGCACCTAAATGTCTGGTTTTGAAACCTATAGTGTAAGCTATTTCATCACATGGTTACCGTGGTTCTACAGAAGTATATTTCGTATATACAAACAACACTTTGGGGAGATCTGACACTGGAATCCAAACTGCACGGCTGGCCTTTGTCACTATCATGGGACAAACCAAAACTCCCAAACACGATGGAATGTTTGAAATCCAGATCTGGAACCAAATTTTGCAATTCGGACAATATACTAAATATATAAAGCCAAAGTTTCAACTATGGCTGAGGAGCACATAGAGAAAGCTGGGGGGAAATAGTTGTGAAAAGATGGCATAAACTTTTGCACTCTCTCAGTCCTAATGGCCACTGTATTGACAGGGAGGTCATGATGGATGGGTTTCACTGGCTCTGTAGCACCAGAGAATCTCCTTGCAATGGGGTGATCCTTCTGGGGCCAGATATGCTAGCTAGATTCTGCAATCAGTGTGACCCAAATAGACCAGTGATCTGACCTAATATATTTTAAACAGAACTAAATAAAAATGGCCACAAGAGAAACAAAAGAAGACCATAATAGCTCCATCAGCATTCTGAAAGAAGGTAGTGTTCCCACCTGCTCAAAACATTGTACCATCCAGACTTACCCATATCTTGTGCTCTGATGTAACTGCTAACTCAAACAACAAAAAACAAAAGCAAAATCTAAACCTTATAGCTTGGCTTATTCTTGAGCGGTGGTTCTCAAACTGTGCGTCGGAACCCCAAAGTGGGTTGTGACACTGTTTTAATGGGGTTGCCAGGGCTGCTTAGACTTACTGGGGCCTGAGGCCAAAGTCAGAGCCCCACCACCTGGGGCCAAAGCTGAAGCCCAAGTGCTTTAGCCCTGGGCGGAAGGGCTCAGGTTACAGGCCATATACCTGGGGCTAAAGCCCTTGGCCTTCGGCTTTGCTCCCCCACTCCCACCTGGGGTGGTGGGGCTTGGGTGGGCTCAGGCTTTGGTCCCCTCTCCTGGGGTCATGCAGTATTTTTTTGTTGTCAGAAGGGGGTCGCCGTGCAGTGTAGTTTGAGAACCCCTGTTCTAAAACTTCTCAGCTCATCCCATACACACATTCTCTCCCCATAGAGATGTGATAACCACAGTCTTGGCCAGTACACCAGGGATTGAACTATAGATCTCCAGCACTAAAAATCACAAGTCTCTACAGCCTGAGCTAAGGAGCCAGGGTCTTTTTCCTGAGAGCTGTAACAGAGTATCATCCTGTATGGATTGGGCACGTAGCAGGACATGTAACACATATTGACTGGTGTGTTTCAGAGACACTTTAGCCCCTTATGTGTGGAGGGAGATAACAAAACCCACCCACCAACAGGAATTAGTAGTTATTCTGCATCTTCACACAGGACTCTTGCACCTGAGCTTAGAATGAATCAGCAGCACCTCCATTTCCATGCAGACTTGATTTGTCAACATACAATTGTACATATATTATCCTGTAACATGTACATGCTCAGTGATAGATACAGGGAATAACAAATTGCAACTAACAAAACCATATCCAGACTGGCACTTCCCAGCCCACAGAAATGTGAGGGAAGCCTAGAAGCCACTTTCTGAGCAATTGTTGCTGTTGTATCCATTTACAAACATGATAATGTTGTAGTACGTATATGAAATGCAAATACTCCAGAAACAGTTTATCATTTGATACCTGTCTTGTGGCTGTATCTCATTGTTGAAAATTGCAAAGAATACAAAAAATAATCTGTGACCAGCTTCTCTGGGAATAATCCCTAGGGAACTCTTTGGTGATCTACAAGGACATCTTTTATAGCATATAAGCATAGGTCATAGCAGAGCATGTCTTATCTACAGTAGTGATGGATGAAACACTTTAGATTCAGTCAATACCATTTCATGCCTTAGCACAATCTCTGATTTATTTTTCAAGGTTCAGTAACGGCCCTAGTATCTTATTGCTGCTGACATTGGGGGCCCACCGGACATGGTAGCTTCTTTTTATCAGAAATTATGAGATACAACCAACCAGTCACTTTTCATATTTGTTTTACTCTTTCTGGTGCACAAACTCTCCTGTCTTCTCTTAGCATAAATGTCTTTTTACTTCCTGTCACTGTGACATACATAACTACTACACTCAGAAAGGGAAATACACATGTACAAATATAAAACGAGGAATAATTGGGTAGGCAGTAGTACTGCTGAAAGGGTTCTGCAGGTTATAGTGGATCACAAATTGAATATGAACCAAAAATGTGATGTAGTTGCAAAAAAGCCAAAGATCATTCTGGGGTGTATTAACAGGAGTGTTGTATCTAAGACACAGGAGTTAATTGTCCCACTCTACTTGGCACTGGTGCGGCCTCAGCTGGAGTACTGGGTACAGTTCTGGGTGCCACAATTTAAGAAAGTTGTGGACACACCGTAGAGAGTGCAGAGGAAAGCAACAGGAATGATAAAAGGTTTACAAAACCTGATCTGTGAGGAGAGCTTAAAAGTTTAATCTTGAGGGGG
The DNA here is from genome assembly GCA_003942145.1 of Platysternon megacephalum. NCBI lineage: Eukaryota > Metazoa > Chordata > Testudines > Platysternidae > Platysternon > Platysternon megacephalum. The sequence continues at coordinate 8,582,377 of QXTE01000043.1, forward strand.
AAAAAAGACTGGAGTGGGAGAAGGTCCCAATGACAGTCTTCAAATAGGTTAAGGGCTGTTATAAAGAGGACAGTGATCAATTGTTCTCCATGTTCACTGAATGTGGGACAAGAATTAATCAACTTAATTTACAGCAAGGGATAGGTTAGATATTAGGAAAACTTCCTAAGTATAAGGATAGTTAAATGCTGGAATAGGATACCAAGGAAGGTTGTGGAATCCCCAGGACAAACACCTGGGATGGTTTTGGTAAACTTGGTCCTTCCTCAGCATAGGAGGATGGACTAGATGACCTCTTGAGGTCCCTTTCAGCTTTAATTTCCTAGCATACAGAATCATAGAAGAGTACCACCATAAAGCAATAGAAATAGAGATTCTCTAGGTTTTAGTCAGGAGGAGAGGATGGAAGAGGATAAAGTATGGGCCAGATCAGATGAGAAACATTCACATAAAAAAGAATCTGACACATCAGAAAAGGGCAGACAAATAAACAGTGACAAGTTTTTAAAGTGAAAATGCTAGAAGTCTAAATAATAAGATGGGTGAACTAGAGTGCCTCATGTTAAAGGAGGATATTGATATAATTGGCATCACAGAAACCTGGTGGAGTGGGGACAATAAATGGGACACAATCAGTCCGGGGTACAAAATATATCAGAAGGACAGAACAGGTCGTGCGGGGGTGGAGTGGCACTATATGTGAAAGAAAATGTAGAATCAAATCTTAAATTAATCCACATGTTCCATAGAATCTCTATGGATAGTAATTACATGCTCTAATAAGAATATAACAGTAAGGCTCTATTATCGACCACCTGACCAGGACAGTGATAGTGACGATGAAATGCTAAGGGAGATTAGAGAGGCTATCAAACTAAAGAACTCAATAATAGTGGGAGATTTCAATTATTCCCACATTGACTGGGTACATGTCACCTCAGGACGAAATGCAGATACAAAATTTCTCGATACTTTAAATGACTGCTTCTTGGAGCAGCTGGTACAGGAACCCACAAGGGGAGAGGCAATTCTTGATTTAGTCCTGAGTGGAGCGCAGAATCTGGTCCAAGAGGTAACTATAACAGGACCGCTTGGAAATAGTGACCATAATATAATAAGATTTAACATTCCTGTGGTGGGAAGAGCATCTCAACAGCCCAACACTGTGGCATTTAATTTCAGAAAAGGGAACTGTGCAAAAATGAGGAGGTTAGTTAAACAGAAATTAAAAGGTACAATGACTAGAGTGAAATCCCTGCAAGCTGCATGGACACTTTTCAAAGACACCATAATAGAGGCCCAACTTAAATGTATACCCCAAATTAAAAAACACACAGGGCCGGCTCCAGGGTTTTTGCCGCCCCAAGCAGCAAAAAAAAAAAAAAAAAAAAAAAAAGCCGCGATCGCGATCAGCTCTACAGCCGCCGCTTCAGTCTTCGGCGGCAATTCGGCGGCTGGTCCTTCGCTCCCAGCGGGACCAAGGGACCCACCCCCGAAGACCCAGACTTGCCGCCCCAAAAACAGCTGGAGTGCTGCCCCTCTCCGTTGGCCGCCCCAAGCACCTGCTTGCTGGGCTGGTGCCTGGAGCCGGCCCTGAAAACACAGTAAAAGAACTAAAAAAGAGCCACCATGGCTTAACAACCATGAAAAAGAAGCAGTGAGATAAAAAGGCATGTTTTAAAAAGTGGAAGTCAAATCCTAGTGAGGTAAATAGAAAGGAGCATAAACACTGCCAAATTAAGTGTAAAAATATAATAAGAAAAGCCAAAAAGGAGGTTGAAGAACAGCTAGCCAAAAACTCAAGGTAATAACAAAATGTTTTTTAAGTACATCAGAAGCAGGAAGCCTGCTAAAAAACCAATGAGGCCCCTGGACGATTGAGATACAAAAGGAGCACTTAAAGACGATAAAGTCATTGAATTCTTTGCTTCAGTCTTCATGGCTGAGGATGTTAGGGAGATTCCCAAAGCAGAGCCGTCCTTTGTAGGTGACTGTAAGCGGCCGGCAGGGGGCTCGATCCTCGCAGGAGCGGCCGGGAGCCAGGCCGCCTCACTACACGGCCTGGCACAGCAGATCAGTGTCCAAAGGACCAGGCCCTCAGGCAGGGCCGAGCAGCAATCCGTCTCACCAGGCTCCGGCCCTTAGGCAGGGACGGAGCAAACACACAGTCCTGCCGGGCTCAGGCGCTCAGGCAGGGGCTGAGCAGACACACAGTCTTGCAGGGGCTGAGCACACAGAGTCAGTAAATTGAGCCCAGGCCCTCAGTCAGGGGCGGGGCAGCAGACAGTAGCTCTATGCTCAGGCCCTCAGGCAGGGGCTGAGCAAACCCAGAGTCAGTGGGGCTCAGGCCCTCAGGCAGGGGCTGAGCAAACCCAGAGTCAGTGGGGCTCAGGCCCTCAGGCAGGGGCTGAGCAAACACACACAGTCGTGCACTGTGGGGGAGGAGAGAGACTGCCACCCGAGCTAGGGGTGGCAGGGGGGACACAGGCCCACCCACTCCACTGTGTCCCAGCCCGGGGCCCTAACAGCAGCAGCCGGACTGCTGCTGGGTCAGTGGGGATCCTGACCGCAACACACTGACATAGGCTCGGGGCCTGCTACTGCCAGACCGGGGTCGGCAATCCCCGGGCCACTTCCAATCTCCTCCTCCTCCATAGGTACCTGCTCTGGACTGGTGTCTGGCGCTTCCTCCACTGTGTCCCAGATCATGGGCTCCTCCGGGTAGTGAGCGCTGGGCAGGCTGGGCAGCTCCGCCGGCTCCTCGGCGAGGGGGTGCGCAAGCCGCTCCGCAGGGTCCCGGACTTGGGGCCGGCTTGGCCAGTCCTCCTCNGGCATGTTTTAAAAAGTGGAAGTCAAATCCTAGTGAGGTAAATAGAAAGGAGCATAAACACTGCCAAATTAAGTGTAAAAATATAATAAGAAAAGCCAAAAAGGAGGTTGAAGAACAGCTAGCCAAAAACTCAAGGTAATAACAAAATGTTTTTTAAGTACATCAGAAGCAGGAAGCCTGCTAAAAAACCAATGAGGCCCCTGGACGATTGAGATACAAAAGGAGCACTTAAAGACGATAAAGTCATTGAATTCTTTGCTTCAGTCTTCATGGCTGAGGATGTTAGGGAGATTCCCAAAGCAGAGCCGTCCTTTGTAGGTGACTGTAAGCGGCCGGCAGGGGGCTCGATCCTCGCAGGAGCGGCCGGGAGCCAGGCCGCCTCACTACACGGCCTGGCACAGCAGATCAGTGTCCAAAGGACCAGGCCCTCAGGCAGGGCCGAGCAGCAATCCGTCTCACCAGGCTCCGGCCCTTAGGCAGGGACGGAGCAAACACACAGTCCTGCCGGGCTCAGGCGCTCAGGCAGGGGCTGAGCAGACACACAGTCTTGCAGGGGCTGAGCACACAGAGTCAGTAAATTGAGCCCAGGCCCTCAGTCAGGGGCGGGGCAGCAGACAGTAGCTCTATGCTCAGGCCCTCAGGCAGGGGCTGAGCAAACCCAGAGTCAGTGGGGCTCAGGCCCTCAGGCAGGGGCTGAGCAAACCCAGAGTCAGTGGGGCTCAGGCCCTCAGGCAGGGGCTGAGCAAACACACACAGTCGTGCACTGTGGGGGAGGAGAGAGACTGCCACCCGAGCTAGGGGTGGCAGGGGGGACACAGGCCCACCCACTCCACTGTGTCCCAGCCCGGGGCCCTAACAGCAGCAGCCGGACTGCTGCTGGGTCAGTGGGGATCCTGACCGCAACACACTGACATAGGCTCGGGGCCTGCTACTGCCAGACCGGGGTCGGCAATCCCCGGGCCACTTCCAATCTCCTCCTCCTCCATAGGTACCTGCTCTGGACTGGTGTCTGGCGCTTCCTCCACTGTGTCCCAGATCATGGGCTCCTCCGGGTAGTGAGCGCTGGGCAGGCTGGGCAGCTCCGCCGGCTCCTCGGCGAGGGGGTGCGCAAGCCGCTCCGCAGGGTCCCGGACTTGGGGCCGGCTTGGCCAGTCCTCCTCNTCCCAGATCATGGGCTCCTCGGGTAGTGAGCGCTGGGCAGGCTGGGCAGCTCCGCAGGCTCCTCGGCGAGGGGGTGCGCAAGCCGCTCCGCAGGGTCCCGGACTTGGGGCCGGCTCGGCCAGTCCACCTCGGGATACCGAGCTCGGGGCAGGCTCGGCCAGTCCACCTCGGGATACCGAGCGCGAGACAGGCTCGGTCCCGCCGGAGCTCTGGCCGGAGCGTCTGTTCTCTCCGGCCGCCGGGCTCCAACTGAGCGCTGGGCCAGGGCTTTTATACTTCCTGTCCCGCCCCTTGACTTCTGGGGGGTGGGAACAGGTGGCAGTGGCTCCGCCCACTGTGGTGGCTGTTCTGGCTCCTCACGCTCAGGAGCGGCCGGGAGCCAGGCCGCCTCACTACAGTGACAAATCTGAGGAATTGTCACAGATTGAAGTGTCACTAGAGGAGGTTTTGGAATTAATTGATAAACTTAACAGTAACAAGTCCCTCACCAAAGGCTCTTATGTAAATTAAGTTGTCATGGGATAAGAGGGAAGATCCTTTCACGGATTGAGAACTGGTTAAAAGACAGGGGACAAAGGGTAGGAATAAATGGTAAATTTTCAGAATGGAGAGGAGTAACTAGTGGTGTTCCCCAAGGGTCAGTCCTAGGACCAATCCTATTCAACTTATTAATAAATGATCTGGAGAAAGGGGTAAACAGTGAGGTGGCAAAGTTTGCAGATGATACTAAACTGCTCAAGAGAGTTAAGACCAAAGCAGACCATGAAGAACTTCAAAAAGATCTCACAAAACTAAGTGATTGGGCAACAAAATAGCAAATGAAATGTAATGTAGATAAATGTAAAGTAATGCACATTGGAAAAAATAACTCCAATTATACATACTATATGATGGGGGGCTAATTTAGCTACAACTAATCAGGAAAAAGATCTTGGTGTCATCGTGGATAGTTCTCTGAAGACGCCCATGCAGAACGCGGCAGTCAAAAAAGCAAACAGGATGTTAGGAATTATTAAAAAAGGGACAGAGAATAAGATGGAGAATATCTTATTGCCCTTATATAAATCCATGGTACGCCCACATCTTGAATACTGCATACAGATGTGGTCTCCTCATCTCAAAAAAGATATACTGGCATAAGAAAAGGTTCAGAGAAGGGCAACTAAAATGATTAGGGGTTTGGAACGGGTCCCATATGAGGAAAGATTAAAGAGGCTAGGACTTTTCAGCTTGGAAAAGAGGAGACTAAGGGGGGATATGATAGAGGTATATAAAATCATGAGTGGTGTGGAGAAAGTGAATAAGGAAAAGTTATTTACTTGTTCCCATAATATAAGAACTCGGGGCCACCAAATTAAATTAATGGGCAGCAGGTTTAAAAGAAATAAAAGGAAGTTCTTCTTCACACAGCACACAGTCAACCTGTGGAATGCCTTGCCTGAGGAGGTTGTGAAGGCTAGGACTATAACAGGGTTTAAAAGAGAACTAGATAAATTCATGGAGGTTAAGTCCATTAAGGGCTACTAGAGAGGATGAGTAAGGAATGGTGTCCCTAGCCATTGTCAGGGGGTGGAGATGGATGGAGAGAGAGCACTTGATCATTACCTGTTAGGTTCACTCCTCTGGGACACCTGACATTGGTCACTGTCGGTAGACAGGATACTGGGCTGGATGGACCTTTGGTCTGACCCAGTATGGCCATTCTTATGTTCTTATGTAAGCAATTTGATTTGAATATTATCTATTCCTCTATATGACACCAGAGGCTCATTTGTGGTTCATAGATCTGTGTTAGCAGCTCATGTCAAGCTTGACATAATCACTATGACACACACACTGTTGTCATAATCTGTATCTAAAAGATGGCATATAAGATATTGGAAAACTAATAATTCACTGATTATTAACATTCTTGTATGATGTATGCAGAGGGTGTGGTACACAAAGTTAGAACTATATTCTTAAAATGTATTTGGTAAGCAATGCATAAGCACAGTCTGCCTTAGACAAAGGAATGTGGGTTTACCTCAATTTACATATAAGCAGTAAACGGGATCATCAAACTAACAAGGGTGGGGGAAATTGCAGGAAACAGCACAATTTGCATTTTAGCAAACCCTCACAGGGAAAGAGAGCATGGAGCTTCCTTTACCACCAGAATCCTTGTTGCCTTCCTCACAGCTTGAATTAACTTTACTTGAGGTCTAACCTTCAGAAAAATCCATTTCAAAGGTTTACTGGTCTATAAAGACATGGGAGGCTGAACATCAAGTGATAAGCAATTGAATAAATTGATTCTGTACAATATTACTGTATTATAAAAGTGTATAGAGGGAGGTCTTTTCTAAAAGCTACTACACTGATGATTTAATGTCATTGTGAAGTGTATGTATTAACACTATGAGGAAATATGGATACTTAATGATATTATGCTTTAAAGCCTGTGACCAAATAGGGAGAAACTGGTCTCTCCCAGACAGAAAGGGAACGTCACAGCTATCTACCTGTCCTTATGTAAATTAAGTATGATGGAATCAAAACAATGGAAACCCCATTTACATACAGAGGGATGGGAAGCCCACAGGAAGAGAAGAACAGCCTGAGGGCATCCTGCCTCTTCAAGCAAGGCCATTGAACTTTGGAAGATATAAGCAAGGACAGAAGCCATCTTTGGCATCCATCAATACATACACAAGAGGCTAGAACTCTTGCAAGCTCAGAAAGATGGGTCCTTCAACCAAGGGTTACCTGGGGAGGATTGAAGTCACTGGAAACTGAATATAGGCGAGAAACCTGCTTATAGAAAGATGTTTTCTTTAGGAAGACAAAGGAAGCCAGCATCTTGTACTTCTGAGGAAGGTCCTGACTGAGGGAATTAAAGAGAGAAGGGGAGTGAGGTAATATTTTTTTACTGGACCAACTTCTGTTGGTGAGAGACCAGTTTTCAGGCTTACACAGAGCTCTGTGTAAGCTCAACAGCTTGTCTCTTTCACCAACAGAAGTTGGTCCAATAAAGGATATTACCTCACCCACATTTTCTCTCTAATATCCTGGAACCACCATGCATACAACACTGCATTCTGACTGAGGGAATGCCAGCCATAGCTGGGAAGAAGAAGAATTGCTGAGATAAGCCATCTTGAACAAAGCCTGTACTTTGCTAGATTATGTTTTAGACTTTAGATGCATGTTTTCACTTTTATTTGCTTGCAACCCTTACTAATTTTTATTCTTTTTACTTGGCATCACTTCACCTATGTTCTTGTTTTTAATAAATTTGTTTTATTTTTACTATAAACCAACTAGTGCTGTGTTTGCAGGGAAGGGTGTGTTTACCCCAACTAACAAGCTGTGATGTGCTTTTGTCTCTTTAAAGGAACAAAATAAATTTATTATTTCTGTAAACTGCCCAGGAGAGGGCTGGACATTACAGAGCAGATGGTTTTGTAAAAATTTGGGACTTGGACTGTGTTGGGGTTACTCTGGCTTCAACCAGCCTTGGTTACCATCAACAGAGTGGGGCTATGGGGCTGTAGAAAGGCTGTTGGGGGTCACACCTGCTGAACCAGGGCTGGCTGCATAGCACACAGACACTCAGGGTGTGACCTGCATGCTTGGAGGCTGACTATGAGCATCCTAGGCCAGCAGCTACAGTACCAAAATATAGTGAGGCACTCAGGGTTACAGGGTAAGACCCTCGCTAGTCTGGATTGCCTCCTGAATCATGTGACACTCCACTGGGGGATTGCTGGCAGAAATATGTTTGGCCAATGGAAGCTTCTTTTGATGAATTTTTCCAGGCAGCATCTAAGGCAGGGGTAGGCAACCTATGGCACGGGTGCCAAAGGCGGCACGCGAGCTGATTTTCAGTGGCACTCACACTGCCTGGGTCCTGGCCACCAGTCCGGGGGGCTCTGCATTTTAATTTAATTTTAAATGAAGCTTCTTAAACATTTTGAAACCTTATTTACTTTACATACAACAATAGTTTAGTTATATATTATAGACTTATAGAAAGAGACCTTCTAAAAACGTTAAAATGTATGACTGGCACGTGAAACCTTAAATTAGAGTGACTAAATGAAGACTCGGCACACCACTTCTGAAAGTTTGCAGACCCCTGATCTAAGGCATGACAACCATGTGGGATAAAAACATTACAACCTTTTGTTTTTGGCTCAAACAGCTCCCAGATGGATTAGAACAACAAGCTCACACGGTATTACTTGGTGCCATATTGAGTAGCCTGGGTTAATTCAGCTCTTCCAGATGTTCATTAGTCCCTGGGAAATGCTCTCAGCCTTTTTTTTTTTTTTTTTTTTAAACAAGGTCCTTAATTATTTTTTTTTATGATGAGGACCATCCCTTCACTCAAATCTGAAATTAGAAATGTCAGTTTCCTAGAGTTCATGCACTCGGTGATGTTTGGATAATGCCAAAAAAGGTTTCATTACCATGCTCTAGCCTTGGCACAGCTTCAGGAAAATACACCTGCCATATTAGAGCGCACATCTGCTCCCCTTCCATTTTCTTTTAATGTACTACATGAGAGATGAATACTGTGTCCATTGAACATCATTGTAGTGGTGTGATAGGTAATAACCTGCCTTAATCTTTGTGGTATCTGTATGAATTTTTGACTTTGTATTAAGTCCCTACAAAATTTTAAACTCAAATCCGAACACTTTATTGAACATATGGTAACCACCAGAGAACAGACCAAAGTAAACTCTTCATTTGCATGTTAAATTCTTTCCAGGAATACACTCATCAACAATATGGAGAGAGAATTAATTGAAAAATATGCAAAGGCTCTTGATTTTACTGGAAGAAAGAGAGATGATAGGATTTATTATATGTAAACGTTTAAAGCTCAAAGAGCCCAGATGATATGGACTGTCTTCTCCCCTAGACTAATGTAATTTGGAAATAGCTCCACTGAATTCAGTGAATGGAGCTCTGGGGAAGTGAATGGATCTCAAACAATGGTCAACCTATTTATCCTCTACGAATACCAAAGGCCTTGTCTGAGGGAGCATTCAGACAGATCCCACTGGAGTCAATAAAGCTATTCATGAAGTAAGATACTACTCAAAATTGGCCCTTAACAAATAGTACATCTGGGCTTGAACCAAAGCCCACTGGAGTCAATGGAAAGACTCCTATTGATTTTGATGGACTTTGGATCAGGCTATGTGTGAAGTGAAATAATGTCCCATACATACATAAATAAAGGATTGAATTATAAAGGAAAACATAAGAGTGAATATCCGGTATGTATTTTGTAATCATGAGAGAGGGGAATTTTTTTCCCTTCAAATTGCTTTCAGTGGGTTCCCTTGGTGTTACACGAAGCAAAATTTGATTTTTCAGATATCTACCTGCTTTGGAGTTATAGTAATTCACAAAAATTACGATGTCCTTATTTCTTAATTCCAAAATACATATTGGCCATTCATTAAAATGCATCTAATCATGCTGGTTCAGCTCAGACTAACCAGTTCACACCAAAACTCCAGTTCCAAAGAGCCTTGAACTTTGGAGTGTTTGAAATACAGATCTGAATTTTGCAGGCTATTTCTGTCCCAGATACATCAGAAGAGTGCAGAAACAAATGGCTGACAGTGAATTTGTAAATCAGGTAACAGGTGTTAAGTGAGAATTCCCATCAGTTTTAAAACAGAGAATGATGTTAGTGTTGGAAATCTCCCTTATACCCTTTCCTCACAAGTGGTTTTGTCCTCATGAGTTGGCGTCTCTGTTTTAAGTGTTGGGTGGAAAGTGACTATATAAGATGACCTGATGAGTCAACAGTGATCCTTATGAAAGTCACCTGATATCTTCTGTGTCCACAGAGTAACTTATGTCCCTCTTCAGTTATCTCTTTGGAGCAGAGACCACAGCACTTTCTGTGGCCACAACTCAGCTCAATTCATAGGCTATCACCTAAAATTTGGTGCATTTGGATCCAAGATTTTGAGTGGAGTCCATTGCTATTTTAGATTATTTGAATACATTTGAAACCTACTGTAGAACAACAATTGATCTTGGCATTTAAACAGCATTTCACTTTTTTTCCTGAATGCAATCAAACTATTTATTTTTTTAAAACAAGGATAAAATACACAAGAAATACTAAATAGACCAAAATATTCTAGATAAATATTTTCCTTGCTGTAATGAGAAAACAACAACAATATATTTTAATTACTACATGAAAATATATGGTAAGCATAAAAATGTCTTTGGCACTGAAAATGTAAAATCCTGCTTCCTGGAGATGTCAGTGTTACCTTAAGACATGATTCTATTCATGTGCCAGGATTCAGGAACTCTATCAACTGATCGGAGAACTGAAACTGCAATGGAAATTTCTTATCAGAGAGTCGCGATCGATAAAAACACATGCTCATAAATACAGCAAAGCTTCAAAAGTTTAAATTGCTGCTTTTCGTTCTGCAGTCTCTCAAGGAACACTGTAGTAGCCTATGCCAGGGTGACTGGTGATGGCAGGAAGATGTCACTCTTAACTTAACCTCAATTTAGAAAATGCTGCTGCTCAGTAAGGTTGCATGTAACTAGAATGTACAAGGCACACTGCAATGAGTTGTAGTGCTGGGGGGAATCTATTCGTAGTGAAAACTTCTTAGCAAAAGTGGCATGTTTACAAAATGTCCATTGAACCCAAATAAATTTGCTAAAAATTGAAAATGTTCAGACAAAATGTGGTGAGGACAAAGCTTCTGCTGTTAGGATGATTTATACTGTGGCAGTGCCTCGAGGGCCCAGTCAGGGATCAGGTCTTCACTATGCTAGGCACTGTACATACACAGACCAAAAAGACAGTCCCTGCTCCAAAGAGCTTACAAGCTGTGTGTGTAATGAGTGGGAGCAGATGGCTAACACAAACAGATTAGGGAGCACATGATAACGGTGAGATTGTTCCGATTAGTGTAATAAGCAGTGATTACAGCACAACTGTCACCTAAGAGTGTTTCTGGGTCTGTCAGACTTCCCTATGTGATCAGGAGAATTAGCAGCATCCCCCTGAGGTGCTGTGCCCCCTGCTGTCAGACACAGGGAATGAGAGTTCTGGGTTAATGCTAGCACTGAGGAGTAAGCGCAAAGAGGTCATAGCTAAGTGCCTTGTTTACACGATGAGCTTCACTTTTACATCCATTTTCTCAGATATACCCATTCTCCACACCCTCTTCTGCCATGTGCTCATGAGAGTAAGGGAGAGGGTGTGAAAGGGGCTTGAGGAGCTTCAGATTTTTATGGTTTATTATGGCGGATTGCGCATAGTGTGTGACTCAAACATAGTCTGTATTCACATTTGCACTCCCTGCTGCCCAAGGACTGGCAGGATCAAGATAATAGTGATTAGAATAATGGAGTATCTTTACCAAACAACGCTGGCACTTCTAAAGTCATTGAGGTCCCTGCAGAGCAGTTAAGCACATGTTTACCAGTAGAGTCCCGCTGACTTCAATAGGCCTTTGTTCTTCTGGTGCCACATCCCCTTTGTCGTTTCATGGTGACAACTCCAGTTACCTTAAACCAAGGCAGAGCTTGTTGGCATGATCAATGATAACTGTAAATAGATGCATATAACTGGCTGCCACAACACAAGCACCTCAAGATGAGCTAACGTTTGTTACACAGTATGGAAACGCTGAATATGGTGCAGATGGACAAAGTCTCTCTCATCTTGAAGGTGGTCTGGCTTTGCCTAATTTGTCTTGCAATTGTGTGATGCCCAAATTGTTGTTCTTCCTCTGTTGTCTTTGCACTGAGTCCCTTTTTTTTATGATATGATGATTACCCACCCCGGTACATCATTCTTACCGTCAATACACAGTAATACTGTGCATCCCTTCCTTGTGCATAATCAAAGATTATCTCTTCAGATAGAACAGGTGTTCTGTACATATTGCTTTATTTTGGCTTCTTCTTTCTTTTCCTGTGTAAGTGTTTACAAGAATACTAATCTGCATTTAATAACCATTTCCCCAGTTCTGACCATCAGATGGTTTATATAAAGCCTCATTAACTTGTAAATTGCCTTTCCCATCTCTCTGAGAGCTGGGTTTGTTACCATGCTAGTTTGCATAGCCCTTATTTCCAGGCAGACTAATTGCTACTTACCATAACATAAATAACACAATAATAAACTTAAAGATTTCTACAATGCAAGTCATATCGGACAGGCAAGATGCTGACTGGCACACCTCAATCTTTCAGTCCTGTTTTCCTTTAAGCTAGTTTTTAATTGGCATTTGCTCCTTGTAGTGGGTTGGCTGTCATCCCTCCCCCTCCGGCTCGGAGGGTGGCCACTCCACGGCAGTGGGTCACTGTGGGGTCAGCCAATCGCAGGGGGAATTAGCAAATCGAGGGCTGCTGTCTAGGAAGCCCTGGGTCTCAAGCAGGGCAGAGTGGCAAACAGTCTAGGGAGCTCAGGTCCTCAGGCAGGGCAGAGCAATAGGCAGTTTTTTGCCTGGCCTCCTGACTCAGGCAGACGGCAAACAAATGCAGGCTTCTTGTCCTAAGGTACGTAGGTGGCCATCCCAGGGGTGGGGCAGATGCAGGGGGTAAGGGGACCTGGGCCTCCCTACTCCACTGGGTCCCAGCCCAGGGTCCTGACAGTGGCAGAGGGCTCCGCCACTGGGTCAGCCGAGATCCCACCGAAACACGCCGACCTGAGCACCGACAGCAAAACTGGACTAAAGTCTGGTCTCCCTGGGTTATTTCCTACCACAATCCCTGGTGGCAAGGGGTCTGGCTTGTCTCTGCCCACCCAGGCACAGAGGGTGGTCCCTCCCCTTCCAGCTCCAAGGGAGGCCACTCCACCTCACTACCCTCCTATACATAGCACAATCAGCTCAATGACAAGGACTGGTGTCACCAGCGTAAAACCAAATTTAGGGATGCTATACATCTCCATTGCCCAGACCTTGGTGCCCAGTGGAAAGGACCAGCGGTGATAGCCAGAGGTTATATTCTCTGAGCATTAGCTTTGAAACAGTATATTTCAGTCCTGTAATTTAGTGTATATAAGTGGTGGGGTGGGAAAAATCTATTGTTCTATTAAAAGGAATCCTCTTTCTCAGCAAAGCTCCTAAGGGCATAGGCGCTGACTGCATGGGTGCTCCGGGGCTGGAACACCCACGGGGAAAATTAGTGGGTGCACTGCACCCACCGGCAGCCAAGCTCCCCGCCCCGCCTCACCTCCGCCTCCGTCTCCTCCCCTGAGCGAGCCACGTCCCCCCTTCTCTGCCTACCTCCCAGCGCTTGCCACCACCAAACAGCTGTAGCAAGCTTCGGGAGGGAGGGAGGGGGAGGAGAGGGAATGTGGCGCGCTCAGGCGAGGAGGCGGGGAAGAGGCAGGGCCAGGGCGGGGATTTGGGGAAGGAGTGGGAATAGGGGCAGGGAGGGGGCGGGGCAGGGGTGGAGTAGGGGCGGGGCTGGGGACAGAGGAGGGTCGAGCACCCACCGGTACCAGTAGAAGTCGGCGCCTATGCCGAAGGGTGGAGAACTACTAACAAACATTTCAAATACAAGGCACTGGTGAGTGGGTGAGACACACAATAAGGAGCGTGAGAAGAAGTTTAAAGCAATGTCCATTAGTGTGGAATGTCTCTCTTGAGAGAGAGATGATTCGATTTTTTTTTCTAACTTTTTTGCAAACTGTATGTTCAGTCTCTGTTCTGACCTGCAGTCTTGTTGCTTGGCTTTCTTTTAAACCTCTCTTTTTGCTTTCAAAATTTTAGGATGTAATCAATCTAAGGGCTCCATAGTTGTATGAGACATCTTTTCTAACTACATTAAAGACACAACTCCCTTTATAATCACTATAAGAATTCCACTGGGGAAAAAAGACCTGGGAATGAAAGAGCATGTTTCTTACTGGTATGCAGTGAAGGGAGGAGCAAAAGCCTGGGAGCTGCATGGACCATGCTGTTCAGAGTTGGCAGAGGAGACAGATGAGGTCATTTACCCCAAAGCCCACTGAATGGTTTTTGGAGCTGCTCAGTAGAGGCTACTTGAGTCACCTATCATTGTCCCACCATGATGGACATAGCCTATAGAGTACATTGCCAGATTTCAGGATAGTGAGTATTATACCCAGCAGTAATGCAAGAAACCTACAGACTTCAACCTGTGAGACATTAGCTTATGCAGTTAGGCCTTTGAGCTTTAGCATAAGCAATTTGACCAGTAGTGACCCATAAGAGGGCATTATATTTGTTGTTTTGCCTATTTTGCAATATGTAGTTTTGCTGAGATCTTGCATAAAATGCTGACAGGTAACTGCAAGAAGTCAGCTGATACCAGTTTGGGATATTTTGAAATGGGAACATCAGCAGATGTACAACTGCAGGGTTGCCATAGTAACAAGTTGACGTGCATGCTAATAAGTTTGGGATGACTGATATACTAACTTATAGAATAAGAACATCCCAACATTATTAGGGTGAGGAAGTTAGTTATAGACAAAGGAAGCAGAACACTCCTATGAATATTCATGACAGCCACCAAACCCTATAAGCCGCCCGCCCAGCCATGATGTAGTCAAGAGACCTTGAAATACAGGCTAGGACCCCTGTGGACCACCAGTTGCCTTCCAGTCTTTAGGTCTCCATGAGAATTGTATGAGTATGCATATGAGATGATGCGGGACACTAAACTGATACTGCACGATAGGATTGGGAGACTTTTGTTTTTATTAACTGTGTTGATAAAAATATTAAAAACTGTGCTTTGCCCTCAGTGAGTACTGCCAATGTGCATGTTAGGATCCCCAACCAGACAGTAATTGTGAATCCGTTGTGCCTGATTTGACCAAATCTCAGAGGTCTAATTGCTTGCTAGATGGGGATTTTAAATAATCAATATAATCAATAAATTAGGCAATATGGATGATTCACACTTCAACCCACACACACTTAGTAGAATTACAATGGTTCTGCTGCCAGGGTGACCTGCATGACTGTTGAGATGGGGGCTGGATTTGCTCCTGTAATAAACTGGTCATCAGTGGGTTAACTGTGTTACTCAGAGTATTAAGGCTTGAAGCCATGCTCCACCCCTCCCTTACTTCCTGTTTACTTAGTGTGTCTCCCCCACCCCCACTCTCCTCATTGTTATGTAGTGGAATAAAGCAGCACATTACTTATCAGACTGTAGGCTGGGAAAGTCTGTTTCTTGTGCACTAAGCGGTCCTATTACAAAAGCCTCTTACTGCACACTATGTGACCTAGCAAGGTTGCTAGTATGGCTCAACAAGGTTCAGAGTATTGCTGAGGTGTTGTTATCCTTAGTGCTGTCTTCCTCCTTCTGCACAGATATTGGCAGATGGGTGTTTACACTCAATTCAGATTGACACAAAATACAGATTTAGAGCAGGCTTTGTTCTGGCTGCTGTAATGCTGTGGTTTGGGGCCTAGCTTTAGCTTTTTTAGTTTTTAACCGCTGTTGCATGGTTATACAAATTTATAAGAGAAGGTTTAGGTGATGGTCCCAAAGATTCCATTGCTAAACTAGACTCCCATATTTTTAGCTTCCCAATATTGTCACATTAGATTTAATCAGTTTCTTCAGATGGCAGAAAATGCCTATCCAATTTAGAGTCATTTTCTAAAGTGCTAAAGAGGGTTCAGAGAAGAGCTACAAGAATGATTAAAGGATTAGAAAACATGTCTTATAGTGATAGACTCAAAGAGCTCGATCTATTTAGCTAAACAAAGAAAAGGTTAGGGGGTGACTTGATCACAGTCTATAAGTACCAACAGGGGGAACAAATATTTGATAATGGGCTCTTCAATCTAGCACAGAAAGGTAGAATGCGATCCAATGGCTGGCAGTTAAGGCTAGACAAATTAGGTTGGAAAATAAGGCATAAATTACCCAGGGTCATGGTGGATTCTCCACCACTGCCTACTTTTAAATTAAGATTGGATATTTTTCTAAAAGATTATTTTGGGCAAGTTGTATGGTCTGTGTTATACAGACTAGGTGATCACAGTGGTCCCTTATGGCCTTAGAAACGATGAATAAATTAGAATACACTTGTCATGGTTACAGAGGTAGTTGCACCTGCTCTTTCTGAGTGCGCCCCCTCAGGTGTCAGGCCTTCTGGAATTCCACAGTTCTCCCACTCTTAGACCAGGCCCTGTGTGTCAACTGGGATTACCCAGTAGGCTCAACTGAGTTTGGGTACCTGCAGTTCTTCCCTTTGGGGGGGTTTGTGACCAGTGGTGTACAGTGATCAGACAGCATCTTAAAGACCAAGGTTTTGTTTAATCTTAACAGCACAACACAGCATAACATAATAGAATTTTTTTTTTAAAACAGTCTATCTACCTTCCTATCTTACAGAAAGGCTTACCATCCTTTGGTAGATATCCTAGGCAAGCCTCACTTTCCTAGTCACCCCTAACCTCTGGAGTCTGGGTGTCAATCTGTTACCTTAACTCTTTCTCCCCTCCCCCATGCGCCTGCTTAAGGGAGCGCCAGGGACCGTTTAAATCTAGTCAGGGTCTTTGTTAACCAGTGTTCACAAGCGTCCCTCTCCTCTCAGGGCTTGTTACACTGACAATTTACAGTGCTGCAACTTTCTCGCTCAGGGGTGTGAACCCTCCCCCGAGCGCAGCAAGTTTCAGCGCTGTAAAGCACCAGTGTAAGCAGTGCCCCAGTGCTGGGAGCTACACCCCTCGTGGAGGTGGTTTTTTTAGAGCACTGGGAGAGCTCTCTCCCAGCGCTGCACCGTGACCTCACAAGCCACGTTAAAGCACTGCTGCAGCAGCGCTTTAGCGTTGCCAGTATAGACTAGCCCTTAGTAAGCTAGTCTGGTGAGCACTGCAGGGGGTCAGAGGTAGAACATCAAAGCAAATGGCTCTTGCATTGTCCCTTAAGTTTTGGGAAATGGGTCGTTATCTTGGGCCATTGTTCTGTTTCTGCTTAGTTTTTCAACAGCCTGCTATTAAACTAAAACAATCCTGTATATTTATACAGTAAACCTCCCACAGCAAAATGAAGTTATTTACCCAAAGTCACACAGCAGATCCATCATACAGCTGGGAATAGAAGCTAGGTCCTAGACTGGTGGCCTTTCCATGCACCATGCTCGTTCTCGTCTCTCGTGCATATTATTAGTTACTTCAAAAACTGTGAGCTGTTGTTCAATATCACAATCAAATACTCTACGAAAACAACTGTATGTATGATTCAAGATGTGTACAATAAATGTTTGTCGAAAATATTTACATATTAGCAAGTCTGGATTTAAAAACTCTATTTAACTGCACTGTGGGGATAAAGGTATGGAAGAAACTGTATACGTTTATTTGTTTCGCAAACAGAGAAATTCAGTAATTGTCAGAGCTGATATGGTCTGATCTCCTGTGTATACAATCAGTACAATTTGGAGGTTTATGTGTAGGCAGCAAACTTTAGATTTTCTTTGGCTTACGTATGCCTTCCATCTTGGAAAGATACACTATGAATAGTAGCTTTTCTTCAGTAGCTTAACCAAATGTGTATCTCTTCACAGTTGCAGTGTGCCTCTGACACTTGATTTATCTACACTGTCAAGTCATTACTTGTATACAAGATGCTACTGTATCAGAGGGAATCCTGAAATTCCCACTGATGTATACTTACTTTTTAGCTCAGAAAAATGATGGGAGATTGTATATGGTCAAATTCTAAATAAGTCAGGCCCACTTTCATGCATAAATGCATGCACATTTGGCCATATATATGCAAATATACTGTATAAATACATACAGGTATGTTTTTAGATGACTACCCTTTTGTTCATTTACCCACTTGTGCACAATCATGGTAAATCTATGCACAAATAGAGGCATGCAAATGTGCAAATATTTCTGCATATGAACCTTGGGCCTGTGTCTTTGAAAATGTGGCCATTTTATCTTTTTTGTAAAGATGCAACAGGGTCATGCTAAGCTCTCAATCCTATCATTCAATCTACATTGTCTGTCTTAAGAATTAACTGCTGTGTTGCTGTGTCTGAGTTGAGTGGATGACTTTCCAAGACATGTAATGATGGCAGGACAAGTCTTATGTGTCTGTGTTAATTATAGACTTGTAAAGAAACTGTATTTTTCTAATGGTGAAATTAATGCTGAACTTTGTATAGCATTAGCCCTTTAAAACTGTGAACATCTATATCCTTAGTATAATTTACTGGGAGTCTGAAAAGGTGAGCACGCAGAGGTGTTAACGCAGTACACAAAGAATTTCTACTTTCCAAGCTGCTAAGCCTTCAGTACTCTTCACAGGTACTTGTAGAGCATAATATTTGACCGAATGACGTACACCATATTGAGCTTCTCTTAAAAAACAAATGTTCCCTGATTCAGCAACTGCAGATAAGTATGTCTGTGCCACGATGAAACAAATTCTATTATTACCCCTGTACTGGCACCTCACAGCAGGGAGGAAATGATTAATATTATTTGCCAGCAGAAAGCAAGGTATGTATGGTACTGTAGGCATCTTTCATTTGTGGAAGACGTGACAAGAGAAACAGATTGTTTCCAATCCCGTTTCAGTACACGAGTCCCAAACTTTTATTTCTAAGATATTTTTTACATGTTATTGCAAAGAAAATGTAGAAAATATATGGTAATAGATGGATAATTTATTTCAGAGATGTGGCATATAGTGGGTGAATTGGAGAAGTCTGCTAATTGACAATTCAAGTGCTATGAAAGGACATAGCATCAGCAGTCTTACATGAGAGCCATGGACGGTTCCTGTCTTTTGAGTCACCTTACTGCAGATTATGATAGATTATGATAGATTAGTTCCATCATTACGGCAAGAGTTGAATGCAAAAAAATCTGCCTTAAAGGAGTTTCAGGTACTTTGTGGGGCTAGAAGAGAGACCACTGAAACATTCTTCCACAACTTAGGCTAATGAGATGTATAAATGAAGACCTTAGATATATTATTTAAAATCTCCTGCATTTACAGTATTAATGAATATCTGTTAAGGAAAACAGTAACGTAGGGAACAGACTTCTCTTTACGCCTGTTGATAATATTAGCTTGGTTAAATGTAACTGTGCCCGCCCTTATTAAGGACTTGCTGGATGTGAGTACTTTATGGTGTTCCAGTTATACTGCAATGGGAAATTTTAGATAGCCAAGAACTGATAGGCAAACTTTTTCATGACTCTCATCCCTTACAGCTAAGATTTTTTTTGTTATTTATTTTTTTGACAGCTGAGCGTAGAGGCCCCAACTGAGATCAAGGCCCCACTGTGCTAGGCACTGTACAAACACATTGTAGGTGACAATCCTTGCCCCCAGAGAAATTACTGTTTAATCAGGCAAGATGAAAAAAGGGTGGAAGGGGAAACAGAGGTGAGGTGACTTGTCCAAGGTCACCCAGCAGACCAGTGGCAGAGCTGGGAAGGGCACCCAGCTTTCCTGAGTCCCAGTCCAGCACCCCTTCAAGATTACTTTGCCTTTTTTCACTGTTTTTTTTTTAAAGCACTTGTTTAGTAAAAGACAATGAAAAGGTGACTTTTTTATTTTTTTGGAAATTGTCTTATTAAAGGCCCTTTAGAAATGGCCCACAGAAAAGAAAAGAATTGAAAACTCATAGAAGTAGAATATTAGCAGAAAGATTTATAGCTTTCTGAAACTGACTGTAATAGAGTTGGCAATGCAGTTATTTAGTGACTCTATTTCCTGTGGGTTAGAAAACACAGCGGAAGGTTTTTTCTACTTTGATAAAAGTTAATAAAATTAACAGCATCCTCTCATGCAGTTGCTGAGAAACTGAAAAAGAGGCGGAATTGTTTTTTATTTCATACACTGCCACTGGTATCTCCTTATAAACAAAGTCTTCCATAGAACAGGAGCTATATCTATTCACAACAGCTGAGTCTCTGGCCCCATATGTCTGGTTTCTTTTTGTTTCTTTTAACCATCAGTTGCTCTTGTACATTTTCTTAAGTACAGGACCTCATTAACGAACTATTACATGCAATGAGGTAAGAAAATAGGAGACAAAATCGTGAGCTTATGTTTTAGGCTCCACATAGGTTCACAGTATGTAGCCTACAATGAATGAATAGATGAGAGATGCCCAGTGCAGACAACAGTAAATAAAGCAGTGAGGGATCCTGAACTAGTGATGGACAACCCTCCACAAGTTCCAAGTGCTGCCTTGGATAAATGTCCAAATGCTAAATTGCTTATCTGAATTACCCACCTATCTGGCTGTCCTCCTCGATCTTCTGGGGCAACTACCTTTGAGGAAACAGTTGAAAAATTTGCTCACTATTTTGCAGGAATGCCAGCCAGTTGACTCACTTCCAGCTAATACCTTTCAGTGACATCCTGTTCGGACCCAGGTTCTGCAGCTGTGGACCCCAGGAAAGCTTTGCTGGATTCTGTTACTCCTATTGCTCCTGGTGCCTTAAACCTCTAAACCATTCAATCCTGGCAGAAACTCTGTGATAGTACTGCACTTCATGCCATCCCAAATGCAAGGTGCCACTTTAAATAATATCATGGTGGGAATGGGGGAAGTGAAAGGCTGTAAGCCAGCCTGGGCTGAGATTCTTACATGGCCGGCTGGGTATTCAGGTTTGCTTTTATTTTCTTTCTGTTCTATAACTTATAGGGTGCCAGTTTCAAAATCAGAGTGAGAATTTCCTAAAATTGGCACATGATCATTCCCTCCCCCTTGGTTCATATACATTCTGTCCCTGGCCTGGCCTTGAATATTTGAGAAATTCAAGGTTTATCAAAGTTATGATTAGCATTATGGTAGCATTGAGAGGCCCCAGCTCAGATCTCAGTGTGCAAGGTGCAGCTGCTGGTTGAAAATTTTCCAATGAAGCAGTTTTCTATGGGAAAATTCTGATCTGATGGAATCGACACATTCTGTGGGAGCATGTAGATTCTGTTGAAACTTTTGATGGAAATCAGGTAGGCCGGCTGCCCAGCTTACCTGCTCCCAGGCTGCCTTGTTGGCAGAGGGGCAGGCTGCTTGGCTGGCTTGCCAGCTGTACAGCCTCCTGGCTGACTGGTGGGTAGGCTGCCCAACCAGCTGCCTGGCATGCTACGGGCCAGCATGCTGACTGCTTGGCTTCCCAGCTGTTGATGGGTGGGTGAGCAGGATACCTAGCCAGCTGTTGATGGGTGGGTGAGCAGGATACCTAGCCAGCTCCTCAGCTGCCTGGCTAGTGGGTAGGCGGGCGCCCAGCCAGTGTGTCGCTGCCCAGCTGTATTTTTTAAAAATGTATTTGATAACATTTGTTATATTATACCTCTTCCAATAAGAAACTGCACATTACCAATTAGAATATAAATTACAATGACCAGTTAAAATACCAATTACCAATGAACAAACCAAATACCAAACCAGTCACCCATTTCAGTAGTAATTTACCATTACCAAGTAAAAATACTAATTTTCAATGGCCAATTGCAATACTAATCACCATTTTCTTTTACATTATAATTTTAAAGTAATTTAAATCTAATTAGAAAGTATAAAATAAAAACATTGATAATGTAAGTCAAAATGTTTGACTATGTCACGTTACAATAGTTGAAATGCTTAAACTAAGATAATATATAAAAAGTCAAGTTAATAAAGTCAAATACAAATGATTTGATTTTATTGACATGAAATATTTTGATAAGTTGAAAACAAAATGATGATTGTTAGTCCTAAATGAAATTTCAGATTTTCATACCACAGGAAATTTCAAAATTTAAATCTTCTACTCCTGTTTGGAATGAAAAAAATGTGAAATTTCCCACAGAACAGGAATTCCAGATCCTGACCAGCTCCAGTGCTAGGTACTAAATGTGCACATAGTGACAGTTCCTATCCCAAAGAGCTTGCTTTCTAAATAGATAAGACAGACAAAAGGAGGGAATCGAAATAAAATTAATCCTCCCCTTGGGTTCATTGATATGCAAAGATGGGGACATATTCTGTGTAAGTTGCCTTTTTTCACACGTCAGTCAGAATACCTCCTTAGTACACAACAGCAGAGAAGAAGATGGGCTTGGTTAATGCATTGCCCATGCAGTATATCCTTAGGTCTTGGCTACACGTGCGAGTTACAGCGCAATAAAGCCACCCACAGCGCTGTAACTCACTCCCTGTCCACACTGGCAAGGCATGTACAGCGCTGTATCTCCACGGATACAGGCAGTAGCGGCGCCAGCTTTGCCGGCGCCCTAGGTGGCGGAAGGTCCCGCCCCCAAATTTCTACGGGCGGCCGCGGCGCCGGCGCCCCCAAAATAGCAGCGTCCTACGCGACTGCCTAGGTCACCTAATGGGTTGCGCCGGCCCTGGATACAGCGCTGCTTGTACTCCACCTCCCTGAGAGGAATAAAGAGTATTGCGCTGCTGCACTGCGGTGCCAGTGTGGCCACCCAATGTGCTCTGATTGGCCTCCAAAAGTATTCGGCAGTATCCCACAATGCCTGTTCTAGCCACTCTGGTCATCAGTTCGAACTCTACTGCCCTGGCCTCAGGTGACCAACCGTCAGACCCACCCTTTATAGTCCCCGGGAATTTTAAAAATCCCCTTCCTGTTTGCTCAGCCAGGCGTGGAGTGCTATCAGCGAATCTTTCCAGGTGACCATGCCTCCACGCGCCAAGCGAGCCCCAGCATGGAGCAATGGCGAGTTGCTGGACCTCATCAGTGTTTGGGGGGAGGAAGCTGTCCAGCTGCGGAATGCCTACTGCAAAGCCCGCGAGGCAAACGGCCGCTCGGGTGCTCCCCCCACGACCTGCCGATTCTACAAAGAGCTGGACGCGATACTTGGGGGTGACCCCTCCTCCATGCCGAGCACCACCATGGACACTTCAGAGCGGGGGGAGGAGGAGATGGAGGAGGAGGAGGAGGACGAGGAGGAAAGCGGGAGTGAGTGTGCTGGGGCGGTGGGAGAAACCCTGGAATCCCTGGAGGCATGCAGCCAGGAGCTCTTCTCGAGCCAGGAGGAAGGTAGCCAGTCGCAGCGGCCGGTACTTGGTGGAGGACAAACTGAAGAGCGTGTTCCCGGTAAGCGGCTTTCTTTTTGGGGAAGGAAGCTTTTCGGGAGAGGAGGGATAGGGCTGCATGCATGCCTAGATGCGGAATAGCGCATTGATGTGGTCCATCACATCGTGGTAATCGGCCTCGGTAAACTCTTCAAAAGTCTCATCCAGAATGTGGGCAATGCGCTTGCGCAGGTTTCTTGGGAGAGCCACCATGGTCCTTGTCCCAGTCAGGCTAACGTGTCCGCGCCACTGTGCCACGAGGGGCGGGGGGACCATTGCTGCACACAGGAAAGCTGCATATGGGCCAGGGCTTAAGCCACATTGCAGTAGAAGACCCTCCCTTGCTTCCCAGGTCACCCTCAGCAGTGAGATATCTTCCAGGATGGACTCCTGTGGAAAATGTTGGGACAGTGTTCAGTGTAGGTGCCCCCTGCAGCTGTTGGCTCTCCCCAAGGCACAGAAACCCAGAAGACAGTACAGCCCAGAAACAATCAGTCCCCCTTACTCACCATTTTGGGGCTCCTGTGGGTTATGTCCGCTCTCTTTGGGACGGGAAAATTATGCTATTGTGTACACTGTGTGTGCCCTCCTTAAGTGCGGGGGAATCATTACTCTGTCTGGTATAAACAATGCTGCCTCTGTTAAGTGTTGCATTTTGCCTTTACAGATGCAACCTTGAGATCTCAGCTGTCCATGTTATCACCAGCTCAGAGACTGCAAAGACTCCGGAAGAGACCGCGGAAAAGCAAAGAAGACATGCTGCACGAAGTGATGCAGCAATCTCTTACAGAGAATCAAAAAGCGCAGGAGTGGAGGGAGAGCGAAAGAAAGACCCGCAAGGAAAACGCAGTGCACCGGAAGCAAAGCATGGATCGGCTAAGCATCATGGAGTGCCAAGCGGACTCTATCCAGGCGCTCGTAGCCATGCAGGTGGAGCACTACCGCCCCCGCCCCCCCTGCCGCCCTTGTCCCAAAACTCTTTCCCTTGTGCCCCCATGTCACCTCCAACCCACTTCCCCCAGCATCCGGGTTCTTACCGCCACCAGCTGCCTCCAACACCTGTATCTTCACCAACCAGCCCTGAGAACTACGACCCTTACCCTCTGCACTCAACCCCCATCACCATGTAGTATAGCCATCCTGAAGTGTAGCACTCATTGCACAGCACTCCAGACAGGACATACGCAAATCTGTTATTCTATCGTTCCCCACCCCACCTCCTTGCCCTTTCTGATTCCCAAACAGTTGTGTTTCTTTCAATAAATGCATTTTCTTTTCAGTAAATGGATATCTTGGTTTTGAAAACATTCTTTATTATTGCATAGAGTAAAAGATACCTTAGCCCCGGAAACAGGCACTGCAAATCAGTGTAGCAAACACAGATTCCTACTAACATTCTAACCACAGGGCACCAGACATTACTGCTGGTTTTCAGCCTCAAATTGCTCCCTCAAGGCATCCCTAATCCTTGCAGCCCCGTGCTGGGCCCCTCAGCCCTGCTCTCTGGCTGTGCAAATTCAGCCTCCAGGTGTTGAACATCGGAGGTCTATGCCTGCCTGAATCTTTCACTCTTCTTTTCACAAATATGGAGGGTACAGCACACGGATATAACCGCGGGAATGCTGTTTTCGGCCAAGTCCAGCTTCCCATACAGAGATCGCCAGCAGCCCTTTAGACGGCCAAAAGCACACTCCACAGTCATTCGGCACCGGCTCAGCCTGTAGTTGAACCGTTCCTTGCTACTGTCAAGGCACCCTGTGTAGGGTTTCATGAGCCACGGCATTAGCGGGTAAGCGGGGTCTCCAAGGATCACAATGGGCATTTCGACTTCCCCTACTGTGATCTTCCTATCTGGGAAAAAAGTCCCGGCCTCCAGCTTCCTGAACACGCCAGTGTTCCGAAAGATGCGTGCATCATGCACCTTTCCGGGCCACCCTGTATTAATGTCAATGAAACGCCCACGGTGATCCACTACCGCCTGGAGTACCATAGAGAAATACCCCTTCCGATTAACGTACTCGGAGGCTAGGTGCTCCGGGGCCAGAATAGGAATATGCGTCCCATCTATTGCCCCTCCACAGTTAGGGAAACCCATTTGTGCAAAGCCATCCACAATGTCCTGCACGTTACCCGGAATCACGGTTCTTCTGAGCAGGATTTTATTAATGGCCCTGCAAACTTGCATCAGCACGATTCCAACGGTCGACTTCCCCACTCCAAACTGGTTNAATGGAACACAGATCGCGCTGCACAGAAACCATTGAAAGATGGTGCCAAATGTGGACGGAAACACAGGGATTGCTGGGATGTGAAGCGATGCATCATGGGGCATTGGGACAGGACCCAGAATGTCCCGCACCCTCCACCCCCTTCCCACAAGCCACGGCACCAGAATGGGAAGAGGTGCTCTGTGGGATAGCTGTCCATAATGCACCGCTCCCAATGCCGCTGCAAGTGCCGCAAATGTGGCCACGACAGTGCGCTGTCAGCTGTCAGTGTGGACAGACTGCAGCGCTTTCCCTATTCAGCTGTACGAAGGCAGGTTTAACTCACAGCGCTGTACATCTGCCAGTGTAGCCAAGCCCTTAGTGGAGCTTGCTTTATGGAGCCCTCCCAAACTATCAACAGCAAGCACTAGCCAATAGATGGTGAGCGTGCACCACAGGGGAATAGAAAAGTGCTCTCCAGAGTGCAAAATGCTGGTCTTCTCTGCTGCGTTCTGTCTTGGCTAGCAGAAACCGTAGAGTAAGTCACTCATCTGGCACTCTTTCTGTTCCCTGGTGCTGGATTTGGCCCATAGTATATATGTAATGAAATACCTCAGTGGTGATGTCATTTATTTTTGTAATATTCTTTATTTGTCTGATAATATTCTCCTTTTTCCTCCTCTCACTTTGGTAGTGTAACAGGGTCTCCATAGCGCCCCTGCATATCCAGCCCCTTGGCCCTGCTCCTCAAAGACTCAGGGACACTCCAAGCTGGTGCAACTCCAATGCTCTTTATTTATGTCCATTTCCCACCACTAGTTTTCTACTATATACAGGCTATTTACAATGGCTTGGCCTAACACAGACCTGGTCAGCAACAGAGTAGCAGGCTCTTATCTCTCCCTGAGCCTCCCAGCTTTATAGCTCCTACCTAATGAGGCTGGCAGGTGCAGTCAGTGATTAGGCAAACCTAGACTATTTACCCAGCCCCAATCCATTTCCCCTGATTGGGGCTGGAGTGGCAGGAGCTGATTGAGGCTCTCCCAGCAGTGCTGTGCCACAGGTAGCTTCCTACTGACTGCACATTGTTGTTTTTTTCCCCCTGGGCTTGGACTTTATCTGTTTCTCTCTTTCTGTGGGGAGCCTCTCTTCTGCTTCTTTAGCACAGACACTATGATTTTAGCAATTCATTCAGTTTCAGACTAAAAAAAGAGTATAATGTCACCTGGAAATATCAGCTCGTAGTGTGCCCAGAGTTAATAATTGTATTAGAAGACCCATGATTTTTGAGTGAAGAAAGTGAACATCAGTGTCTTAAAGGCAAGGCAACTTGTACTGGGTGAGGCAGGTAACTTGCAAAGAGAAGAGTTAGCACTGCTAATGGCGTTGGGGGATGAGGTCAGTAGCCATTTTCACCAATAAATCCTTGGGATGTGAAGGAATGAAACGTATTATGAGAATCACAGGGTAGGATTGCTCTGATGGCATTAATCTTTTAAGTAGACAACTCTGATTTATTATGTTGTTCTTAACTTAGGATGGGCACTCCACTGATACCTTATATTCTAGGGTGCGAATGGGATACAATTCCAGATCTGGTTCTCTGGACCTCTAAGGTTCTGAGATAGGGGCACTCTGTATGCTATACAAGATGTTGAAACTATTGGATATTATTTATTTATGAGTCCTTATTGTACTAGGGCATTGTCAAACACACAGAAAAATTCACCTAGAGCAGAGACCCAGTGAGCTCACACGCACCGGTTGGAATTTCACTCTAGAAATATAAGCCATTAAATAACCTATATTTTCACTTGACATGTAATTCAATTTAATATTCAATCTCATTTTACATAATAAGAAACTTGTGATTAAAGAAGACTAAATGGTTCTATGAAAGGACAGTGAGATGTTCTTTCTGTGTTCAAGGGTGAACAAGATCAGACATATCACTATTTCATTGGAACAGATCTGACTGGGCACAGTCTCTGCAGCACAATACCAACAATTGTTTCAGAAATGCTGTTTGGTGTTCAGACCATGATTTGCTGTTTGGATTTAGCAGAACTTCACAGGCTGGGATCCACAGTGGTCATCAGCAGCTATCTCATTACCCCCAAATGTTTAGCCTTGTCTAGCTTGTTTTCAACGTTCTCTTCCTCCTAGTCTCAATTAACTTGTTTACATTTTCAAAGTTAAAAAAAATGCCAGTTCAATTTTGAGATATTGCTATCATTCCTGTTTGTTTATCAAAGCAAGCATACAACTTTCATATTATTGCTAATTTTGCTTGGCACTGCAATAGCTCATGTGTAACAGTCATGTAAATCAAACTGGTTAGGGGCACAATCCCGCCACCCTTCCTCACATGAACAAATCTGTTGACTTATCCAGCAACTGCTGGAATGAGCTAGGGGTGTGATGTAGCATTGGTCTACACCCCTTTTTTATTTTGAAGGGTGCCTTTTATACATTCCCATTTGTATCTTTGCAAAGCAAAATTCATTTTCTAGTACCAGTGATTTGGTTTTAATTCCTGTTTCCTCAGTCTGCTTCACATGAGGCTGTGATGCTACCAGCATATCAGTACCACCTATTGATTGGCCCAGTTCTGCTACAAGGAACTCTGCAATACATAGCTCCTACCAAAGATGGCTATGGATCAAACAGCTGGTGCTGTTATCAGATCATTTTCGCTTACTCTTTTGGATAACAGCTACTCTGCCAAGGAACTTCTTGCCTGTCATGCCAACAGACAGGAACTCACTGGCCATCAGCACAGTGATGATTTGGGAAGAAGCAGCTCTCTCAGGAGTTCTAGGCCCAGTCTCTTGCATCCAGTAGAAATTATTAGCAAAAGCAACCCATCAGGAATGTTCATACATGTCACTCTAGACAGACTGTACGTTTTGTTAATGCTTTAAAAATATTTCCATGTTCAAATGGTCCAGATCACTTTGCTGTGAACAATCTGTTATTCATGCATTAGAATTTCCCCGAGACGCCATTTCCCTAGGACATCAGGAACTAGCCATAAAATGGAATATATAAAAAGTCTCAGACAGAAACAACAAGTAGAGGCGTTTTGCTATAGACTGGGAAGAAACATACGGTAACAAAGGTAGGGTAATGTGCAGTAAAATTACTTGCCTTTGTGAGCTGGCACAAAATATAATTAAAATAAAGAACTGACATCTTATGTGACAGAACCTGAGTAGGCAGCACAGCATTTATCACCTCCTGTTCACTAGCTTTTCTCTTTTAAAATTAGTGAGATTTATCTTATATGACGCCTACTCGTGGGTCTTGGCATAAACTAAAAACAAAAAAACCTATGGTGTAAAATAGAACATTAGCCTCCTTTGCCCAGCACACAGTGTTGACTTAAACCAGAAGGGACAAATTCATCCCTAGTGTCACTTAAAAGAAGGATGAATTGGGCCCCCGTAGTTTTTTTCCCCTGGCCGTTCTATTTCTACTGGAAATAAGCAGAATGTGGGAACTACGCACTATAATGAGCTGTTTGCCAGAGAATTAGAACCAGATTTTGATCTCAGTTTCACTGATGTAAATCCAGAATAATTCCGCCAAAACCAGTTGAATTATTCTGGGTTTATGCCAATGTAACCTTAATCAGAATATCTTCCTTGGATTTCAGTGAAGAGGGACCTGTGACATGTGGAAAACGCTGCTGTCTGGCTCTTAGGCTGTGCATGCTGGCTTGCCTGGTTCTTTGTGCTGAGTTTACCTGATTGTTTGTTTGTTTCAGCCAGTTGCTGCAAAAGAAACCAATGGTATTTCCACCTGAGAGCTCCCTGGTCTGGTCTGATTCTGAAACAAGCAGTATAAAATCATTATGGGGGGGAAATAAAAACGGCAGGAATTGTTAATTGAAAGATTTTGTGATACAAGTGCTGATAACTGTCACTGAGTAGGAGGGCTACAGGAGAAGAGGAGTCGTTTTATAAACATTTATTAAATCAGAGCTCACACCAGAGATCAGGTAACAGTACACACTGTACAGTAGCTTTATTTACTGTCTTAAAACCCTCTCTTTACATGGGGGAACTGGTGAGAATGTGCAGCTGGGCTGAGTCACTTTAAAATGCCCATACTTCCACCACAACACAACATCAAATTGGGAGCTCTGAAAGCAGCTGTGAAGTAGGAACAAACATGCAAGGTGATAATGTGCCCATTATGAAGCTCTCTGTATCCCAGAAATAAGGACCAGTGGCATGAGCACACCATTTGTCTGCACGCTGAATTATGCACTGTACAGAGTGTCCTTTTGCATTTTAGTAAATAAAACACAGTAATGACACACGTCTGGGCAAAGCAAAGATTGCTGATGTTAGGTCTCATGATGTAGAGAATGTAGCTTGTAAACAGCTGCAGTGAATATTTGGAATAACAATTCCTGGTGACAGGCTCTACATTCAGGAATTAACTAGGGGGCTTGATCCGGCATTGACTTCAATGAGAGTTTGGGGTGAATGAGTACTATGTGATCAGTCTACTATATTTTATTCGGATTATCAGTCCTATCTAATCTAAACATAAGAATGGCCTTGCTGGGTCAGACCAATGGTCCATCTAGCCCACTAACCTGTCTTCTGACAGTGGCCAGTGCCAGATGCTTCAGAGGAAATAAACAGAACAGGGTAATTATTGAGCAATTGATCCCCTGCCATCCACTCTCAGCTTCTGGCAGTCAGAGATTTAGGGACACCCAGAGTATGGGATTGCATCCCTGACAATGTTGTCTAATTAAATAACCATTGATTGAACTATCCTCCATGAATTTATCTAATTCTGTTTTGAACCCAGTTGTACTTTTGGCCTTCACAACATCCCCTGGCAATGAGTTCCACAGACTGACTGTGCATTGTGTGAAAAAGTACTTCCTTATGTTTGTTTTAAACTTGCTGTTTATTCATTTCATTGGGTGACCCCTGGTTCTTGTGTTATGCAAAGGAGTAAATAACACTTCCTTATTCATTTTCTTCATACCATTCATGATTTTATAGACCTCTGTCATATCATCGTTTAGACCTCTCTTTTCTAAGATGAACAGTCCCAGTCTTTTTAATCTCTCCTCATATAGAAGTTGTTCCATACCCCTAATCATTTTTGTTGCCCTTGTCTATACTTTTTGGGAGGACCAAAACTGCAGGCAGTATTCAAGGTATGGGCATACTATGGATTTATATAGTGGCATTATGATATTTTCTGTCTTATTACCTACCCCTTTCCTAATGGTTCCTAACAGTGTGTTAGCCTTTTTGACTGCTGTTGCATATTGAGCAGAGGTTTTCAGAGAACTATCCACAATGACGCCAAGATCTTTCTTGAGTGGCAACAGCCAATTTTATATGTATAGTTGGGATTATGTTTTCCAATGTGCATTCCTTTGCATTTATCAACATTTATTTTCATCTGCCATTTTGTTGCTCACTCACCCAGTTTTGTGCAATCCCTCTGTAATCCTTTGCAGTCAGCTTTGGACTTAACTATCTTGAGTAAATTAGTAGTACTCTGATTATTATCTATTTGTTTTGTGGTAGCATCTAACAACCACAATCTGGAATAGGAGCCCCATTGTGATAGGCACTGTACAAACATAATAAAAGTGCCTGCCTTCATAAGAGCTTACAAACTACTAGGCTGTCAAGAGAGGACAGGTGAAGAAACACATGCGCACACACACAGTGGGAAAGGACAAGGCAACAGTGAAACAATCATTTTAAGATCAGCAGTCACAGCAGATCAACTGCCTAGCCATTGCTGAGATTTTTTTTGGCCTCATGTTCCAGTAGACTCTTTAAATCAATGGAACTTTTTAAGAGTGGCCATAGTAGTTACATATTAGTGACACTCAGTGATCAGCCTCAAATACAAGTTCACATATATACATAGTTTTACCACAAGTGAACAATGGTACATAATGGTATACTCACTATTACCTATAACAACATTATTCCCAAGAAACAACAATAACAAGAAGTTTACCAACAATTTGCACTCTCAGTTGAGATGTAACCAATATAGCTCACTTAACTTACATTTTAAAAAGTGCTACAATTGTTCTGTTTCATTGACATTTGCATTTCTTTGTAGTAGATAAGAATAAGGTCGGGAGAAATCATGAAGAAAGGAATGTCATTTGAACATGAGCTTTAAGTACAATGTAGAAGAAGTGTATCCTAAAAAAAGGCCTGAACATATTAATTGAAATCTTTCATACACTGGGGATTCCATTGGTAAACCAACCTGGCCAAAACAGTTAATTGAATAAATGTGTATGGTGTAAAACAGGGGTAAAACATGCCAAAGGCGGCACACGGGCTGATTTTCAGTGGCACTCACACTGCCCGGGTCCTGGCCACCGGTCCGGGGGGCTCTGCATTGTAATTTAATTTTAAATGAAGCTTCTTAAATGGTTTAAAAATCTTATTTACTTTACATCAATAGTTTAGGTATATATTATAGACTTATAGAAAGAGACCTTCTAAAAACGTTAATGTATTACTAGCACACGAAACCTTAAATTAGAGTGAATAAATTAAGACTTGGCACACCACTTCTGAAAGGTTGCCGACCCTGTCATAATACATCATGTGAACTATATTATGCCCTATATTATGCCTAACATTATGCCACCACAGAACATCTTCTTGTGGCCCCTGGAAAAAATGCCTTAAGTTTGTAGATTTGAACTATGGACAGGACATTCTGATTTTTTTCATCATTTATTTCAAGTTCACATATAAGTGTCCACCACTGAGCTGTGAGAAGGAACTTCCTGGATTTAGGATAAATGTGTGGAACAGCTCAGGCCACTGTACAGTCTATCAATACGGATGCTCGAAAGCATGTCTATTCCATTGTCTCAAACAATTCTGCCTCTGCTGGTGATGCCTATTCTCTCAGTTGGGAGGGAAGAAAAGTACACACATAGGGACCCAACCACCTTTGCTGGTCACTGGAATTGGTCCTTGACCAGGGCTGTGCATAGTTTCCAGGGGCAACAGAAAGACTGTTTGCCAGTGGTGTAGTGGTACCACAAGAAGTTGGTGAACTAAGCTAAATGAGAAGTGAGTAAATTGTTTCACCGTGTTTACCCTTCACTACACGACTGCTGTTTTCTGCTGCTGGATCACCCCAAGGTTCACAGAGAACGTTTAAGACCCCCAGCTATGCAGCATCTCTGTTAGGTGTGAGGTTTTCAAACTCACACAGCTTTCATTAATTTCAGTGGAAGTTGTATAGCTAAATCTCCTGCCTGGCTTTGAAAATCTCCACCTGTAGTTCTTAGAATTATTATTTTCTTTACACAGGTTATGGAAACAAATGTTTGTCAGATTTTCATGCCTCACTGATGTGGTGACTGCTCTCCCATTCCCCTCGGCTAATTCTGAAAAAGGGGTTTTCCCCCTTTCTCTCTTTCTCTGCCTCTTTATGACTGTCAGTTATTTTGGGATGAATGATCAGCTGCCACTTTTTGTAAGCATTCTCAGTACATTTCAGGTACCCATAATAGCTGCCAGCAGCCTTTCTGGGGAGGCGCTATTTTGAAAAGGAGATAAGTTCCAGAGCAGGAAGGAGATTGCAATCAAGATGTTACTTACTCCTTCCTAGCTCTGCCATCACTGAGGCTGGAGTGTTTCTCTTCAAGGTGCCCATTAGTGGCAATCAACTATTTTGAGACTCCATTCCAGATGTCTTCCACTGGCAAATTTCAGAAAAATAAAACTATAAAATAGAAAAATGCCTTAGAACAATGTTCCTATACTTGCTGCTGGGCAGGCAATAAGGCTTATGCTATTAAAAAAGAGCCAATGAACATACATTGGTAAACATGTGAGTGGCTGAGTGGTAATGAGCAAAGAGCTCATTTGATTTTATTTAGTTTTATTGATATTGCTCCACTAAGAGTGGTGATCTTAATGTAACTACAGAGCTAGCAACAATATTTTCCTTCATATCTGTCTTATGGTTTGTGGTTGCTATTATACCAATCAGAATTCAGGCTGGATCAAAGATGAAAAGTTTAATGAACTAGGGACTTCTTTAACATTTCTTGTTCCACATCTAGCCATTGGATTAAAAGAACTTTCATGTTCTTGTAGAAGAAAAAGTGTCAACCCTCCATAAGACTTACACCAGCCTGAGGATCCCAATTGGACTCAGTACCAGAGGGCCAAGATTATACAACACAACAGTCTTTATCTTCTTAACTTTTGCTTGCATCTGCACTTCAAAACAAAATATGATGATTCACAGCTTTGTGCTCAGCTGAATAAATTGAATGTTTTTTTACGCTGAAAATGCTGACTCTAAATGTACTTGGAATTCTCTCTCTCTACTTTGTTACCCCTTTAAAAATAAAAGTAATAAAATAAAATATTTGCTCAAGAATCTTAAGATGATAGAAAACATTTGGTTCTAACTCTAAATTAAAAAAAAACGAACAGCTTTCAGCTTCAGTCCAGTCTGATACACTTCTCTCCAGAATCTGTCCAATAGCAAAGCTCGACCCCAGTCCTTCCCTTGTATGGAATAGTCCTGTGTTCTCCCTAGGCCCACTTTAGTCTTTGAGGTGATGGGGTGTCTGGTCTCCTCAAAGACACATTCCTGCATCCAGGGAATATTACTGGTCTACTAAAATAACATATGCAGCAAACTTTTTTTCCTAGACTTAAATCAATGGGACTATTTGCAGTCTAAGGTGCTACTGAATGTAAGAGTGGCAGAGCCTGGTTCATAATTTGCGTTAGCAGATATTTTCCTTCCAGATAGTTACTTTCTCTATTACACGAGTTACCCTACTGCCCACAACTGTGGCCCACTGGTAAAGTTCAGCAACATAGCAGAATCTGGATCACACAATTGGCTGCATAATTTAATTTGTTGTTTGTCATTGAAACAATTCCTGAGATGTCCATGAGCTTCAAAGGGGAAAATGCCCACATCATAAAATACAACTAAAACAGCTGTATTATACAACCGGCCCCCAGACCGCACCATGTCAATCCTTTGAAAATATAAGGCAAGTCAGATTTAGAACCTTTAATGAGGAAAAAGTACATTGTGTGAAGTTTCTAATAAAAAACATAATGATCTCACAGAAACTGACAAAAATTACTCATGCTCTCATGGGCTTTTAAAGAGAGACTTATCACAGTCCTAAATATAGTGCTTTTCAGAAATGTGTTTGGGTGAAGGAAAGTGGGCTAGTGGTTGCATGGCTGCAAAGAGGCTGGTTTTATACCAGGTCTACAGTAGAAGCAGCTTGGGAATTTCCCAGAGGACTAGGATTTAATTAAATGAACTTGAATTACAAGAAAGTTCTGTACTGTATGAAGGAGTACATACATCTATCACAAGCTAACATTAGACTTGGTAATTAAATTCAACTGCTTTAGCAGCGGGACAAAATGAGAGGAAAAAACCACCTCATTGTACTGTACTTTCTTCTTTCACATATTCTGGAAAGGTACTTTGCCACTAATATTCAGAGATGAGGCTACCTGGATGCATTTGCATTTTTTCAGTAAAATTTTCCAAAGCATCTAATGGTCTTAGCTACACAGGTCTCATTTATAGAAGTGATTTAGGAACTTAAGAGCCTAAATTGCTTTGGCTTTCAATGACACTCTTGAATAAGAGTAGAGCTGTTGATTAATCGCAGTTAACTCATGTGATTAACAAAAAAATTAATCGCAATTAAAATATTAATTGCAATTAATCGCACTGTTAAACAATAGAATATCAATTGAAATGTATTAAATATTTGTGAATGTTTTACCACATTTTCAAATATATTGATTGCTATTACAACACAGAATACAAAGTGTACCATGATTTGAGGACTTCAATAACTCGGGCATAGGTTAGGGGTTTGTTACAGGAGTGGGTGGGTGAGATTCTGTGGCCTGCGTTGTGCAGGAGGTCAGACTAGATGATCATAATGGTCCCTTCTGACCTTAAAGTCTATGAGTGCTCACTTTATATTATTATTTTTGATTAAAAATATTTGCACTGTAAAAATGATAAATAAAATAAATAGTATTTTTCAATTCACCTCATACAAGTACTGTAGTGTAATCTCTTTATCATGAAAGTGCAACTTACAAATGTAGATTTTTTTTTTGGTTACATAACTGCACTCAAAAACAAAACAATGTAAAATGTTAGGAGCCTACAAGTCCACTCAGTCCTACTTCTCCTGAAAATGTAATCAAACTTGTTTGTCTGAGCGATTGACTGAACAAGAAGTAGGACTGAGTGGACTTTTAGGCTGTAAAGTTTTACATAGTTTTATTTTTGAATGCAGGTTTTTTGTACATAATTCTACATTTGTAAGTTCAGCTTTCATGATAAAGGGATTGCACTACAGTACTTGTATGAGGTGAATTGAAAAATATTATTTCTTTTGTTTATCATTTTTACAGTGCAAATATTTGTAATAAAAATAATAATATAAAGTGAGCACTGTACACTTTGTATTCTGTGTTGTAATTGAAAGCAATATATTTGAAAATGTAGAAAACCTCCAAAAATATTTAAATAAATGGTATTTTATTATTAACATTGTGATTAATCATGATTAATTTTTTTAAATCACTTTGACAGCCCTAAATAAGAGCAGAAGTCACTTTTGAAAATGGGACTTAAACTCCTTTTAGAAACTTCTGAAAATGCTACCCTCTCCATTGACACAAGCAGGCCTGAAGGAATTGACTACATGTTAAAATTCGTTCAACCCTATGACACAGCCTTGTACCAAATCCTGACAAAAACAGTCATCATAGTGAGTGTGAAGTAAAGAAGTAATACTTCTACAAGAGTGCATATGTGACACGTGCTACGCCTGACTGAAAAAAGTTTTTCTCTTTATTTAGTACTTGTCTACACGGGGGGGGGGGGGGGGGGGTGAAATTNAAATTAATGTGCAGTATATGCAAGTGCAGTACTAGCGTGCCCATGGGACAGTGTGCCCTCTGTCAATACACATCATTGTGTGCACACATGCTGTGAGCTGAGGGTGTGGCATTCCTGGATGGTATCCCATGCTCCTTTGCCTTACTGCGGAGCAGTGTGCATTCTGGGATTTTTCTTGCTGTGCATTGTGGGATGTATAGTGGGGGTCAGACTTGTTTAAAATTTTTAAAAATCCCATGATTTATCTGACTCTACCCTGCACTTCCTTTAAGGGCATGCTAGCATCATTTCTGAACTGCTGTCAGCCAACATGTACTCAGCAATGCTCTGTGGCTCTACGTTGGCAACCTTGAATATGTGGAAGCTGCTTGGGCTGTATTTCAGCATCCAAAGCCAGATGAATTTGGCTTTGGACTTCACCTGCTGCACCAGCAAGTGGATGATGTGGTGGTGGCAGCGGTGGCAGCAGCAGCAGCAACAAGATCTTCAGTGATGGTGGAACCGGGAGGTGGCTGAGGAAGAAGAGGAAGACACCGAGCAACTGATAGTAGAGGACCAATTCCTGGAGCAGCTTCACAGCATACAGTGCTGTTTCTGCACTTGGCAGGCCAGTGAGTCTTGGTGGGAAAGGACTGTTTTGCAGACCTGGGATGACCAGCAATGGCAAGAGAATTTCAGGGTGGGAAAGGCAATTGTTTTGGAGATAGGTGCTGAGCTGACCCTGGAGCTGCAGCGGCAGCGTTCCGACATGTGATGCCCCATACCTGTGGACAAACAGGTCACAATTGCCACCTGGAAGCTGGCCACCCCAAATGCTACTGCTTCATAGCAAACTAGTGTGGCATGGGGATACTGACCATTGGAGCCATTGTCATGTAATGCCATGGATACGGTACTGTTGCACCAGGTCATAAAGGGTTGTGCTCAGGAGATTGGTTTTGTACGCATGGGGTTTCCAAACTGAATTGGGACAGGTGATGGAATTCTTGTGCCTATTATTTCCCCTCCCGCTCCACCCTCCCTGCCTGCCAGGGCTCAGAATTCATAAACAGAAAGGCTTGTTGACCACCATAGCAGGCTTACAGACATAAATGCTGGGTAACCAGGAAGGGTCCATGGTGCTAGCATCCTTTGGAACTCAGCTCTATTTAAGTTTAAGGGAGAAAGGAATGTTTGCCCCCAGGACCATGATGGACAATAATGGTGTAGACATTGCTCTGGTTATCCTGGGAGACCCAGTTTATCCTCTGCTTCCTTCGCTGATGCAGCCATTCATGGGCTGCTTGCACAGAAGGAAGGAACTGTTTAACTACCACCCCTCAGTATTTGAAGAATGGTGGTAGAGTGAGCATTTGGCCATTTGAAAGGGAGATAGCCCTGTTTGTGGAATAGATTAGGAGCAGCAAAACCACCAACCACCCCCACCCCCCCAAGCCCTCCACTAACATCACACAGATTATAGCAGTATGTTGTGTTTTGTACAATGTTTATGAGGATAAGCACAAAAGCCTTAGCGATGGGTGGGAGGCTGAGGTAGAGAGACGTAGTCTGTGATTTGAGCAACCAACAAGGCATCCCATACAAAACCACAAACAGCCAAGGTAATATTGTCAGGGATGCTTACTGCTCTTATTTTGAATCGCAGGCCTGAAATTATGCAGTGGTTCATCCAGTGGTTAACCGGTGGAGGGGGATTGGAAGTTTTTTGTGCAGTTCAGTGTTGTTTATGGGCAGTGGAAGTACAATGTTGTGGCAATCCCTATTGCACGTTATATCTTTGCCTACATGTGTTTGTAAAGCCTTATGAATTAGTGAAAACGTAATAATGTTCTGTGTGAAATGAACTGTCGACTCCTTAGGAATGAAGTTTTAAAGGTTTTTATTATTAAACAATCTATGTAACAAGCTGAAATGATGGCTTTTAATTATATGGAACAATATATTAAAAACCAATCTATTGTCTAACTACAAAGGACCCTTTCATTAAACTGGGAGTGAAACAAAACAGTAAAGTGCAACAGTGCAGAGCACAATGCAAAGAGCTAATGGGTGTACAGGCAAAGTCTTCCCTCTGACTTCCTGGTTCATCAGACTTCTGGTGTAGTGCAGAGATACAAAGTTATCAGGGGTGACAGAGGGCTCAAAAGAGCTGGGGTCTCAAGTACCACTGTTTCTCAGTGCCCTAAGCTAGGGATCCATCTGCATCTCCCTTCCCATACTGTCTTTGGCCATGCAACACTTTCCCTTGGCAACTGCCACACTGTCCTTTGCCAGTGCAGCAAGCTCCGTGGAAAGCTCCTTGTCAGATTCCCTCTCAGCCCTCAGATACTGCCTCCAGCTCTCCTCTATTTTCAGTTTTCTGGGGACTCTGTAATGATGTCTGAAAACATTTAATCACGAGTTTTCCATTTTCTCCCCTTCAGGTTTGCCAGCAGCTGAGCCATTGATAAGGGCCCTGGCCTTGAGTGCTGTGAGGGTATTAAAAATGACAAGCAGTTATTGTTCATATCCTAGGGAGGCTGTGATAACATTTCTTTTTACATTTCTGGCTTTACCTGCTTGAGCTTTTTCCTAATCTGGGGGAAACCTCAGAAATGGTAAGTGATGTGTAAGTTGGGATTTTTGTCTGTGCAGTATATGCTGTTTGGCTTTGCTGATGTGCTTTGGAGGCTGGAGGGGTTGGAGCGGTTTGGGAATTATGTGCCCACTCTGGGGATGGGGTAGGAATTATGTTCCTGGTCCGACTTTGCAGTTTTGCAGTGCTGTGGAGATGCTTATGTGGTGTCCGAGGAGTTAGTGGGGCGAGTCTGGGGGTGAGCTGGATAGTAATTGCCTCTACATCCACTTTAGGCAGTCCCGACTCTGGATGATGTTACTCTGAGGCAGGTGACTAGGTGGCAGAGAATGGCCATATTCATCAAGGCAAAGGGCAGACCAGTGAGATATGCTGTGAGATATGCTGTGAAGTTATTCACCAAGATGCCCCACCCCAGAAGAGCTCCCAAAGTGGGAGCAGCTACACCTTTGGAGAAGGCTTTGGGCTATTCCTCCTACTCTCTGAAGAAAAATTGAACAATTTCTCAGCCTTAGATTTTGCTTTATCTCCCCTGCAGATGTGTTGAAAGTGCAGAGAAAAATAGATAGGGTTCTGCAATGATTGCCTGAAGCATTCACTGTTACCAGTCTGTAAGAATGCATGTTACATGGTTGTTATAAGGAGGGAGAAAAATTGTTCTCCGTAACCTCTGAGGATAGGACAAGAAGCAATGGGCTTAAATTGCAGCAAGGGCGGTTTAGGTTGGACATTAGGAAAAACTTCCTGTCAGGGTGGTTAAGCACTGGAATAAATTGCATAGGGAGGTTATAAAATCTCCATCATTGGAGATTGTCTAACCTGCTCTTAAAAAACACCTGTCAGGGATGGTCTAGATAATACCTAGTCCTGCCATGAGTGCAGGGGACTGGACTAGATGACCTCTCAAGGTCCCTTCCAGTCCTACGATTCTGTGATTCTGTGTTACAGGGCATTTATACCTCAGCAGGGAGATGTACTCTTTGTAGCTCTACAGGCATGCAACATGGATGTCCACCTCATATAAAGTGAGAACACTAACCAAACATCTCAATAATAGTAAAAAAACAAACAACAACACCCTGCTGTCTCCATAAACTTTTCCATTATGCACAGAAGAATGTTTTTCATATTTGAGTCTGCCACAGGAAGGGGGTGGAGAGAGACTGCAGCTGGGCCATGATGCTGGCTGCCATTTTGAGGTGGCAAATGGGGGTGGGTGGAAAATGCCAGGCAGGACAATTGAGGGAAGGGGCCTGAAAATGGTCGGTAGTCAGGGCTTTAGCATAACATGGTGGCCAATTGCCCAGCTGGAGTAGCCCCCATTTTGGAAAGGTGTGTCGGGGGCTGACAGGACAGTGTGAGAGGAGGGAAGGAGATGGGGACTTCAGACTCAGAAACGCTTCTAGCTCATATCCACCTACAATGACTGCACCCATAGGCCTCCCAGAACAGAAGCTAGCACAGCATAATAATAATAATAATTAATAAATTATTAAAAAAAGATAAAAAGACTTACATGCCCATGTGCCCTCAGTAGGATCTACCTTCTTAGTCCTAGTCTGTGGTGCTGCCTTAGAATCAGGCTGGTTGCCTGAGGGCAGGGATTGGGCTCGCTTTCTATCTGGCCAGTGTCATGTTTCCAAGTCCCAAATTGGTCCTGGCTTTACAGGAAGATCTCTACTGGCTTCCTCATGCTATATCCTCTGATAATCTTGCTGGTCATCCTTGAGGGTGTGGGACTGAAGGTGGGAAGCAGTTCCACAAGCTGCCTGGGTTGGGTAGTTATGTAAACTCCTGTCCAGCTCCTCAAAATATGGACAGGTTACATGTCTTCTTCTGGACTTTCCCCCTGTCATCCCTTGTTTTAATGTAGATCCTCTGTGCTCTTTTGTTCTTTATCTAGCAGTGTTCGGCATTTTGGTCATGGCATTTTGCAGACATTGGCCTACCAATTTCATAGAATTATAGAAATGTAGGGCTGAAAGGGACTTTGAGGGGTCATCAAGTCCAGCTTGTGTGCTGAGGCAGGATCAAGTAAATCTAGACAGGGCCGGCTCCAGGCACCAGCTAAAGAAGCAGGTACTTGGGGCGGCCAATACCAAGGGGCGGCACTCCGTCCGCTATCGGGGCGGCACGTCCGGGTCTTCGGCGGCAATTTGGCAGCGGGTCCCTCAGTCCCTCTCAGAACGAAGGACCTGTCGCCGAATTGTCGCCAAAGAGTGGAGCGGTGCGATTGCGCTGCCGCGGCTTTTTTTGGGGGGGGGGGGGGGGCTTGAGGCGGCAGAAAACCTGGAGCCGGCCCTGAATCTAGACCATCCCTGACAGGTGTTTATCCGCCATGTTCTCTGCCTCCAATGATCGGGATTCCACAGCCTGTCTTGGAGGCCTATTCCAGACCCTATCTTTACAGTTAGAAAAGTTTTCCAAATATCTACCTGTAGCAGATTGCTGACTCACCGCCGCGGCGCTTCCTGCTGGTCATCTGGGAATTAGCTCTTTTCCAGCACTCAGAGCGCCCCCTGCTGGCCAGCATCTCTCCTGCCTCAGGCCCCCATGTCCCTCTCGGACCTCGGTGCCTCTTACCTTGGGGTTCTGCCCACAGCAGGGGATCCCCAATTCCCTATATCCACCTTGCCTCAGTGGCTACTGCCAGTCGTCATCTAGCCCCCTTTCTCTGGGGCAGACTGCAGTCTGTAATGGCCACTCATCACTGGCAAGGGTTTTGGACCTGCTGCCTCTGGCTATCCCCAGGCTGCGCCTCCGTAGCCCCAGTACCTCCTTAGGCCTTTACCAAGGCCTCAGGCTGGGGAGTTGCCAGGCTGGAGCTCCCCAGCTCCTTTTGCCCTTCCCCAGCACTGCTCTGCTTCAGGTACCCTGTGCGCCAAGGCAGCTAGGTCCTTCCCACTCCAAAGCTAGAGAGAGACTGTTTGCTGTCTGGCCCGGCAGCTCTTTTATAGGGCCCAGCCTGGCCCTGATTGGCTGCCTCCCAGCCTCTTCTTATTGGCTCTCAGTCCCAGCCCCCTCCAAGGGCTGGTTTTTAACACTTTCAGGGCTGGAGCGGGGTGACTGGCCCGCTACACTAACCTAAATCTTCCTTGCTGAGATTAAGCAGATGACTTCTTATTTTATGTTCAGTGGACATGGAGGACAATTGATCACCATCCTCTTTATAACAGCATTTAACATATTTGAAGACTGAGAAAGGGACCTGATAAATCTTCTTTTCTCAAGACTAAACGTGCCCAGTTTTTTTAACCTAGGTCAGGTTTTCTAAACCTTTTATCATTTTTGTTGCTATTCTCTGGACTCTCTCAAATTTCTACACATCTTTCCTAAAGAGTGGCACACAGAATTGGACACAACAGATCAGCTGAGGCCTTACCGGTGCTGAGTACAGCAGGACAGTTACCTCTTTTGTCTTATATATGACACCCCTGTTAATACACTCCAGAATGATATTGGACTTTTTTGCTACTGCATCACATTTTTGACTCATTCAGTTTGTGGTCTACAAAAAGATCTTCATTCCAGTGGCTGGCCACAAAAGCTTCCTGCATCAATGCTTCTCCCCAGATGGCAGTGGGATCCAGGGACTTGGCCAGTCTCCAAGTGGCTGCTTGAGGCATGTTTTAAGGCTTCTGGAGTATTATTGCGGCTATTGTGATACAATGAAATCCAGAATCAAATAGAGAAAATCTGGCTGTTCACCAATTTATAAACAGGAAAGGGAACATCCAGTCAACCTGACCCCATAGGAGAGAAGGGCACACTGTTAAATGCACAGGTCAATAACAGTCTCCCGCAAAGCAGCGTGGGATAGCCATTTGAACAGTGCCAAAGTAGTTCCCAGCAGCATTGTGTGCACAAACAATAGACAGGACTAACTCAATTTGCAGCAAAGGTGGTTCACTTTGAAAGAAGACTCCAGAGTGTGTGATAAATGTAGAGTCAATACATTATAATGAATTGCTTTGTGTGTACACAGGGGCGGCTC
Organism: Platysternon megacephalum; assembly: GCA_003942145.1. Lineage (NCBI taxonomy): Eukaryota > Metazoa > Chordata > Testudines > Platysternidae > Platysternon > Platysternon megacephalum. The sequence continues at coordinate 8,625,139 of QXTE01000043.1, forward strand.
TATGTATTTTGCCGCCCCAAGCATGGCAGTCAGGCGGCTTTCGGCGGCGCGCCTGCGGGAGGTCCGCTGGTAACGCGGATTCGGCGGTATGCCTGCGGGAGGTCCGCCAGTTCTGCAGCTTCGGCGTACCTGCCGCCGAATTGCCGCCGAAGCCGCAGGACTGGTGGACCTCCCACAGGCATACCGCCGAAGGCAGCCTGACTGCCGCCCCCACAGCGACCAGCAGGCCGCCCCCCGCGGCTTGCCGCCCCAGGCACGCACTTGCTGCGCTGGTGCCTGGAGCCGCCCCTGTGTGTACACAAGTGTTTTCTTGACTTAGTCCAGTTTAAAGTCCCCATGTAGACAAGCCGTAATTCATTGCCCTGAATAGAATAAAAAGTATCTTGAATTTCTTAAATGTTATACCCTACTGAACAGTGCTGTTTTGATACAACACACTATCATTTTTTTCTCTTCTTTTAATGCTTATTTGTTTACTTATGGTTCAGGTCACATATATTGTTAACTCCTTGTCTTGTCTGGTTTCTTGAACCAGAGCATTTATAAAAGTAAATGAGAGCAGAGTCAAGCAGTTATTAAAAAAAAAAAAGTAAGTATATCGCAAATAAATATTTTCATTCATTATCTATAAAAGAGTCAACTGTGGCATTTAGCCTTGAGGGTGGTGCAGCCTCCATCATCTTGGAGGTAGCACCAGGGGGCACTATGCCTCCGAATGCCTCCCAGAGCTCCCTGGTTGTGTGTGGGAAGGTTGCAATCTGTGATTCTTCCCCAAAAGTGGTGTAGCATATTCCCAGCCCTGTGTGGCAGACAAGGAGTTGGAGACATGGTTCTGCATACTCCCTGCCCTCCCCACCCACTTTTGGTAAGTTCCTGGCCCTAGAAGTTTACAATCTAAATTAGATCAATATCACTACAGCTAGCAACCACAGACCATAGTAGATGAGGAATGGTGAGGGTGGTAAGGAAAGCAAAACTGATTTGGAAAATTACTTTTATAAGAGAAATGGATCATATAATTGTTTCATATGATATATATCTTCTTTAAAGCAATTATACTTTTTCTTCTGTTTTTCATGGGGAGGCTTTGTAGATCAACCTCAACATTGGTGGCAGGTATAGGGCATACCACATGTCCAAAGTTACACAGAAAACCTCTTTCTTTATATACATTTACACACTACATTGTGTAATCATGCCAGAGTGGAGCTGAGTGTTGGAAAACAGTTAATTGGGTACTGTGGTTAGATAAACGGCACACCTAGATATATAACAGGGGTAGGCAACCTATGGCATGCGTGCCGAAGGCGGCACACAAGCTGATTTACAGTGGCACTCGCACTGCCCAGCTTCTGGCCACCGGTCCGGGGGGCTCTGCATTTTAATTTAATTGTAAATGAAGCTCCTTAAACATTTTAAAAACCTTATTTACTTTACATACAATAGTTTAGTTATATATTATAGACTAATAAAAAGAGACCTTCTAAAAACGTCAAAATGTATTACTGGCACGCGAAACCTTAAATTAGAGTGAATAAATGAAGACTCGGCACACCACTTCTGAAAGGTTGCCGACCCCTGATATATAATCTGTCTTCACAAATACACGCATCCCAGTTTTTGTGATTGCAAAAACTTTAGACTTGAAATATTGCAGCCACATTTTTAAAGAGAGATTAGCAAGCAGTGGTATCTGTGGTAGTGAGGGCAACATGAAATATCAGCTTTTCCAACACAGTGTCAGCAAAAGAAGTTGCAACAAACCATTTAACATAATGTGTACAGATGTACTGCATACCCTACATTAAGTTTTCCTTAAGGCTGTTCCAGTAGACTACTTCAAACATGAATATTATTCTCTTGAAAGACTGATCATTCCTGGTTTATCCAGCAGAATTACAATTTAGAAAAAAAAGTTAGTTTTGGGCTACTGGATCTTTACTGGAAGCTGCCTGGTTGCTTTGAAGGAAGACCAGAAATTCGATCAATAACTACTGGGCCATTAAGAAGAATCTTTGTTGAATGTAGAAATAATTTTGTTGAGTTGTGTGGTGTATTGAACTGTGTTACAATTACAAGCTATCAATTAATCACAGGGGATTTTTCTCATCCTGCTCGAAAGCTAGGGGCTCTGTAGGGAAGCATGTGATCAGAGTCAGTCTGCAGAGAGCCAGTGCCTCTCTGGTTTAGGGAGCAGCCTGCTTTGTCTCTCTCTGTTTTGGGGTACTCGTGTGTTATGAGTCTGATTTCTAAGAAATAAAGTAGCATTACATTACAACCTTCCAGCAAGAGTATATTATGTTTTATCTAGCTTCTCTGTGTGTACACTGTGAACATCATAAATTAGATATTGGATTACATGTAACAACAGCACATACATAAATCAAATAATATTATCTAAGTCTGCACTCTGTTGTTCTCTCACCAGTCCAAGTTAATAAAAAAAAATGTGCAGATCATCTGGAGATTTTCATTTAGGTGCTACAGGAAATGAGGCTGAAGCCATGCCTCATTCATTCCTCACCTTATACAAGATACCCAGAGAAGGAGGATGGAGGTTGGGCATCACAACTTTAAAAAAAGGAGAAAAATACAATGCAAATAAAACAAATGTGAATATAAAAAAGAAAAACAAAAGTAGTGGAATGTAGGCCTGGCTTGACATGAGTAATTGCATGTAGGGGAAGCCTCATTTCTTGGGAGATGGGATTAGGGAGATAAGTGGCTCAGCAGGCTGGAAAGAGGATGTCAGCACTAGCTAAAATAAGGGGAAACACCCAGGGAACTATTTACAATGGACAAGAGAAGCCAGGAACCTAAGACGAGGCAAAGGTTAAGTTGTGTGTGGGCAGAGCATGCTGGACAGGGATTGGTTCCTACAAAGTAACCAAGCCAATCCCCAAAACGTGTGATGCAATGTATAGTCAATGCAATGTAATGTGTAAATGTATATAAAGAAAGAGGTTTTCTGTGTAACTTTGGATGTGTGGTATTCCCTATACCTGCCCCCTATGCTTGAGGCTGATCAACAAAGCATAGCTTTGCCGTACGCCAAATAAAGGAACCTAAGTAACAAGACTAGAGTCAAACTGAATTTTTGAAGAACCAAGTGGAAGAGGTCTCGGGGGAACCCCAACAGTGTACAGTTCTAGCTGCAGTGGTTGTGGGAAGATTCTTGAGAGGGATTTGCAGACAAATACCAGGTACACACAAATAAAACTACTCTCCAAACATCTTGAGACCAAAAGAAGAGAAGTCACAAATATTTGCAGCAAATTGAACAGAAAAGGGTAGGAACAACTTTGGATCAAATTCAGATGTCTGAAGAGTATCAAGTCATAGGGAATTTCGAAAACTGAGATGTCTGTTAATGAGGCTGGAGTTTAGAATAATTTTAATCAGGCAGCACAATGATTACTACACAGCTGCAGATTTTGAAAGCTGTGGTTTTAAATCTGCTTTTTAACTTGATTTCAGTCTTGCTGTGTACAGTATATTTATCTTGGTACTTTACAGAGGAATCAGGAAAAATCCTGTTTCATAAAAATGATTATGGGGACCAGAAATGATCACTCATCCCTGAGCTCTGGGAGAGGATTAGTCAGCACTTTGCTGTATTTGACCTTGAAATGTAAGAGGAGATGTAGGCATGTGTGGGAGTCAGGGAGAGCTCCATCATTTAGTCAGCTGCCTTCCACCTTGTTCTGTAGATACTTTTTATCCTGGACCTTCTGTCTTCACTTGCAAATTATTTCCTGTGTGGTCTGCTTCCTCAAAATGCTGCTAAATCACTTTGAAGGAGTGAGATATGCCACAATGAGCATATGAAATGTTTATAAGATCACTTTGTTTAACTAGTAGGCAGGAGAAAAAGTTTCTTAATGGCTACTAATATTAGTTTATTAAATGCATTATGACTGACAATTACATTGATTTTAGAGCATATTTTTTCTGAGAAAGAAGGGTACCTAAAATAATATCAAGAGAGAAAACTGTTGCAATGTAAACCCAGCAATATAATCATGCAGAAGTGAATTCTGCTATGGCACCTATGGCTGACAGAATCTGTATAAAGAGGCACAAGTGTAACAGAAATATTTATATTCTGTTTCTTTTGGAGGGAAATGATACATGATACGTGTGAAGGGGGGAAGACAAAATTGTTCTCCTCTGGGTGTGTAATCTTATGTTCTCAATGCATCTGCCTGTGAATAGCACAGCTTTAGTCTGTATTATCCATAACCATATGACATTTTATTAAATATGAAGTATCCATGTGATAAAATAAAGCCAAAAAAAACCCCTTAGCTTTTAATTTCCAGCTCCTTGAACTGTAAATATTTACATAAATGGTAATGAATCCCCATTGTCATTCAGATATGATTCCTACTGTATGAGGATCTGAATTGATGTTGTCCTGTAAGTTTGCCAGAACTGAACCATGCAAAATTAATTTAGCTGCTGTCAATATCTCATCTTGGACAAGTGGAAATGCTGGGTGTGATTTTTGTATCCTTGCAACTAAGACCAGGTAATCTTTATTTGGAATAAATTGCCTAGGAAAGAATCTCTATCTCTGGAGATTTTTAAGAGAAGGTTGGACAAACATCTGTCAGGGATTGTCTAGATAATACTTAGTCCTGCCATGAGTGCAGGGGACTGGACTAGATGACCTCTCGAGGTTCCTTCCAGTCCTATGATTTTAGGTCTACACTTAAAAATTAGATCTACATAGCTACATCGCTCAGAGCTGTAAAAAATGTTGAGCCTTGTGTGACTTAGGTCAACCTAATCCCCGAAATAGACATGGTTAGGTTGATGGAAGGCTTCTTCTGTCAACCTAGCTACTGCCTCTTGGGGAGGTGGATTAACTACATTGATGGAAAAACCACTTCTGTCGATATAGGAAATGTCTACACGATGGTGCTACAGTGCCACTGTAGTGATAGTGTAGACATACCCTACATCAGTTTTTATTGAGGAACATCAAGCAAGGATATATAAATGTCCTTTATTGCCTCATGTATTGACTGCATAAAGCACCTCAGTTTGACATGAATTGATTAAGAACTGGATCATGGCTGGCCTGTACACACAGCTGCCCAGGGGAGCAAGGAGCCTACCAAACCTTTCACATTCTGTGAAAGGACTGTCCAGAATAGCAGCCCCTGTGCTCAGAGGCAGCTACTGAGAGCCACCCTGGGAGCAAGTCACTCAAAAGGAGGCAGACAGGAGGGAGTAGGAAAATCCATGGCTCCACCCCCGTCATCTGCACGGAGAGGACCTGGATGCTGTATGCCGTAAAGGGTGTCACAGATTGCATTCCCTCAAGCACAGCTAGAGAGCTCTGAGAGACAGAATTTCTCCAGTGTCCCACCAGTGCTGCTCTGCATTCCCCTTTACTGTAGGCTGAGACTAAATGTTGCAATCTATCCCTGAGAAAACACTGTACATTGACCAGTCAGATGCACAGAGTAATGTTTCTTGTAAGGATGTCTTCATAGTTGTTTGTGATCAATACAAACCATATTGTACTTTTCATGAGCTTTTTTCCATTACTCACTAAAAGTTATTGTAACTGGTTTTTTTAGATGAAAGCAGAAATATCTCTTTCAAGATTGCTAAAGCCTCAACTGCTGTACTATCCCAGGAAAAGACATATGTTGTATACAGCTTTTACACTGGAGTAAAGGGAACGTATGTCGTTAGACTGTAACAATCTACATTTTTATTGTTGTAAAAAAAAAGCATTGATGTTGGTGATGGGCAGTATGTGAAATAGCTGCACTTCATTTTAACATGTCCAAGAGTTATAGCTTCCCTTACTACCACCACTACTGGCACTGTACATATTCTATGGTATTTCTTTGAATTAATTATCCTTCCTATCTGAAGGCAGACAGAGGAACTTAATATATTATTACTAACTAATGAGAAATTCTACTTTCTGATGATTAAATTTTCAGAAGTAATTTGAAATATAGGCTGTATTTCCTTCACATGGAAACATCATCAGATGGACTTAATTAATTAATGAACACTGTCTGGTCAGTGCTTGGAATGGCTACATACATGCTAACTAATATTACTACGATTATTACTTGTTGAGCTTACATTCCTCATTGTTTCTCACCATACTAGCCTAGGACTTGTGTTAACTCCAGTTATAAATCTGGTGTTGCCTCTAACTCGACCCCTGTCTACCACAAATACCCTTAACTCAAGTTGGCTGGTATGTCAAGGCTCAGAGGCTAAAGCTCAAGTTAGCACAATCTGTCAGCTGCTAACACATGTGCCCCATTGTGCAGATGCAGGGTAGCTTCTCTTGAGTGCAGCATGTTCTCCAATACCTTCCCCTAAATCCCTCGATGTGTCTGGAAAGAACAAACAAGATCTCCCACAATTCACTGGGAAAGAATTCATGACCCTCTTGTGCAGTGGTGGGCAACCTGCGTCCCGCAGGCCGCCAGACCGTTTGTTTACATTTGCATGGCCGCCCGCAGCTCCCAGTGGCCGCGGTTCATCGTTCCCGGCCAATGGTAGTTGCGGGAAGCGGTACAGCCCACAGGATGCAGGTTGCCCACCCCTACTCTTGTGTGTCTTAGTGCCACACGTGAGTAAGTACAGCACCAATGTGGACACAGCAGCTCAAGTGTTCTTTTGCATTGTGGCCACCCTCACTGAAACTAGGCGAACTCAAGAGGAGAAACTTGAGTATGGATAACTCTGTATAGAAGACATAATGTTTGTCTGTGTCTTCCTTATATGACTGTGTAGTGCAGGAGTTAGGAACCTTCTCCTTTACTCATGAATAAAGTGCAGCCAGAATTGCAGTCCCTGTGTTTGGGGGAGTATCACATTCTGGGGTGCAATCCAGACCAGTTAGGGGCTGTGTCACTGCTTGTCCTGTAACCTGGGGTGCCTCACAGTTCTTTGCTGTTGTAACTCCCAACTTGGGTTGCTCACAATCAGCCTGCCAGCATGCAGCTCACACCCTGAGTGCCTGTGTATAGTCACAGCCCTCGGTCCAGCAGCTTTGACCCCACCAACCAGGGTGAAAGAGAGAGACACAGAGAGAGCGAGAATACGTGGGGTGTTTTGCCCCTCTCTGTTATAGTGCAGTCACCCTTTGAAATGCATTTTTTGGAGGGTTACCCCCAGATAAAGTTCCTTCCCACGGTGAGGACGGAGGCGTGGTGAAAGAGGTTCCATGTTGTTGTTTGTTAAAATGCAGATAGATCTGTTCCTGCCCCCTTCCGTGGCCAAAGAATGGCCACTCCACTGGTGATTGCCAATCCACTTTGATGACACCTGGCTAGAGGTGTCAGCTTGTCCTTTGTCTTTGAGAAACAGGTTTACCCTCTCCCCAGACCTGTCTGGTAAACATGTTTCAGTCATAATTCCAGATTATGTTCATAACTTTACATATAATGTTGCCACACCCATTTCACCATATTATTAATCAGTGAGTTATTAGTTTTCAAAGGACACCTCACAAGGCATATTTCGTACAAAGATTATGACAATAGCATGTAGGGAGTGAATACTGGGGTGCACTCAGTCACAGGGAGCACAGTGTTTGATATTGAAAAGCTCCTCCCTGGACAGTGAAGAGGGGCATAGCAGAGATTAGTTGGGCTTTGCCCCCTCCCCATGCTGTCTGGCAGAGGAGAATATACCACCACTCTTAAAGGGTAGACACAGATTTGTGCTCCCCCCATACCTCCAAGCTAGTAGAATCTGGCTCCAGATTGGCACTGGAATTTTTAGTGACATTTATGACATTTTTAACATTTTTAACTTTTGTCTGCTTTATAATTTGCAATTTATTACATTCACAGAACTACAGGGGCATCGGTGAGGAGGCAGACACACTGCTGGTAAAGCTCTCTCCCTCCCATACAAGTCCATGTACCAGCATGGGCTTAACTACCTCTACTACATTAACTACCTCTTAGGTAGACAGTTGAAGGGAATTCACTGCTGTTGAGTAATTTCTATGTCTATAAATCATTTTAGAAATTCTTATAAGTTAATCAGGGCAGAAACAAGACTTTGAGTTAGAAGGTTTGGAACCTCTGCTATCAGCTTGTTCTGTGACGTTTGATAAATCACTTCATTTCTCTGCGCCTTACTATTCCTATTTTACAAATGAGGAAACTAACACTGGTTTGGGGGCTATGAGGCTTCATTCGATGGTGGTAGATTTGGGTTAGGGCACTGTGAATAAAGTTCAGACCAACTGTCGCACTTTATCTACAGAACCGGTATAGGCTGAGCCAGCAGGGACAACCATGGGCAGGGTGTCTCCCAGCTTCCTCTGAATCACAGACTATGCACCACGTAGAATCAAAGCTCTCTTCCTGTCTGGGATTTGGCTTTATTAACAGTGTGATAACAAAGTTCAGCTTGAGCTTTTTCAACATGTTTAGGGGCTCCTACGGTTCCTACCTCAGGACTGCTCACGTCACATCCTGGGTTCTCTGTCTCTCCTTGAGAAAGCCACTCCTCCCTCCTTTATATCTAGGTGGGATATGTTAAACCAGCCGCAGCTAGTAGTGGGAGCTTAGCTTATTTCTCCTCCCTCCCTTCCCCAGATCCGGCACTGGCCGCTAAGGCACAAATTATATACTTACTTGGAGAACTAAGACAATGTTTTGTTAAGGAGTCCAAATTCAACGTGAAATATTCAGCGTGGAAAAAAATAACAGGCCCTCGGTCATATACAATCACAAATGGGGGATTGGATGCCTGAACATATATAGATCTAGTTCAATGGAAGAAATTCCATCATGTAGATCAGACTGGATAGTACTGTGTAAGGTAAATAATGAAGATAAAGAGCAGTAAAAAAAAATCCCAAGCAACTCATGCATATTTAATTATTACAGAAAGAGAGAAAAGCCACCCTTCTGAAGTTAAAGGGCCATTTACAACTAACTACTTCAAAGGTTTGAGAATGGGAATGACACATATAGTGATCACCCCTTACATTTATGGAGGTAGCTGCTATATATATCTTTATGACATACTTGGCTGACACCCTCATTGAATGATGACACACTTGGTACAAAAGGCAAAACACACGTCTGCTGCACAGATCTGCCACAGTATGTGCCTCTGACACTCCAGTGAACAATGTTTCAAAGCAATGGCATGCACAGGATCCTGGAACAGAAAACAGGGTTAACGACACATATGGCCTGTTTTTCAGTCCAAATTTTATCAAACCTCCCTTTTGCAGGTGTACTTTTCTGTTTGCAAATATGTCTGCATATATGTTAAATGTGTCTGCATACAGATGTGTTCATAAAGTACCGCAGCCTAAGTATTTAGACTGAGAAGTGACCCAGAGGCAGCAACAAGAGTAGAGTCAGAGGAGGAAGGGACACTGAAGAAACAAGAATATGTAGAGAACTATGTGCTGCCTTCGACACTGGCACTGTTTTTATCTTCTGACCGCAAGGGAGTGCAGGGAGTTTAAAGAGTGCATGCAGTTACTGTGGGAGCAGGTGATGGAGAAGAGAAAATGTATATGTGACCACGCAAAACCAACCAACGCAGCTGAGACTCTGAAACCTGACTTGGTACTATGAACTGCCAACAACTTGAGATTTGTAGACATTATCTGGTGAGTAATTTTGAATGACAAATGCATTCAGGAAAAATCATGATCTGTTCACAGACAAATTTGCAATCAGAAGAAAAGGGGAAATTCATCAGATAAATTTTTTCAAGTTATTCCCAATCTCTATTAAGAATTCAAAAATCAGAAGTTGCTTCTGCATTTCTATTTTGCCTGAATAAAAAAAAGGGTAATAGGAAAGATGACACAGTAGCTGTTCTGATATTATTTAAAATATTATGATCTCCTTTAAAAAGGCAGGCATCTGAGAGGAAGTACTCCTGCTTTGCATAAAATACATTGGGTTAGCATCAATATTACCACTCTGTTATGTCAGAGCTACAGTTTTAATTTCCAAACCTTTGAAATCTCATAATTTTGCGTCATGCTATGGTAATCAGCAGCAGCTCTTTAATAATGTAGAGGTTTTAAAGAGACTTCAGGTAGAAATGACTATTCGTATGGCCAGACACATTTGTCTGAATCCAGAGACACCTATTTCTGGACTCCTCTTGGAAAGTTTCAATAAATTACAGTAACTGGCTCATGCTTTGCAAAAGAATACCTGGGTATATATAAATGTCAGCCAAATAAATGTAAGCATTCCATTTTTCCATTTTGACACAGGCAAATTGGCACATGATGAATAGTTCGATATAAGGTTTATATGGTCCCAAATAATACTGATAATTTAATGTGCCCAGTACTTTAACTAATTCTATGGCATTGTGGAAGGGGAAAAAAGGTGAGTCTATTCATCCTTCCCAAACAATTACATTTGATATATGTTTAACAGAAGGTTTCCTCAGTGCGACAGAGCAATTCACTTTGAATATTTAATTATCTTCTATTATTCTGTGCAATTTAAATCAGCCCCTAAATGGCTCCACTAATATGGGAATTTATTTTTTCTGACTTCTGACTATTAGAGAAAGGCTGATAAGTTTGTTAATTGTCCATAGAAGAAACAAGACTCAGTTTATGGAGCATATTAGACTAAATGTTTTAGTTCATTAGACAGATAAGCCCGAGATTTAAAAACTGTCTGACAGTAAGTGCCAAAGATTGAACACCAAAGAGAATAGGGCTAGATTGTGACATTTAACCCCAGCCCTCAGAAGTGGGTGGTGCAGAGCTGCAGTGCCCTAGGGGGAGCTCTGGGAGGAATTGTGCCTTAGGAAAGGGACTGCATTGCCCTATCTTGTCAGCGTGCAGGAGAAATGAACACAATACAGTCTCTCTGAAGTGGTGCAACCCACTTCCATCTTCACTGTGCAGTCTGGGGGGCTTGTGTAGAGGTGTAGCCGGCCCTGTCTTCTCTGTCCCCTTTGGAGAAATTTATGCTCTGGGGGAGAGGCGAGGGAGAGGGAGATGGCCATGTGCCCTCCATCCTGAGTGCAGAGGCTGTAACTGTCGCCAGCCCCTGTGTGAAGGACCCTGTGTTTTTCCCTCCTTTCCCCCACTCCCCAGCTCACGCAACAGCACCTAGGAGGGAAGAAAGAAAGAAAGAAAGAAAGAAAGAAAGAAAGAAAGAAAGAAAGAAAGAAAGAAAGAAAGAAAGAAAGGATGCCTGGTACAGGTGCACTGATGCTCTTTTATAGATCAGAGGACTTTGAGAGAAGTTCACTAATGAGGCCTTAGTACAGGGGTAGGCAACCTATGGCACGCGTGCCGAAGGCGGCACACGAGCTGATTTTCAGTGGCACTCACACTGCCCGGGTCCTGGCCACTGGTCCGGGGGGCTCTGCATCTTAATTTAATTTTAAATGAAGCTTCTTAAACATTTTAAAAACCTTATTTACTTTATATACAACAATAGTTTAGTTATATATTATAGACTTATAGAAAGAGACCTTCTAAAAACGTTAACATGTATGACTGGCACGCGAAACCTTAAATTAGAGTGAATAAATGAAGACTCGGCACACCACTTCTGAAAGGTTGCCGACTCCTGCCTTAGAAGGTGATATGTGAGAGACCAGGATTTCATGAACCACCTTCCAAGTCAAATATCTGTGATAATGTATTATTTTTGATAAGGGAAAAGCTGCCAGCTCGCTCCAAAGCAATATAGCAGACACACCAAATACCAGGAATTCTACTTAAGCCTTTCAAACCTATCTTTGTGAAGGCATCTGCACTTTCAGTAGGATCTCTCTGTCCCCCAGAGGAGAAGGACGTGTTGTATGTTTGGGGTCAAATAGGCGCAATTTGTCAAGAACACTATAAAAACATATAACTTTAACTGTCTTGTAAAGATCTTTAAAATACTTTTACTGTGAAAACGGGTATGTAAAACTGTTATTTTTTCCTTCTTTACCTAGTTTCCCATTTGAGCTCGATGACTGTCCTTCAGTTAAACTGTTCTCAGTGAACTTCAATATAGTAACAGAGCAAAGCATTCAAAAGTGTGTCCTGACTACTGGCTAGCACAGAATTTACTTCCCAAGCAGATTCAATGGCTGTATGCAGTACATCTCAAATGCACGCTTTACTAGTTACCTGTGCAATGCTAAGGAGAGCAAGTAGGAATGATCCTCTGTTAGCACAGGTATGTGAGGCTACTATGAAAGTCCAGAGAGTGGAACACAGCTCCCATTCCCTAGTCAGAGAGGTGAGCTTCCCGTTATGTAAGGGGGAGGGGCCTTGTAGGAGGCATTTGAGTTATCATTTCTAGTAACCCGCAACAATAGGTGCTGGACAAGTTACATTTAGGCCATCTAGAGATGGTTAAAAGGCACACACAAAACTAGTTTTGGTGGCCAAACATTAATAACCAAGTTGAAAAGTTGGCCAAAGGACATATGGAAGCTAACAGAGATCGAATGCACCAAAAGAGGCTCCTTTTTGCTCCTGGTGTGTCCATGGGTACCAAGGAAGCATGTACACACACACACACAGACATTGTAAGACATTTCCAGGGCCAAATAGACATTGTAACCAATGCCTATTCAGAATGATCAGGGCTGTTACGAATATCATGTACAACATCAGTGTACATCACTGGTGTGCTACACGGCTTGTTTGCAAGCAGAGAGGAAAGCTAGCCCAGTGGGTAGTAGGATAGCTTGGGGCTTGGGTTCAATTCCCTGCTCTGTGGCAGACTTGCTATGTAACCTCAGGCAAGTCAATTAGAGTGACTATTTTATAAGTGTGTAAGGGAAAGATTCAGAAAAGGACTTAGGTGCATAGGTGACTAAATCCCAGAATGAGGTCCCACTGGAATTCATAAAACCCCAGAGCAGCTGCTGCCAAATCCTGTAGGTGGCCAAACTCCCTCAGTGCCTACATTTTTGCAGTAAAAGTTCCCTAGGTGCCTACATTTCTGCTTCTGAGCACGTGCCCTGTTGTCCCACACCAGGCATCCAGACGCCTGAGCCGCAGTGCAACTCACACACCAGGGGAGGATAGGTGTTAATCTGCTTAACTCACCTGTAAGTGGGCTCAAAGCTCTCCTACTAGATTGGACTTGGACACACACACACACACACACACACACACACACACGTTCAAGTCCTCTCTCCACCTGAGGCAAGAAGGGATCTGGAACCTCTCCGGAGAGTGCTCTAATCACTGAGCCTATGGGATATTCTGATATGTGGCTACCTCAGTCTGTCCTGTGGATAGTATTCTACTGTGGATAAATAATTAGAGTCATTGAGAAAGAGAGCTCGACAGAACAAACAAGCATGAGAATGATTCTGTAACCAGGTAGCTAGTGCACTCACCTGGGAGACTCAGGATCCTGCTCCAATGCCTTTTTAAATTATTTATTCACAGTGTAACCGCTTCAACAGGAGAAACTGAGGGAGCCCCATATCAGAGTATCCCAGAGCCCCCTGACTAGGGCACACAGCTGAGTGGTGGCAGATCCTTGTTCAAATCCCTTTGCCCCCTGAGTTGGAGAAGGGACTTGAACCAGGGGTCAGCCACATCCCAGAGGAGTACGCTAACCTCTGGGCTATAAGGTAAATTGGGGTTCCTTCTTCTCTCCTCCATCTTGCAAAAACTGCATAGATGACTAACCCCGAGAGAAGGTTTGCAGTTGAGAATTCATGCAGCCTAAATTTAAGCACTGAAGTCCCTGATGGGGTGGAGCTTAGAACACACCCCTGGCCTTGGCCCCTTACATTGCCTAGATTAGGCAGGGAGCTGCCGAGCATGCAGGCTTTTATGAATCCCTTTTACAGGCGCTGATCTCTCCTCCATTCACTGTTAGGGAGCCTAGGCCCCTAACTCAGGCTTTGTGAATCCTAGTGATTTTCTAGCTGCCTAAAAGGTAGGCATGGCAATGCTTAGTGTTGCCATGCGTAAGTTCCTTTGTGAATCTAGCCCTAAGTCCCATTAACCTAACATCATAGGTTACAATAAGGGAAGTTGTGGAATCCCCATCACTGGAGGTTAAGAACAGGTTGGACAAATGCCTGTCGGGGTGGTCCTGCTGCAGCACAGGGGGCTGGACTAGATGACCTCTTGAGGTCCCTTCCAGCCCTACAGTTCTATGATTCTATTACACAGTCAGGCAGTTTTGAAAAAAATTACCCTTAGTTTCTCTGTGCAAAATGGGGTTACTATACTTTCCATCCTCACAGGGAAGAATAAATAGGAAGGTGAGGATAAATATAATAAAGATTGTGAAGCCCCCATCACTGTGTTAACGGGGGCCATATAAATATTGTAGATAGATAGAGCAGCTCGACAGTGGTAACACTCCCCAAATTGCTGGGCCTGGGTGAACAGTTCATTCGAAATGTTAAAGAGGGGAATATAGTCTATGTAATCCCAAAAGGGCACTCAGGAAACAAACGAACAGAAACCTGGCCAACTTCTTATTTACACCCAGAAATGCCCCACACATCAACACTAGCCAGGTGCCATCTGTTTTAGTTTTTGCATGAAATGTTCATTCTCGCCTACATATCCCAAAACAAGACCTTTGAGGATTAGTTTATAAAAAGCAAACAAAACAAAGTCAGTGGACACCATCCATTTTATGTAAATTATACATGGACCAAAAAAAGTGGGGGAAAGACATCCATGGAGACTCAAAATGGGTCCTATGTGCCCTTCCGTCACAATGAGCTCCAGTGATGTACACAGTAAAGGTCAAAGATGACTAGACCTACTAATCATGTGGCAGAGCCACAGCCTAATTATAGCCAACTCGCTAGAGAGACTCCTTTATTGTGACTGGCAATGCCATCAACTGAGTTATAATAACAGAGAAATCTAGCGAAGTCTACACATTTGTCCTGCATGGGGAACTGGAGCAAGAACTAATTATACGTATCCCTACACCAGCTACAAAGACCATAGTTCAACACGATCAAGGAATTGCACCTTAAATTCAAGAAAAGATCAGCCAGCGACCTTTGAAAGCCAAACATGGCTGAACTAGAAAGATATTTACCTACCCATCTTATTAACAGTTATTGGTTAGTTCAGTAATTTTCACCAGACTCACAGTGCCATTTATTCAGCATTAAACTCACACTTTGGAGGAAGTTTTGAATCTAGAGGTGAGGTGTTTTATAGGCATGCGAGGGTGTTTGCAGTGATGGTTGCAATACCGGAAAGTGTTAGTGCAAACACTTTTCCTACTTTGCACAACACTTAATTAAAAAACAAATATTTATAAGTCAAACAACTTTTATCTTGGGCATTTAATAATGATGCTATTGTTCCACCACTGGGAAACAGATGAGAATTTGGTTTATTGCAATAAGTAAATATGCAAGATGCTTTCAGCCCAACCGTCTTCCTCCTTAGCCCTGTCCTTTCACTCTCTCCGCACATCCTTTGTCATTCCTCTCCTGTCCTCATTTCATTCCTCAACAAGCCCATTTTGGGGCTGCTCAATTCCCAGTGTTCTGCTTGATTTACACATAGGGCTCACTATGACTGCTCCTAAAGTTTGATGGACAAAATATTTTAAATAATAAACTATGAGGAATTTAAGAAAGAAAACCAGGATCTGTAACAGGGTTCACAACAGCTGAAGAAACCTGCCCAATGAACAAGGTGAACAAAGACCTTTCAAAATGAGGGGTTTAATAGAAATATCAAATTTTGCTGCACAAATTGATGTAAATGAATATGCCAAAGGAATGAAGTTCTAAAAAGTTGGATCAGAAAACAAAGATCTAATTTCTAAAATAGTTATTCTTGGTGTAGGAACTGAATGTCTCAATCATGTGGATAGTCATGACCATATCAGGAGAATGAAAAAAACTGTACCCTGCCAGCAAAGTTGTAGAGCCCTGCAGGGATGGCAGCAGTAGAAGTAATGTCTATGCTTTTATTATGTACAAAACTAGCAAAAGCTTAGATCAGTTGCTGGGGAGCTGCATCTACATTATCTCTTGGAGGAACTAGGGTGCTGAGTCATGATCTCAGCTCATAAATCAAACTTCTTATATAGGTTTTTTCTATGCATGAGTGTGTGTTGGCTGAATTTGTATCTCAGGTATGAAAAGATTATTCTCACTGATAAAACATGCCTTTATCATATTGACAGGGAACAAGAAAACAGATGGCAATGTCTTCTTTTTGTATCATTCTCTCCTCATTTGTATAGGCAGAGCCAAACACAGTCCTCAGATGCAGTTGTACAACTTAACTTCAGTGGGATTTGCTCCTGACCATCTAAGAAGAGAATTTGCCTTTAAAGCGCTAAACTTTCTGATATACTCACTCACTCCAAAGATACCTTGGGAATGAATGAAGACATAACATGCAAAATAGAAACTGTTCAATCCAGTCCTCAGCTGATCACAGCAGAAGGAGCACAAAAGCATATAGAAATGAGCCTGAGCGAGGAAGTTTCGTTCTTGGATCCAAATTTTAGTTATGTTTGAGGGTGTTCAGATTTGTGGTTCCAATTTGGGCCTTTTATGGATACAGGTTCAAGCCAGGACATCAAGGGTATGTCTATGCTACAATTAGACTCCCACAGCTGGGCTCGGGCTAAGGGGCTGTTTAATTGCAGTGTTGATGTTCAGGCTTGGGCTGCAGCCTGAGCTCTGACTCTTCCACCTTTCAGGGTCCTAGATCCCAGGCTCCAGCCCAACTCAAACATCTACGTGGCAATTAAACAGCCCAGTGAGCCTGAGCCAGCTGGCATGGGCCAGCCGCAAGCTTTTAATTGTGGTGTAGACATACCCTTAGATCTGGAGCCAAGCGTTCCCAAAACAGAGAGGTGATTAAATTGGACCAGTTCCTAATTGTGATTTCATGCAGGCAACATTTCAAAGGCATGTTGACTAATCACCCAAATTAATGGGTAATTAACCAACATATTGTCTTGCAATGGAAAGGAGACTCTACACTATCAAGAGTCAACGCTTCAATGTTCTGTGGTTTCTTAACAAAAAGCTATTGTATTCTACAATAATCCTCCATAAGACTATATTATTATTTATATAGCTGCCATAACATGCTACTTTGTGATAAGTAGCATATGTTAAATAAGGAGCAGAGTAGCTGTCCCAAACAGCTTATACCCAGAAGACACAAGTGAGTGCAATACAGTGTGTCATATACAATACAAAAGAATATAGTTAGGAATGAAATAAGCAAACAGGATGGTATGTGCTCATTGCATCTGGAATGTTTTGCAAAGCAAGGGCTCAAACAGTCACAACCCTTACTACCATGTACAAAGTACTCCAATGAGTGGTCTCATTGATTTGAATGGGACTATTTGTAACAGAAGCATTCAGTTTGCTAATATTTGGCATGGTCCGGCCCCAAGGTACGCTGCAGTGTCTTGGACCACCTCAGTAGAATGCTCTCGTGTTTTTATACAGGATGCCAGTGGGTAAGAATAGGGGAAATGAAATCTGTCCACTTACTAAGCTTGTTCAACATCAGCAATTATCAGCTGCCCTGTGTAGATCAGTAATTTCTCTCTATTTGAGCAGCTGGGGTGGTGTTTTCCAAAGTGACTGCAGTGTAGTGATTAGATTGCTGTCTCCTGCCAGCTAGCACATTGAGGCTGCTGGCTGAATAACAACTATGGCAGACAGGCAGGGTTATTCCTAAAGTGCTCCTGAGAGGATCATTGATTTTTGATTGATTGATTTTTTTTCCTCCTTGCTTGCCTGCAGGAGGCTTATAATAGGTTCAGGATCGTCAGCTACTCTAGGTCAAGCCACTTCAACCCTAATGATAACTTTTCTAGAGATTTGGAGTTGAGAATTCAGTTAAGTCAGCTTACAACTTTCTCAGCTTTATTATTATTTAATTATCTGTTGTGCTTAATTACATTCAAATCAATTTCAGGGACATTAAGCAGATTTCTTTGGATAATGTTCACAATGAACAATATGACAAATTTATCTGAAATGCTTCCTCTCCGTTCGTCACAAGTCTGACAGCTGTTGATGTGAGAGTTTTGCCTGTGTTTCTTAATGTCTTTTTCTCTCTCGACTGCTCTGACTGCATTATGTAATTCTGTGACTGTATTATTTATTATCTATTTAACTCTAATTCTATTCCAGTGGTAGCCATCAAGGAAGCACTTATCTAATATTGACTTTAACATGATATATCATGCTTGTTCTTTGGAAGTAATATTGAGGCAAGATATTTTTATTGCAATAAGATCCATGTTTTCTGCACATAATTTTGTAAATTATATATTCTTGTGTAATATATTTGCTGAGTGCTGCCACGGCAGAATGCCAGATTTTACACCTATTTGTACATGTTTCAATGACAGTATTGCCAACTCTCGTAATTTTATCCTGAGGGTTGTGATATACGGTGTTTTTCATAAACCCCTGACTCCTGGAGTCATGTTATTATGGGAGAATCTCAGCTATAATTAAAAACAAGTAAATTGCTATCCCTCATGGTTGTAGAAAAAAATATGAACATATGAATAAAAGGGCTGAAAAATCAGAAAGCAAACAAGAACCCCTAAGTTTATTATTTTGAAAATCCTTGTGGTTTTTTTAAGCCAATCTCATAATTTTTGGAGGCCTGACTTATGATTTTCTGAATGCTTGGGGTTGGTGTTACTGAAATGGCTACACAAGGTGCAACACAGTGGAGAGTCAGGTTAATTGTGTTTTTAAAAAGAGCCTGTAATATTTTAGATCTTTACATCAAATCCAAGGGGGCTAGATAAATTACAGCAAGCAAATTATCTTGGAACAAATTATTTGATATCTAATTGAATCCCCTACCATGAGTCCCATAAATCTAGTGTAATGTAGACTACCTGTAGTGTGTACTGCACTTGATAATTATTAAAGTTGGTGATTAATGATTAGCCATAAAACAGCATGAAGAATTTACTTCTTGGTAAATTAAAGAAGGGGAATTTAATTGTTTTTCCTTTTCAAGTCCTGAACTTTGCCAAAGGGATATTTTGGAAAATATCTGTAAAATAGGTATAACAATCCAGATCAGAGAATATTTTTATTTATCCAGAAAAATAAAAGCAAAGGCATGTTAAAGAAGCTAGGCTAATGGTGCTCTCTAGTGTAATGAAAGAACAAAAATCTACTTGTAGTTTACATGTAGATTTTGTTAAGGGCACACCCCACTTATTATTTTTAGAGATCATATCACCTGGTCAGATCATTTCTAATACCATTATGCCCCGATCCCACAAAGTTCTATTCTCTTCCTCTTTGTTTCATCTCTCTTGGCCACAATACTTCTGAATTCAACCTTAGCAAAAACTCCTGTGCACTCAATTCTAAGTTTATGTGATCTGGTTCTAAGAAAATTAGAACTGGCCCAAACTTTTGCCCCTAATTAAACAGAATACTTTAGAGTTTGAAAAATTGTGGTTTACCCTTGTATGTTTATATGTTTTACGCTTCTTGGGTCTGTCTGCGAAAGTAAGTGGAAGCCCTAAAATACATACCAGGAGAGAGATGTTTTTTCTATATATCCAGCTTCGCTGGCAGCAGAAAATATCTGGAATTGTACAAGAGACTCTGTGCTTGTGCAGGTTCCTTCTCAGTTTTGTGGGTTCATGAAGTTCAAATAAAGATCTGAATTTATGGGTGCTTCTCTGAGCCTATTGAGTGGTTTACCCATCACTAAGTGACCTCATATCAATATCTTTTTACTGTTTCATCCTTTTCTTCACCTTTACCTCAATCCCATCAGCGCTTGGCTTGAATTCCTTCAATTCATCCCAAAGCTGTTTATTAACTGACTTGCCTTCAACCAAAACTCCACCACATCGGTTTCCTTACTTGACTCAAATCTTGCATGTAACTCCTACCAACAGGAACATACGTGTTCAAAGTGATCCTGAAATTGCTTTTGACAGCCATATTTCACAGATTTGTAAATCAGTCACAGTTCCAAAATACCTCCTGCATTCCGTACTATTTTGACCACACCCTGTCAAAAGGTGAGCTTTTTTTCTGGTTGCTATATATATTCTGTTACACACAAAAAACTCTACAGTAAAATTTTTAAAGTTGCAAAGTCAAACACTCAAAAGTTAGAAAATGCCAGAATTAAGGTTGCCTGTGTAATCATAATTCAGTACCCTTGTTCATATGTGTTATGATACAGTCTTTAAGTTTTTTCCTCCACAGGCCTCATTCAGCTAATCAATATTTCGTTTTCTCTTCATTTTGGAATGAGTAGCCCAATGCCTTATTTACTGCACACTATTCAAACTCTGCTCTGAAGACAGAATTATTCATTTCCTCGTGGACTTTTCTATCACTATAGTATCTGAGTGCTTCACAAACATTAATGAATTTATCTTCATAACAACCTTGTGTTGTGAGGGGGTGGTATTATGCCCATTTTACAGGTGAGGAGCTGCTGAGGCACAGAAAGATTAGGTCAAAAGTTCCCCTTATTTTTGAGGGCTGATCTTTATATAATATTAAATACTAAGAAGAATCAGCTTTAGGCATCTCAAATTGGGCACCAAAATTAAGGAAAACTTTTGACCTAATCTCTCTGTGCTGCCAGGCTAAGTCAGGTGACCAAGAGCCACATAACAGCTCAGACTAGAGGCAGCACTTATTTTGACAGGGAGATGCAGGGTCAGGGGAAAGTTCTGGAAGGGGCTCCCTGCACCTGCCATGTGGAAGATCTGGTAGGAGATAACTTCAGCGAGCAGGGATAAGAGTCGTATTGGGGAAAAACTTTAGGAAAGGCCAGGTAGCAGTACTTTCTTTTCAGGAAGAGTCTATGAAAGATTTGTGTTAACATTGAACTGTTTTGGTAAATAAAGAAAACCCTGAAGAAAGGGAGTGAAATTCTGCTGCTCTTGGGGGCTTGATGTGGCACACTGGCTAATCAGTTGTACCACCAGCATACGGGGCCTCAACAGATGTGAGACAGGAATGATGCCAATAAGGGGAGGATATAGGCTTGGTATTTCTTAATATAGGGGCAGTATGGAAGACTTCACAGAGGGGGAAGATACAAAGAGTGAAGAGAGTGGCATTACTGGTGCAAAAGGATGAGAGTGGATGTGATAGATATTCTATAAGGGTGTTTTTCTGATTTTAAGGGGGAGTAGTGCATGTAGTTATATGTGCTCATGGGGCTAAGTTATCTCTCCCCCCATGTCAAGCATCTGTGGTCCACTGTGACTAAGGAAAAAGAGGCTGAATTTTCCACATGGTTTCAGTACCTTCTAATGGAAGTTCTTAGTACAGTAAATACCTGTTGGAGTACACAACAGATGCTTAATAGCAAGTAATAGCAAAACATTCAAGGTCTTTGTCTTTCTTTAAAAATAAATAAAGTCCATGCCCACGCATTATACCACTATTGTTATACAAGATGGTTGAACTCCTAGCCCTGCTGAAGTCAATGGGAGTTTTGCCATTGATTTCAACTGAGTCAGGATTCCACCCTCTGGGTTCTGTTATTTTAAAGAATTTATTTAGCTCTGAGGTGTTGGAGGCACTCTCTTCCTTTAACACAAGCTTCAGGAAGCAGTACTAAAATGAGCTTTTAAAAGTTCTCAGTTCAGGCTTTTTACATATGGTCCTTTCCCCCTTGTAGTCACCGCATACCAATTACTTGAGATCACCACAACCTTCAGAGGCATCAGGAGGAGGGAAAAAAGCACAATGCACTTTGACCACAAGGATTAGACTTCCCAATGCTCTTTCTTATTACTCCCTTTACAAGACCATCTGCTGTAAGTCACCTGTAGATGAGCTGTATCTGGTGAAATGTACTGTAGGTCCAGTACATGTATGCTTGTGTTTAGTTTACAAGCAGCTCTGAGACCTCAAGAGCCTTAGCTACTTGAGTAGAAGACCTCAGCTGGATCTCTACTTCATGATCCCCTATCCCTTGAAATATAATTAGATACAATTTAGTTAAAAATACACATTTAAATGTTGCTGTTAGGTATTTGAACAACTCATACCACAAAGAACGCATTTTAGAAACAGTACAAAGTGCCATGCAATTGTGTAATCTGCCTACACAACTGCAGATAAACTATCTCCCTATTAAATTCAAATCTGCATTCTTCCTCGCAAGGCATAGTTTTCTTAAGATATTGTTTTTCATTTTTAGGGCTGACATATCTTAACATGATGGCAGCTGATGACAGGCTTAAGAAGGATTAGTAAAGAGAGTCTAACGTATAAATAAAGCTTTGATGAAGAGCCTGGCCCCTGGACGATGATATTGCACATGTCATCTAGTTATACATCATGTTATGAAGTATACAGATTTTTATTAAATTCTGGTAAATGTCACAGTACTGATACAATACAGGACATTCATGATTCAGTGTCTTTCCTTAACAACTGTTCATCACTTTGCAAGGTTTTAAATGACACAAATTCATTCTGCAAATAGGAAAGCCGGTTCCCCTTTGCATGGTGTAAGAGCATAATTTCACTGCTATGCATTCCAGAAATAGCAGGGAAATTTGTCATGGCTCTCTGAATATTCTAATTTTTTCTCCTACATACAGACACATGCAATCCTTTGAAGATGGATAGCTACCAAATGAAATCAGTGATCTTGGGGTAAGGCAGAGGCCAACACTGCTTCTCTAGGTCTTATAGCTTTAGTATACAGTCTGGTTGACACAGGGTAGATCTGTATCCTAGACTAGACAAGACTAAATTGTACTATACAACAAATGTAGCACCTAGTGACATACAGATCATGCCACTTAGGGGATGGACTGCTGCCCTCTAACAGAAATAGCCAAGACTAGAATATGCTTTGTTCTAAGCATATAGATCACATGGATATTGAATGCAGAGTGTAAACATTCTAAAAATATGAAGAGCATGATAGATATTGTATTGGAATGTGTCTTCTATAGTGAGAAAATGGAATTCCATTGGTGTAAAATGTATTTTAAAATAAAAAAATCTGAATATAGGAAAATTAGGTCTATATAAAACATATGTTAGGAAATGTTGAGCCATGTCTAAAGATGTACTATGTACCCACAGAATAACTTTTAAATTTTTCTTTTACTGCATAAAAATACTGCTTGTATGAATTTAATGTTCATGAAAGGGAAGGATAATGCTATTAGGTCAGCTAGAGCAATGTACCATGTTACTAATATATGTAGTACTGACACTGGTATTGGGGTGTTTGGCCATATTTACTGAGGTGCTGTGCAAGATTGTATTTGAATAGTAGGCAAAGCCCACTTTTTTAAAGTGTTAGACTAATGGTTCTAAACATATCTTGCTTCAGTAAAAACTCTTGATGTTATAATACCACTAATTGCAACAAAATTTGATGTGAGAATAATACTGTCTGATTATTAGAGTGCTAGCAGAGGTGCTCACAACACTGAGCTGTGACATATCAGGTCCTTTTTCTCTCTTCCTAATGAACCAGCCAGATTAGAAGATGTCATTATAAAGGGACATCTCTATCTAGATAGTGGGCCAAATACATCTCTGGAGTATTCCCATTGAAGTCAATAATTATACCTGGTATTCATTTGGCTCAGTATATTTACCACTGTTGAGGAATCTTAAAGTGGAACAGTGCTGTAAAGACCAGGACAAAAGCCTCTTAAAACTAGTATGTAATAGCATTGTATATAATATTAGTGGTAGGGTGCTCAGAGGTGCACTAGGCAGCCTAGTGGTTAACACACCCAACTTCCAGCCCTTTGCCTCTCTGTCAGGGCAATAGAGGTGCCTTTTCCTGGTGTCCACAATTCAAGAAGGATGTTGATAAATTGGAGAGGGCTCAGAGAAGAGCCACGAGAATGATTAAAGGATTAGAAACTTGCCTTACAGTGATGGACTCAAAGAGCTCAATCTATTTATCTTTACAAAGAGAAGGATAAGGGATGACTTGATGATGGTTTATAAATACCCACCTAGGGGAAAATATTTAATAATGGGGTCTTCTAGCAGAGAAAGGTATCACAGGATACAATGGCTGGAAGTTGAAGTTAGACAAATTCAAACTGGAAATAAGATGAAAATTTTTAACGGTGAGAATGATTAACCATTGGAACAATTTACCAATGGTCCTGGTGCATTCTCTGTCACTGGCAGTTTTTAAATCAAGAGTGGATGTTTTTCTAAAAGATCTGCTCTATGAATTATTTTGGGGAAGTGCTATGGCCTGTGTTACTCAAAAGGTCAAACCAGATGATGACAATGTTACCTTCTGGCCTTGCAATATATGAATCTATATTCAACTGCCATCTCTTCCAGTTCAGGGCTTCTCTGGAGCACAGGCTTCCATGATGCGCCGCACTGTATGGTGGTTTGTAATCAAATGTCCAGTAGGGCATCTAGAATAAGATGATTAGACCCTTTTCTACTTATAGTTTCAGGCTAGATAGAAACTGTGATCTCAGTAAAACCACAAGGCCAAATCCTGGACCCTTCCATGGACGCTGGGTGACCATGAGATCCAGGCACAGAGCTGGCCCTCTGCCCACAAATCTTGCCTGCTGTACACACAAGTATGCATGTAGGGGGAAGAGGGAGTGGGTCAGTCATCTCTGCAGCACTTTCCTCCCCATTGTGGGATCCACCTAGGGCTCTCTGCATGGCAGTGAGCAGAAGCTGGGTGAGTGCACAGTGACAGGCATCAAAGCAGGATTAGGGAGGTATGTACATTGCCCCCATACAGCCTAAAGTAGTGCCCTAGTCAAAGATAACATAGTTCCAGGCCCATTTGCAGTAGGGAACCTCCTTGGAAGTGGTAGGATAACAGAGGAGCCAATGCCAGAGGGGCCCATCTTGCCAGTGAGTGGAAGGAAGTGTGGGGTCTTAGAGCTGCAGGAACAGACTGACAGCTCATTTCCCGCCCCCGTCACATCAACAGAACCAGGGCTATATTAATCTTTTTTGGGCCCTGGCGCCAGGACCATGGCCCCACCTGGCCTCTTCCCCCCAAAGTCCCACCCGCACTTTGCCCCGAGGTCCTGGCCCGCTCAGCCTCTTCCCTCCAAAGCCCTGCCTGTTGCTCATATGGGGGGAGTGGGTGGAGAGGAGAGAGCTGCAGGCAGAGCCTCGGGGGGAAGAGGCTGAGTGGGGGTGGGGCCTTGGTGTGGGCAGGGGCAGAGCAGGGGAGCGGAGGGCCACAGTCCAGGCGGCGGGGCCCCTTCTGAGTGTGGGCCTGGTGCCATGGCACCATTGGCGCCATTGTAAACCCGGTACTGGACAGAACCATTTCAGAAGAACTTCATGAAGGGATCCTTCTTAGGGCAGGAGGGACCAGTCAGGTCCTCAGGTTTCATTCATTCCTTAGTCAGGAAAACTGCCATTGGCTCCTATAGGAGTGAGCAAGGGTTCAGTAATAAGGGAGTAACGTCTTCAGGATTTGGGTGTAGATCCTCAAAGATATTTAGGCACCTAACTCCCATTAAAATTAATGGAAGTTAGGCCCCCACATGCCTTTGAAGATCTGGGTTGTGGTTCATGATGGTTTTTCACTGCAACACCTAATATTTATATGGGGATTATTTATTTACTTGTGTATTTCTTTGCAACCATTGTTAAGAGGCACAGACTCACAGACATTATGAAGAATTAACTTTAAAGAATATTATTTGCATTGCCATAAGAACAGATGTTTTGCATGCTGTGGTGGCAGTGCAGATTTTATGTCCTTAACACATACCAATATGGTGGTAAATATTTGTACACATATACCCTTATTCATTTGCAGTTTAGGAATCCAAGGCTAAATTTATTATTCATTATTCAAATAGACTTTTGTATTTGCAATGGCTCCATTCTAAATGGTTTGTCTAGACAGCAGCCACATGCAGGATTGAATTATTGGAATCTTATCCATCTAATCTAAGGTTTCGTACAGCTATTCATCATCACAGCATCTGAGCACTTTTCACATAACATAGACCAACAATACCGAAGTCCCTTGGAAACTTCATGGCGGCTTTGGCTCTTTCCTCCATCAGTTTATAGAAAGCTCTGCTTAAAGGTTTTCTGTTGTGTTGTTGTTTTGGATGAGGGAGCTAGGCAGAGGCTGTGGCTGATTTTGTGGATGTCATTCTGGTTCCCGTTTAAAAGCTTTAGCAAATAGGAAGGTTTTGCAGCATTTCCTAAAGGTGATCAGGCTCTGGAATCTCTAGATGCTTGTTTCATAGGCAGATCTCTTCAGCTGAGGATGCTTTGTCCTCAGCTCTCAAGCACTTTAAGGTGATCTCTGTGATTACATTGTTCAAAAGAAGCACAATGGTTTTGATATTGATCGGCGAGATAGTCTAACAATACAAATGAAAAATAAATCAATTAACCATAGATAGAATATTATTGTGTAACAGATCACACATACAGCACAGTGCTGAGCTGTGTGAAAGTATTTGTTGTACCACTCCTAAGGTTATAGGCTGCCTGGATAAAGTTTGTGCCAGCTGGGGCAAAGGAAGAAGGGCTTAGGTGTCAGTGTGTCAGGAGCTCTTTTGCTAGCTACAAGAATACACAGTAATGAAACAAAAGAAAATGTATTGAACAATCTGAAAGGATGTGTTGAGAAAGATATTATAATTAGAAATAAAAAAGGACAGAAAATCTGTCTGGAGGAATCATTACATGGAGATCTGATTACGTAGAGCGTGTTCAGGGCAAGTTCATACTTGTCTGTGTTTTAAGAGTGAAATCCTTTAATTAAAGCCCCATTGCTGACTAGAAATCCAGAGCAGCAAACAATAACATATCATTTGTATAGTGATATTGCCTAAGAGCATTACTAATGGACCAGAATCCCATTCTACTAGGTGCTGTATGAACACAGAACAATAGGATGGTTCCTGTCCCAAAATGCTTACAATGTAAGTAGTGACCTTTAGTCAGGAAATGGTCCTTTTCCAAATGCTCCAGGTAGGTATTTTGAACGGGATCCGTATATACCACCTCAGCACCAAGGTTAGAGTAATTAATAAAGAAAACATGGTTTAGCCGAAAGGGTCTTTTGTTCCCCTGTCTCAATGCACCCATTTGGCGAATCGGTAGCCTAACCTAAGTGAACGTCTACCTCGGGCAGTACTTGTAAAGGCACACAGCCAGGTCAGTCCACCAACAGGCCAATACTGACGTTGCTTTTCATTAATTGTAAAATCAGTTCAGTTTCACTTGGTTCCAAAAGGGATGTGTGGTCCCTGCTTGATGCACACCAAATGTATTCACATGAGGTGCAAATTCTGCTGTCTCTGCTTTGGTTGCAATGAAGATCAGGGAGGGGCAAAAGATAATGTGCAACATAGTTAATCCAGAATACCATGATGATCATGAATTCATCTTGGAGTTTATGTGTACCTGTACCCAAAACAGCCAGTTGGCACTGTGTGACAAACTGTAAAGTTGTTTCTACATCTCCCATTTCCCTGCAGGGTAACATACTCATGTCCATCATACCACTACACAAGAGTTATCCATTGTCCAAAACATACAGCATAGATAAAGGGACTGGTGCATGTCAGGGGATGCATGAGAACTTCACTGCCTACACCTCTGAAGTATTATAAAGTGCTTTGGTTTACTATTTAGGTAATTCTAAGAACCACTCATTTGCAATCCGCACTTCTATGTATCTCTAAAAGAGATTATAGAACCATGTTAGAATTCCAGAAAGAGCCCTTATGTATATTTACAGGCCCCACTAAGGTATACCTTGACTTATTAGAAAACTATTTCATCATCAGTGTCTATATTGGGAAGGGATCTCGTCATCTTCCTTGTCTGTTCTATTCTGTTCTATTTATACTTTGCTCATTGTTGTTGTCATTGAGACAGATAATTTATGCAAATATCCCCCTGCAGCCTACTCCCATTTGTTTATCAACCTTCTGAGTCTTGTTATAAACATAGATTTTGAGCTCTCTGGGTAGAAGTGGACTTGGTTCTACCCATTTGTTCTGGGCCTAGCACATTGATCTCTGATGGAGGATTCTAGATACTACTGAAATATTAATAAAATACTTCTACTAATAGTAGTAGCTGAGCTCCTGTATTCATAAAGCACCATGCATACAGACAAACATGACCTATGAGGAAAGATTGAAAAAAACTGGGTTGGTTAAGTCTGGAGAAGAGAAGACTGAGGGACATAAAATTTCAAGAACATAAATGGTTGTTGTAAAGAGGAGGGTGATAAATTGTTCTCCTTAACCACTGAGGACAGGACGAGAAGTAATGGGCTTAAATTGCCACAAGGGAGATTTAGTTAGACATTAGGAAAAACTTCTAACTGTAAGGGTAGCTAAGCACTGGAATAAATTAATTAGGGAGGTTGTGGAATCCCTGTCTGAGGTTTTTAGGAACAGGTTAGACCAGTGGTGGGCAACCTGCAGCCCGTAGGCCGCAGGGACGTGCTGGCCGCCGCTTCCGGCAGCTCCCATTGACCGGGAATGGTGAACCGTGGCCACTGGGAGCGGCGGGCAGCCGTGCAAATGTAAACAAACTGTCTGGTGTCCCGGCAGCGAATTACCCTGACAGGCCGCACATGGCCCATGGGCCGCAGGTTGCTCAACACCTGTCAAGGATAGTCTAGATAATACCTAGTCCTGACACAGTGCAGGGGACTGGACTAGATGACCTATCAAGGTCCCTTCCAGTTTTACATCTGTATGATTTCTATGATAGCAATGCATTGTGTAAATAAATAATGGTTTTCTAAAATGCAGAGATACGTTCAATGAAGATTATTCTGAATTATTATTTATTGTCTGGTAGTGTTCACAATGTTTCAGGTGCTGTCTACGTACGCAGAAACACACAAGGTGAAATCCTGTGAAGTCAGTGGGGCTCCAGTGAAGTCAATGGGGCTAGGATTTCACTCAAAGTCCCTGCCTCAAAGAGCTCCCAGGCAAACATACCAAAGGTGGGAGAGAGGAATTAAATATGTACATATATTTCTTAAGATTTTGTAAATAAATATGAGTATTTGCTCATGAATTATTTCATGGGAATCATCAGTCCAGAGAGCACTTTTATTCAAGTCTCCAAATAACTCTGAATATGGACAAATGCTCACTAAATTCAAATTTTCGGAGTTTGTTGCCACAGAAAAAGTCAAGAGTGGTGGATCATTTACAAAGCAATCTTCCACCGTGAACAACGACAGGAACTATTACTGACAGACTAGAAAACATTCTAGGTAATAACATACAATCCAGTACTTAGAGGAAAAGCTAAAGCATTACTTAACCAGACCTACTTAATTTTTTTTCTAAAACAGGCAGTCATATGCCTTCCAACAGTGAGAACACATTCATCTAACAATCAGCTGAACTGAAATTGTGTGCAAGTTCATTTGTTACTTAAAAAGTTCAGAAGCCTCATTATTTACTTCTCTCAGAAAAATCAGAGAAACTATTGCTCAGACCACACTAAGTGAACTGATCACATGCAGATAGATTTCATTTTTTTGGATGGAAAACATTTCACAAGGAAAACAACAACATATCAATTAGCTGTGAGCCTCAAATGAATGTTAATATCATGTATGCCGTGTTGTTGTAGCCGTGTCAATATTAGAGAGACAAGGTGGGTGAGGTAATATCTTTTATTGGGTCTTTTTATTGGACCAACTTCTGTTGGTGAGAGAGACAAGATTTCGAGCTATACAAAGCTATTTCATTTCAGAGGCACTTAAATAGTCATGGTAATGGAGGACGGTAGCATTTGTCACCTTCCCCCAAAATTCCTCATTGCTTCTATTGTAGAAAATACCTGATTATGATCAGTCCTTCAGTTTGCAAAGCACAATAGAACATTCCTTCCAGGTGTTTTTCTTAGTCTTTGTCATGGAGGCACTTGGAGAAGCTGAGGGGAGAGCAGTGCATTTCACCACCGATGTGGATAAGAAATTGGGCAATCTTGTATGCCTCTTACTGCTTGTTGGCTTTGCATGTATTCATTATCCACTGAAAGCATTTGCAAAGAGGCATTTGTGCTCTAAATGCCTTTAACAAGTCTTACGTGGCTAAAAGGCTGGATCACAGTCTTGATACATAGATCAGAAAGTGGCTTTCTTCACAAAGATTGAGTACATGATACAGAATGTACTTTCTGACAATTAAAGATGATCAAAGTAATTCATTACAAATTATATTCACTATGAATTTTGCCCTTTTTTGATTAGCAAATTGTCTGTGATCTGATCCTGAATTTTCTTCAAATGCCAAAACCCAATAAGCAGTGAGAGATCTAAGAGATTGACCAATTGCTTAGCAAAGTTTCAGCCATATAAAACTTGTCATTCGTAAGTATCACCAAAACATTTGGAAGAATAATTTTCTGACTGAATTGTTTACAAATGCATTTCAACTATTCACAGCATGCATAGTGACTACACACAGTATGGGTGGTCATCTATGTCACATGGTATTGTTTCTATCTCCTGATTGGATGACTGAAATGTTTTAAACAAGAAAATAATTAACAACAAATAAAGAATAAAAATTTATGCTAACTATGAAACTTTTGGGATTTTGTGAGATTTTCATGAATACCTGCTGATTGCCTGAATAATATGAATCATAGGGAATTGAACTCAGTGCTTTTATTTAATAAAATATTCATGAATGGTTTTTACTATTTATCAGCTCTATTAACAATGACCTGACTGTTCTTAAAAGCATTTAAGGATGGTAGGCCTGAATTTCTTCTCACACAGGTCTTAGACTAGTGTGACTCCACTGACTTCAGGAAGTTATTCCTGATTTACACTAATATAAGTGAGAGTTATGTAATAAATGTGGAAAGTTTCAGTCTTATGCTTCATAGCTTTCTGGGAAGAGAATGGAACATAAAGAAAATGGTTTCGATGGCCAGAAAAGTTTGAAACATTGTATTCATGCTCTCTAGGCTGTGGATATTCCATTTACCCTGTTCACTGGGAAACTGTAAAAAGCTACGTACACATTATAAGATGACACGATGAAAGAGAATTCTACCTTACTTATCTTACCTACCTTCATGAAGAGAATTAATGTGTGCATGATCATCCACCCCACTCCCAGGTCAGTGGCATTGGATGTAATAGTTATCCATGGGTCTTGCTCAATTTGAAGCCACCGCAAGAGATGTGTGCTGAGTCACCCACCCTGAGTTACCTTGTTAGCATCTCAGTGCTTCAGTGCTTTCAGATCCCCGTCAGGATCAAAGCCCTATTGTGCTGGGTGGTGCACAATGACACAAAAAGACACAATCCTGGTCCTGAAGCGCTTACAGTCTAATTTAAGACAAGATGTGACTCATGAGTGTGATAAGCCACAGGATGGAAGAGGGAAAGGGAAAATGAAGGCAACAGTAATAAGTTTAGATAGTTATACAGGCTGATGGTGTGCACAACTGGGTGCTTCAAAATCATTTAAAAGTCTTCTTGGGCTTCTTGCTCCTGACGGGTCCATCATTAGTTGACTGATTATTTGTAAGTGTCACAGCAAAAGTGGGTCTTCAGGAAGGAATGGAAGGAAGAGAGGTAAGTTGGTGCTAGAGAATAATTATATTATTCATAATGTTTAAAAGAACATTTTAATGAGATAAAGTGTATGTGAAATACCCATCACAATACAGATCTACCCTTGCACAATAAGGAAAAGTGCCAATGGATGCTCAAATTGACACGCGATGTGCCTGCAATGCTAATGGATCCACATTTCAAACGTTCAGATCTTCCACATGACCTGGCAGAAGTCACATACCATGACAGGATAGCTAGGGAATATCAAGTACATAGGAAGGATAGAAGAGCAACTAACTTGGCAAAATCCTCTCTTTTGTCAGGCACAGTACAGGCCATAGCTACTCCAACAACTTCCATTGTGCTCCACTGAAGGTTTGTCAGCAGTGGCAATAGCAGCTGTTCTGGGTCTCAAGATTTCACAGATCTCATCCCTAGGAAGAATCTGGCACAGATTACCTTTGTGCCAATCCATCTGTGGGCAAAGTAATTCAAACCTGCAGTGGTGCACTGACACCCCTGGGAACCAGGTAGGGATATTTAAAACCTCATTGGGGGTCAGATCCAACTCTCATTGAAGTCAATAGGACTCTTTCCATTGCCTTCAAAGAGACCTGGATCAGACCCCATTTGACAACTGGAAAGAAGGGAAAAAGCACTAAATTAACCTTGCTCAGTATATTCTTGTCTGTTTTAGTTTTTAAATTGTCAAATTGCCACCAACAATGTATGCACTGAAAAGATTAACATGGCAGGAAATATTATAAACAGAGCTAAGATCCTGAGTAGCGCCAGAAAATGCAAAGTTTTTTAGTTTTCTGCATTGGAATTGCCAAGTTTTAATTACATACATAGGTGTACTTATGATAGTCTAATACACTGCCTAATATATTGACTAATATACCTTATATAATATGTTCAGGATTTACTGGTCATGGCCTCTCCTTGGTCTTTCCTCCAAGCAGTGCCTGGTCTAACATTCCTCCATGTTGGCACAATTTCATGGATGGGATGGTCCAAGATCTCCTTCCACCACCTCCCTGTTACAGCAGTTGTACAAAGAACTCCTTTTCTTTGTGGAGTTTGTGTATCCTGCAGAAGTATACCAGGAAGGTTCTCCCCATAACTCACATGGCCCTGCGAACCTGAACAGCCACAGAGATTCTATACACTATTGAGGGTGGGATTTGCCAAAATGCTCAGCACTGGCTTAACTCTGCTCCCATTGAAGTCAATGGTAAAACTCTCACCAACTTCTTCAGTGGGAGCAGAGAAGTTAGGTAATCACTGAGCACTTTTGGAAATCCCACCACAAAATACACAACATCATGTTCACTCAGTGTGAAGGTCACATTTTTAAACCCTCAAGTGACTCATGAAATGCAAAAGTGAAGCTTCACAGGGGCTTGTTAAACTGTTAGTTTGTGCACAGATGCTTGTAGGGGTGAGTCAAGCCCCTTGACTTTTGAATGTTGCATTAAAGTAGATTTTGGTATTTCATGTTTCTGTTAAAAGAAAAAAAAAAGGAAAGAAACCAAACATGAGAAAAAATAAAGGGACCAAAACAGGAGATAGACACATATATGCCTGACAATTGCACTTTGTCAAATGCATATATGTACAGTATCTAGAACAGTGGTTTTCAATCTTTTTTTCATTTGTTGACCCCTAAAAATTTCAAATAGAGGTGCAGACCCCTTTGGAAATCTTAGACATAGTCTGTAGCCCCGCAAGGGTCCGCAGACCACAGGTTGTAAACCAGTGATCTCGAACTCCCCAGAAACCCACTGTGTAACTATCCATTAATGATAATGTTGCAGTTACAGCAGCCCATAGTTATGCAAAGAGAAATTTAACTTAGCAAAACTGTCATGCTTGATCTACATAAAAACGATTTGTCTGTCCTGTCTAACTCAGCTTGTTTTATTATATTATGTTCAAAATTAGCCTGGAAGCTGTTTTCTTATTGATGAGGAATTATGAGAGCATTTCAGATGTTAACATTCAGCCATTTTTGAGTTACAATAAAAATTATGCAGGATTATGATACCTTGATTGGTCTCACATCTTCTGGGGCATATATTAACCACTGGGGCCAAAGCTGGGGAATAGAGCATGGTTTGGAGTGTGCATGTGATGCCATAAGCCTAAGGCTGTAACTGATCAGAAGATTCTTCACTAGGCCCCTCTGCTCCCTAGAACTGTGACTGGCACTTCTCCTCCTTGTCGGCTCCATTCTTTTGCCAAAGGAAATAACAAAATGTAGAAACCTGAATAAATTAAATAGAATGTTCAAATCTTAATCTCATGTGTGTCATTTCCCCTTCATTTCCTTATCTTCTTTCCCTTTATTCTCCTTTTCTTTCTCTCTTTCCACATGTTCCTTTCCCTCCTTTGCTGCTTAGTGTTTGCTCTACTGCCTCTTCTCTTCCTGCTTTTCTTTTCTTTACCCCCTTTCCTTTATTCATTATTATTATTATTACTCAGATTCCCATTTTGTTGTTGTTCTTCTTCTTTTCCATGTCATGGAGTGTCCTCCCCCAACCCTATTTCATTGTGTGTCCGCTGTTGAATTTTTGCTCTGTCACTGCTGACCTTCTCTTTCATGGTATGTCCACCCCCTCTCTCACATTGTCTCCTTCTCCACAAATTTTCCCTGCTGTCACACCAAATCTCCTCCAATATCATCTCCTTCCTCTTTATTTCATCAATCTGAGCTCCTTCCCATTAAACTCTTCCACCCAGTATCTTCCCCGAATCTCAGCTTTCTCCCTCTGAGGCTTCTCCGCATCTCAGCTCCTTCCTCTGCCAGTTGCTGAATTGTCAGCTCCTGTGGCCATCCAGCTGCTCTGCTCCTGAACTTTTCCTGAGTACAGAGGAGCAGGGGGTGGCTCAATTGACAGAGGACTCAGCCATCGGTTGTCTGCAAGACAAACACCTAGAGCACATGTCAACTGTGACTACAAAACCCCCCCAAAGAAAAACAAAAAACAAAAGTGTCTAGTTTTCATACAGTGTATGCCCTGTGCAAAAAAGAATGAGAACTGTATGGGATACCAGCAAAAGTGATTGTATAATGGCCTGCTTGATGACCTTGAGCAAATTATGTCCCCTTTCAAGTCTTCTTCCTGCTGTGTAAAATGGGGGTAATAATACTTAACTGCTTTACAAAGTGTTTTGAGATTTATGGACAGCGATATATAAGATCTAATTTATTACTATTGTTGCTATTGCTTCCATATTTGATTGTTACCTTTATCTCCATCTGTTTAAATGCTCAGAATCTCGGGAGTACATGCACGATTATACAGACAACACAATTTGTCATCATGAGGACAGTCTGTGATGTGGATTCACAGAATTAAAGAGAAAAATGCTGTTCATAGACTTTGTATTTAAAGTCCATAGTTAATATTCAGAAGGAGACTATGAGATCTGCTTGCTGGCCATTCAAGTTTTTATTCCCACAGTTCTTTCTGCAAATAGTTATGAAACAATGAAACAGATGTAGGATATTTGGAATAATGTTGTCAGCTGAATTATTTCTAGTAGAGTGGTGGGCTGTTTCTCTTTCTAGTCTGCTGAGATGCAGAGCTATACCCGAGAGGAATGACCTAGATACAGCCTCGGACTGACATATATTGTTTGAGAGAAAGGAGATTCTGTTCCATGTCAGTGATTGACATTGAACTACACTGAGGAACTAAGAATGTAATTCATAATGAAGAGAGTTCATGCACTAAACAGTGGGTTTAGACAGGCTGAGAGGTGTGTGGTTTTGGTTTTTTGGAAAAGTTTTGTGTATCAAAACTACTAAAAGAAGAGCAGATAGTGCTTAATAGGTCCGCATACTGGTTTTTTTTTTTTTTTCAGTTGGTTTATCCCTGCTGCACCAATCAACTCTGGTTATATTTTTGACTGCTGGTTAGGAGCATTGTAACTTGGATTGCCACAGTACTTGCTTCCTTTAACCTGAACCACTCAAAATATCTTGCAGTGCTCTGTACAAAAGCAGCAAAGATGCAAGATTCAGAAGCATGGATCTGTTTTGATTTACCCCATTTTTAACCAAATTAAAACTGACCACTAAAAAGTGTTGTTGTTTTTTTAAACTAGGGGGTTAAAATGAATCTTCACCTTCAACGCCTGGTACAATTTTCCTCCACTTATATTCTTGTTCTCATTTCCTCCTGCACTCTCTCCTCCATATACCTCCCTGTGTAAATGATCCTGGGATAAAAGGGGCTATATAAATGCAATATAAATATACATAAATATTTTGGAAAATGGAACACTGAAAACTACATTTTTGATCAAATATTTTGATAAAATATTAAATAAAAAATCTCAAAACCCCAAATAGTTCAGAAAAATCAACAGTTTTACACAAAGAAATCTGGTTTCTAAGCCTTTTTTTTAATTAAAAACGTTTAAAAAATGTGAACTCACTTCAAAACAAATAACTCCTCCCAATCTGGCAGCTATGAGAGAGCTGCTGCTTTATCATCTAATACTCATGAGGCTACAGTGATGAGTGCAGAATAAAAACCCAGCTTGATGAGAGGGAGCCAAAATCTGTCCTTGATGTATGCACTGGAGGTTTTCTTCAGCTTGAAGAGGAGCCCAGGTTGCACAGTGGAGGGCAGAATTCAGCCTTTATTAATTTTGCCATATTTCCGGTTATAGGCCTTGATTCAGCTAGACATTTGCACACATGACTAACTTTAATCAGTGAGTAATCAGTGCTTTTCTGAATCAGGGCCAGGCTTATTGAAAAGTGAGCATTCTGCTATAAGACAGGGGACAGATTCCGTAAACCTATGTTTGTTTCTGTCCGCAGTTTCAATATTTCTGTGCAAGATTTAGAAAACTAAAACCTAACAATAATTTCACAGTCAATGTGGTCCTGTTCTCTCTTGAAATGATACCTGGGAACAATTAACTCAATCCTGCAGATGTTACTGAGACAACATAAGCTCTTTGGGACAGGGACCATCTTTTTGTTCTGTATGGCACTTCGCACAATGGAGTTCTGGTCAATGCCAGAAGAAAAACTAAAGACAGACCTAAGTACATTTAGGAAGTTTAAGAGATTTCTATAATCTCACTCTCAAACTGGAACATAAAATAACACAGAACGTGGCTATTTTATTGTTTAAATATACAAATTAATTAATTACCACTAGAAGATTTCAGTACATTCAGAAACTAATTTAAAATGCTGCTTGTTCTTTATATTTTGAAAACCAGAAAAGAATGTCTGCCCTTGAAGTCTTTCCTGACAATATTTGTTGCCTCCTGTAGCCAATGTTTATGCTGAAACTATCCCATCTCTTTTAGAAGCCAGGACCAGAGCTTTGAACATATGAACATAATGGCCCTACTGGGTCAGACCAAAGGTCCATCTAGCCCAGGGGTCGGCAACCTTTCAGAAGTGGTGTGCCGAGTCTTCATTTATTCACTCTAATTTAAGGTTTCGCGTGCCAGTCATACATTTTAACGTTTTTAGAAGGTCTCTTTCTATAAGTCTATAATATATAACTAAACTATTGTTGTATGTAAAGTAAATAAGGTTTTTAAAATGTTTAAGAAGCTTCATTTAAAATTAAATTAAAATGCAGAGCCCCACGGACCGGTGGCCAGGACCCGGGCAGTGTGAGTGCCAGTGAAAATCAGCTTGTGTGCCGCGTTTGGCACGCGTGCCATAGGTTGCCTACCCCTGATCTAGCCAGTATCCTGTCTTCCAACAGTGGCCAGTGCCAGGTGCCCCAGAGGGAATGAACAGCACAGGTAATCATCAACTGATCCATCCCCTGTTGCCCATTCCCAGTTTCTGGCAAACAGAGGCTAGGGAAACCATCCCTGCCCATCATGGCTAATAGCCATTGATGGACCTTCCATGAATTTATCTAGTTCTTTTTTGAGCCTTGTTATAGTCTTGCTATATCTGAGTTTAATTTGGCTATTTTGTCTACCCTCTTAAAAAAACTTGTTTTAGTTAGGAAAACTGTTTATATCGTGGTTTGGGCACAATAGAAAACCCTAGGATAGACATTATTATTTTTCAGATTCCAGCAGCACTCCAGAAGAGGAAGACATAGTTTCTTCCCTGAAAAAAGTACAATAAAAAAACCCAAACCCCGCCACAGATCAGACACTAAGGCTTTACTCCTGCAATAAACTCCAGGTATGTGAACCTCTGAATCCATGTTGAACTCACTGTATGACCATAACCTTAGCTTTCATGAATTTAATTTGATAGTCCAAATATTTATCAAAGTTTACTACATGCTTGAACTGGCATAGAAGGCTGTAGGTGCATTTAGGTTCCCACATTGGTCGTCCCCTTCTGTTTGTGCTACTTTGTAT
Organism: Platysternon megacephalum; assembly: GCA_003942145.1. Taxonomy (NCBI): domain Eukaryota; kingdom Metazoa; phylum Chordata; order Testudines; family Platysternidae; genus Platysternon; species Platysternon megacephalum. Next base: position 8,663,021 of record QXTE01000043.1, read on the forward strand.
CCTCTTTGTGCTACTTTGTATTCATTATTTATGCATATATTACTACTTTAATGAATCAAAATCATATTTTGAAAAAAATGCTGTCTCCTTGCTTTGTCCTTCTCCTGCATTAGCAGCAAGAATAGACCAAGGCTGCTAAATCCACAGACAGCAAGTACTGGGATTTCTATTCTTAACATAATACTCTGTTTCTTTTTGCCCTTATTACAGTCCAGACTTGGAGATGTCAGTGAGTCACCATCAGTATTTATTTGGTGTGTGCAATCCAGTCAAGCCAAGCCACAGTGTTCTTATCAACCATGTTCAAGGCATGAACAGCTCCAGGAAGTTGAGTCATTTTGCAGTTGTCAACAATATCTGCCATGGTTTGTGGCTGCCCACATTAACTTAGTGGATTGTCTCTAAAACACCACCAAAATTCTGCTGCAGCACAAATTCCATGTCTAGTACAAAACCGGTTCAGAAGGCTCCATTGCCTTCACGGTAAATCAAACCCAGGTTGACGTTGAGTGGAGTCTGAGACAAGATAATTATTTGTCACTTTCTCTGCAGACCATGAAACCCGCTATGCGTCCTCTACTGTAAATCCCTTACCTGGTAAAGTTATCCACAATGAGTGCCGTCAGGGCAGATGACCATGTGATGGATTAAACAAGTCTTTAATTAATGGTAGATGAGGCATATCATGCAATTTCATCACAAGCTTTGCTATGCTTTCCTCTCTGTGAACACCGGGCAGAGCAATATTGCAGAGCAGTGTTTCCCAAACTCGGGATGCCGCTTGTTTAGGGAAAGCTCCTGGCGGGCTGGTTTTTTACCTGCCAATGGGAGCTGCTGGAAGTGGCGTGGGCCAAGGGACGTACTGGCCGCCGCTTCCAGCAGCTCCCATTGGCCTGGAGCAGCGAACCGCGGCCAGTGGGAGCCGCGATTGGCCGGACCTGCGGACGCGGCAGGTACACAAACCGGCTTGGCCCACCAGGGGCTTTCCCTAAACAAGCGGCGTCCCACATTTGGGAAACACTGTTGCAGAGAACTGGAAACCATGGTAGAGGAGTAGATTTAAGTGTGCCTGAAATAATATGCATGGTGGAATGAAGTTGTATGTCAATCATCTTTGTGTGAGACAAATGAGCCCCATACTGGAGCACAATTCTCTGACACTGAATAACAGAGTGCCAAGGCTGATGTGCGTAATGTTTGGGCATTGGCACCCCGTGTCGTTCTGGCCAGTTTACTGAGCAGGTTGTTGCACGTTTTGATCTTAGTCGCCGTCTTTGTAAGATGGTCATGACATGTGAGAGTTCTATCCAACGTGACACCTAGATAGACCAGGTGTGAATCATGCTTTATTCGCTGACCATTGAGAACTATGTTCAGCTCTCTGCCTGCTTGTGCATGATGTAAGTGGAAGACACGTGACACAGTCTTTCTTCCACTTGGTATCAGGCATCACTGATGACAATAATCGGCCATATGTTGGAATCCATTTTTGATTAAAGTTGTAAGTACCAGCACTTGATCGCATGTACTATGACCGTGGTGAAAACAAGCTTGATATGGTGAAATTCTTGAAATCAGACATTCAGGCACCTTAAAGCAGATGCTTAGAAGTGAACTTGGTCTGTAGCTCAAAGGCAAGTGTGAATATTTCCCAGGTTTCAGCCAAGGCAATGACCTTTGCTTGGCACCAGATTCTAGGCAGTCTGGATTCCCCCAGAACTCTGTTGAAAAACCGAACGAGTCATTCCTGAACGTGAGGACCAGATTTTCATTAATTTAAGTGCAATTCGATCATATCCAGGAGCTGTACCCATTTTTTAATCACTCAGCAGTTTATCCAATTCCAGACTAGTGAATGGCTCCATCTTAGTATCGGCTGGATTGCTCCTTAGGAAACCTGCCACTCGTCATGTATCTGTCGTTTGACAACTCTGTCAACAGGAGGTTTGGTGACCTTCAACAGACGACTGGCAATCTCATTTGGAGTAGCTGCCAGTCTGCTTTGTGCACATGAATGTTGAGCTGCACCTCGTCAATGAATTAAGCTCCAGCTTTTCTGGCTTGACTGCATAAAGTCAAGTGCCACTGTCACTTCCTCCCATCAAGCCTGGCGAGCAGCATCCAATGGTTCTATAAGATGGTCTGCAATCTCCGGATCACCTAACTGCTCATACTGCCTCAGCAGGTCTGCACAATCCTCGTTCAAACATGGAACGTACACTGGTCAGAAGCCACGTGGAATTGTTGCACTTGCAGCTTTAAAAATGGCACAACAGAAATGACGGTTTGCATCTTCCACAGAGATGATGTTTAATGGGATGGTTACGATGCTCCGTACTAAGTACTCTGTAAAGGAGCCCCAATCTACCTTCCAGAAGTTCCATCTAGGCTTCGGTACACTCCTTGTAATTGGAAGATACATTCCCATCTGAATCAATGACAGATGATGTTGGCTATGTAGAAAATCATTAAGTACAGTACATGCTGTGGGCAATTGGCAAATGACGTGACCCAGCACAGGTCTGAGCAGTAGTCCCTATTCCAACATGATGACTGGAAGGTACCACACTGCTTAGCGTTATGGATCAGTGCAAGATCATTATTTGTTGCCCAGTCCAACAATTGTTCACTGTTTGGATCTGAAGTCACATAACCCCACTCGCTATGGTGACTATTAAGGTTGCCAACATATACTGCTGGATGCTTAAGCCTTGGCAGAACCTGTGGACCCTATTTTTCACCCCGTGGCTTATATACATTTGCCATTTGAAGTCCACCATCTTCATGTTGCAAAGTCATGTTGCAAAAGGTTGAAGATTCAATATGGGCAGCATCCAATATATCACTATGGACGTATGTAGCTCGACCATATTTCTTATGAAGATGGTGACTTAACAGATTGAAACAAATGATCTCAAACTGACGTGCTTCATTCAGCATGATGAGAGTTTCTTGTAGACAAATGACGTCAGCTAGAACTTCCTTTTCCAGAACACCAATAAGTTCCCGCTTGGTGGCAGATAACCCTTCAACATTCAGTGCCGGAACTATCATCATCATAGAAAATCATCATCCGAAACCTGTTTGATTGAGATTTGTAGTAATACTCAACTTCAATCTGCTAGTTGGATCATCTGTTTCTCCAGACCACAGACAAACTGCTGCTGGGTACTTACAGGGGGACGTGTTGTGAACACTAATCCATTGTCCTCCATCAGTTATTACCCATCTCATTACCTGAAATTGGGACAGGAGACCAGACAAAATTGAAGAGAAGATATTCTATAACCACTCATCATCTGCTTGGAAATCAGTAGCAGCCTTTTCACTGTACTCCATTCAATACCAGGAAAGTTTTTGTTTTTGATGATAAAATTAGACTACCTGGTGGAACCCCTGGACACAGGGCAGCTGCTCCATGTCAATGAAGTAGGTCCAGAGCCCCTGTGCCAGAGCAGGTGTTTCCATTTGGCCAATTAAGAAGGTGGGACATCACTTGGGCTACAAAGGACCAGGGGAAGAGACCCACTGGGTAGGAGAAATCCAATGTGTCTGGGTAGACTGGTTCAGTCAGGAAGGGCAGGTGAGAGTTGCCAGAGACCAGGGGACTGGAGGAGTCATGGAAGGATGCAGAAGGTGGTTCCTGAGAGATGGCAGAAGGCGGGGAGCAGCAAGAAGGGTTTGCTGGCTGGTGTCCCCAAGCCAGAGAACCAGCAGTGGAGAGGACTGAAGGCAGGAGAGGAGAGTGCAGGAGCTTACCTGCCGACATCTCCAGGGCTGAAGAGCTGGATCAAGAGTAACCATGAGAGGGCCAGGGGGAGTGAGGAATGCCCCCCTGGCAAGGAGACTCCTCAGCAGAGAGGCTGTGGGTGTTCCTGCTGGGGGGGGTGGGGTTACACTCCAGTTGGAAAGGCTGGGGTTGCTGTTCTGGTACAAGGATGGGAGAGAACTGACAGAGAGCCTGGGTGTGGTTGAAGGTGCCAGTGTGTGGTATGTGGTGCATCCAGGGATGAGATGTCTTGAGATTTAATGATTCACTAGCTTTCACAAGGGTGAGAAATGGACTATATGTTTGGGACTATTGTTATGGACTGTTTGGAGTCTGTGTTTATGTTTTTGTAGTAAACCAGCTCCAAGGAGGGTATTATTTTAGGAAAAGAGCCTGAAGTAGAGTTACTGGATATACTGAAAGGGGAAACTGAGGCATGCATGCCTGTCATGCTGTGGCCTGCTGCCCTATAACACCCCTCAGTCCTACGTGGGCAGCTAAAACTGAAGCCTACCTCCACTAAAGTCAAAATATCACTTGAATGCAGCGGTACAGTGTTAGGCTCTTAGCCATTAGAGAAGTGAGTTTTGACCTTTAGCATGCATCTGATCCCACGTTTAGTTAGGGAGTAAATTCTATTCTTATTTCCATTCATCTAGGCAACAATCCAATACGTATCTTACCTCTCCACATTCAAGAGAGAGTAAATATCTAAAAAAGAAAACGATTGACACTCCTGTTGAAAACATCTTTTAAAAATCCTCTTGATTTTCTAGCACAGCAAAGGAAAAATGTTATAGATTCTGTTCTGCTCAACAGGTTGGTGTGGATGGGGCGGGGGGTAGGTAGGGTCAAGGTCCCATCTCCTCTATGCCTCCTACTGAGTTCAGAGACTGCTTTTGTGATTGACCTTCATGCAGACTCCACAAAAGGTGTGTGTGTGGGGGGGAAGGGGCTCCTTGAGTGCCCCTCTCCTACTTGAGCAGGGACAGACACAATGTGGCCAAAAGAGAAAAAAGAAATCAAATGTAGGCAAGGGAGAAGTTGTGGGGTTTTTTAATTGAGATAAAAATGAAATGGCGATCTTATCTCTATGAAGGCTATTACAGACAGTAGGAGCCAGAGAAAAGGATGTGCTGGTGGCTGGGTGGACAGATGTCAAAGAATGCAGTGATAGACAAGAAAAGAGCATGGAGAATCAAAATACTGAATCCTGCCACTTTATGACATACGTAGCTACACAGAGCATTTCTCTGACCTGGCCCAGTGAACAGAAGTGAGGACTAGGACTTTCTTCAGCCCAATTAAAAAAAAAGCAAAACCAGAGTCTTGATTCAGCAGTCCTGTACTTAAATACATGTTTAGCTTCAAGCATATGGTTAAGGTCCATTGGAGTTGTACTCATGCTTATGTGTTTTCCTGAATTAGGGCCCGGAGGAGTATTTGTCAGGATCTTAAGGACCAGCTATTCATTCAATGTACTTTCAGCAGTCATTATTTATAAAACAAAATATTCTGATAATTGCCTTTCTAAATGGAAACATTGCTTTACACTAGCACTGTTTCTACAATCAATCAATAATTTGTTATAATGTATGTATCACATAGGATTATAGCTATTTCTAGAATAAAATTATGATTCTTTTTAAATGTTGCCTACAAGACTTGCTACCTCTAGGTTGTTTTGTATATCTGTGGTAAAAGCTATATGATATTCTTCTGTGAGCTATAAAAGCTGTTTTAAAGTAGGTAGTGATTTGATATCAATTACAGATAGGCATGTGGCCAGTTCCATTGGCAAGAGCTAAATTGAATTGGATATTCAAAAAGTGGGAAGGTAAATATTTGGTTTCAAGTTTAATTAATAAAAGAGTAATACTTGGCACTGAAAGGTTCTTTCTACTTTTTTTTTTTGCTCTGCAACCATGAATCAAGTCCAGCAGTGATTAAATAGATGCATGCATTCCAGCAACTGACTGCTGAAATTTCATGTTGGCTGATCTAAAATGTAGCTATTACAATGATTTGACATCTAACGCCACATCTTGCCAGTGTTACAGCATTTAAAACTAATTCCTCAGGAGTGACATCCAAGACACATGGATTATGAGTCATTAAATAATCATTTTGTAACATGCAGTCCCCCTAGCTTCTGAAAGCGGTATTCAGCATGGAACATTCTCAAACAACCTGAAACAATACTTTCCAGTCTCCTAAATTATATTTTCTCTTCCTAGATTAAGGAAAAGGCTTCTTTCTACGAGAAAATAACTTTAAAACTAGAGATGAGCTTGAGTGACAAAGCTGAGATTCAGATCTGAACTTTGTCAAGAGTGCTGAAGGGCTTGGATCTAGGGCCAAGTACTAGTCCATGGCTGATTTGAACTGCTGTGGTGGTGGAAGTCAGCAGGAAAATCACCAGCTCCAGCTCCCTGATGATTACCTCTGCACACCAGCTACCCTCATCTGCTGTAATGGCCATTTGGGGCCCGGGACGGCTGGGTGAAAATCAGCGCAGTTAGGATGGCTCTAAATTACACCAAGAACCGGCCTGGTCTGTGGCTGGCCCCAGGATTGGGAGAGTATAATGGTGGCTTCAAGTCACTATTACTTCCCACATCTGTTTTGTACCCAGTACTGCTTGAATGATCCGAAGGACCCAGGTCCAGATTACTAAGGTATTTAAGGTGTCTGATAGGCAGCTAGGCACCTAGTGAGTTTACAAAAGCCCCTGACAGGTTAGGCACCTAACTTCTATTGAAAGGCAATAGGAGAGATGGACATACTGTTTGACTGAGAAGCTGAGGTTTTTACATCATATTGTTGAAAGGGAAAAGGTCTTTGGAAACTAACAGCAATCTCTTCTTAACCAGCATGAGGACAAGCTTTCAAGCCTTCAGTGTGTTATATTTAAGCTGACTGTTTAAAGCTCTGTGTTGGTGACTGGACACAGTAACTGCACTCTGTTTTAACACATGCTTCCTTTCAGCAATGTTATCTGCCCATTAGGAATCAAAGCAATTCCAGATGGATCAAGAACACATGGTTTATGGTTTAAGAAGCATGCGTCAGATTCAGCTATACAATATACCAAGTTCAGAGTAGTGCTCTTCCTACTCCTAGTTATTTTGAATTGGTGAGTAGTGTTTTTACTTTTCCTTGCTCTCGGGCAGACTATGAGAGTTATCATACATATGAGAGTGAAGCCAGAAGGTACCACAGGAGGAAAAAGTTCAACATGTTTTGCTCAAGAGAATGAATGATGTCTCCTTTGACTGTGGTTCTCATTAGCAGTCAAAATTTCAGGGAAATGAGGATTAACAGTCAGTGTGGATTGATATAATGACAGCAGTTCAGGACAAAGGGTTTGTCTACACTGGTACTTCCTTGGCAAAACTTTTGTCATTTAGGGGTGTTAAACCCCCTCCACCCCCCCGAATGACAAAATTTTTACCAATGAAAAGCGCCGGTGTGAACAGTGCTTTGTCAGCAGGAGCACTCTCCTGCCGACAAAGCTGCTGCTGCTCATGGGGGGTGGAAGTTTTTTGTCAGCAGGAGAGCTCTCTCCTGCCAACAAACAGCAGCTATACTGCATGCCTTTTAGCAGCATGGCTGTAGTGGCACAGCTGTGTCGCTAAAAGCCTCATAGTGTAGCCATAGCCAAAGTATTTTATAGGCGCCAAGGGCATGCCAGGCACGTCACAGAAGACAAACACATTCCCTACCCCATAGAGTTTACAGTCTTACATTTTAAATGTAATACGTCATGAGGTTGGCGTAATGAACAGTAGAGAATTTGACCAACTGATGTTTACAAGTCTCATGACCCATAGTGTACCTGTGTGATATTACCCTGCCTGAAAGCATAGGTAGATCAAAAGGGGTTGTTAAAGTGTTGAGGCAGAAAAGGCAAAACAGGAGGCTAGATAAAGAGCATCTCCTCAACCACAATAGCCAGGTTTACCACCATGAATATGCACCCCTCCCACTCTTGTAAAGTAACCAAGTTACCTTTCCAACAGGCTGGAAAAGAGGGAGAAAGACAAACTGATATTGTTATTTTTATTTTTACTTGGGAGGTGCTCACATTTTATGGTGGTAGGAGTCATGTAAGTGAACAGACAGACCTCCCAGATACCTCAGCCCCATGTCTGCTAAACGCTTGATCTTATGACAAATCCTGAAGCCTTCTGTGGACATCCAAGATTACACTACAGTGCTACAAAACTTGCTGGCTTGTCTTTAACTAAAAACAAACTCTATGCACCAGAGTTGTGATTTAAACACTCCCCCTGCTTGTCTTGGATAATGAAAACTAACCCTCACACCAATAATGGACGTGTTTTGGTAACGTGGCTTCAACAGGAATGCAAAGAATGAACCGCTTTGGTATACAACAGTCAAAAAGAGAGAGCCAGATTCTATTCTCACTTCCATTCATGTAAATCCAAGTAACTCCACTGATTTCAAGTTCAAGCTTCCTAAGCCCTGCATAACTCTGTCCAATACTTATGTGCCCTTGTTTCATTTTGCATTGTCTCAAAGCCCAATCTTCTTGGCCCAAACTTCCAAAAGTAACTGATACTGGATCAATTTTTGGCTGATGCTTTTTAGAGTAAGCACTGGCCATCTGAAAATCCAGCCCCTTTAAGTTTCTCAAGTTGAGCATGCAAAATCTCTTTTGAAAATGAAGGTTTCTTCCACCCACTGGAGTTGTGTGCATAGTAAACACCTGTGTGAGGGCTTGAGACAAAACCATAGAGTATGACTTTGTTCTCAGCTCTCTCTTTTCTTTTAAACCCAATCCTTCCCCCTTTTCAGGAAGTCTCTTTCAAAATAATTGACTCCTCTTTCAGGCACCTCCAATTGTCCAGTTTGAAATAAACTCATCTAGGGGACCCACTTTTTGGTGTGGTATAAAGAAAGGAAACACTGGCATTTAATTGTATAATAGGCCTTATCACTCTTGCTTGGAGTTAAATAACAATCCTTCTATGTGTTAACTTTCATGAACTTATCACAGTAGGTTCCTGGCCTGAAATAATGAAAGGCCTTCCTTGAACTCAAGTGGCTCATGTGTAACATGTTGAACCATTATGCAAAGATTCACAGTTTTAACTAGAAGGGACCTTTATGATCAACTAGTCCGACCTGCATAACACAAGCCATAGAATTTCACCCAGCAATTTTTTTACCAAACCAACTAACTTTTGTTGAACTAAAACATATCTTTTAGAGAGATTTTGAGTCATACTTTAAAGACTAAACTTGATGGAGAATCCACCCTATACCTTGGTAAATTGTTCCATTGGTTAATTACCTTAATTGTTTAAAAAGTATGCTTTGGAACCATTATCTGAGCCTTTCTTTTCCCAATTTCACATTAATGTTTTAACCTTATGTGAAACAATAGAATAAGACGAACAAAATAACTTATATCTTGTTACACCCACTAACCTTCAATCTTTACGTAAAATTATTAGTGACCAGACATAATGGTGATGGGCACATATCTGCTGAGTCAGATAGTCCTCAAGGAAGACTTATCCTTAAACAACAAGAGATTTAACAGAGCTTGTCAAAGCTTCTCCCGAGTCAACATCCCATGTCTAACAGTCTTAAAAGGCTACCAACAACAAAAACAAGCCTTATAGAGGTTCTTATCTCCACATTACATTAAAGGAAAATTACACTTACAGAGTTAATTACATTCAGTCTTATGCATTTAAGGAATGCATTGAAGGGAATTTAATAATTTAACAGAATTTGAGGAGTGTAAAATTGGAAGAGGACTTCAGAGGATTTGCTTGACCTTTCAGATCCAAGAGCAGAACTACCTAAGTGGAAAGTCTCAGCAAATACGTGGAGAATTTGATAGATTAGAACATAGCTAAAAGTACTATAGATTAAAACAAAATAGGCAATAAAAATGTAAGTGATCTGAAGCATTTTAATAAGAGTTTGTCAAGAACCATCCTTGTATAAGATTTTGTGATCAATGCCTCTGGAAACTTTTAGATGCTTATCCAAACTGAACTGGTTGATATTTGCCCTTTACTCGCCTCCTCCCAAAAGTGTTCTTTGATCCAAGATTTCAGTCAGGTTTTCTGTTCTCTAACTCTTCCTGAATGTTTTGCCTTAAACTAATTTTAAGAAGTCCTGGATGTTTAGGCCTTTGTAGATGTGGGCCTGATCTGAAGTCTACTGAAATGAAGGAAAAGACTCCCACTGACTTCTGTGGGGATTGGATCTGGTACTGGAAGAGTACTTCGTCCCAGGACAGTCATTAATGTTAAATTGCTGATTGGAAGCTGCATAGCTAAATTATTCTGCATTGAATTGAATATGTACCACCAAATCTTCAAGGAATATTCCAAACATATATCTGGGATTTGTTTTGGGTGGGATTTTAAATGAGCTGTCATTTTGTAGTTTGAACAGTTTTTATGTTCTCCATTGGCTCCTCTGCTCAAAGCAGTTTAAGTTTTCTAGCTGCACAGATGGGCTCATTAGCAGACTGTCTGATTCATTTTTCACCGGAGGGCAAAATTTGATCAATTTGTGAACTATGACGTGGATAGGTCTTTGAGGAGAGTTTGCTCGTAGTGCACCTCTGATACACAACTAACACCCATTGCTTGATGAGCTCTGCTGCTGCCAAAAATACAGTCCGCTAATGCAACACAAACAAGGGCAGCAATTCTGTTGGAAATTCACACACATAATTTTTTTTTGGTAACACATGGAGGTGGGTAGCATCAATATATTACACACCATGAATCATACTGAGCAAGCTGACGAGTCAGCAAAGCTGTGAGAGGATCCTGCAGTTTGACCTACAGCTATCACTGCTGTTGTTGGAATAAAATAACATAGGATATGCTCAATGGTATGGCAAAGGCTGAGGGCTGATGCCCTCCAATGTAGACCGTTGCCAACTGGCTCATCCTACAGAAGGTTCAAACTCTTGGCAATAATGACTTATTTCTGAACTGCCATGTAGGCATTGTAAGCAATGCACATTAAATGCTGACTCTGTGCTTGGTGTAGACTGATCCCACTTATTTTGTGCCAGTGTAACACCAAAATTGCTGGAGCTACTCCTGATTCACATTGACCTCAATTGCAGGATTGGGTCCTTACTTTAAAGCCTTGTCATAGAACAGCTGGTCAACTAACTTTCAAGATCATATATCTCATAGTGAATGAAGTGCAAGTTATTTACTCCATTTATTTGCCATCAATTTTCTTAAGAGGTATCTGTCATACTGTTTCTAGTTTATCTGGTTCTTGAGGACTCACTTAATTCAAAGCTTTAGCATTTACTGGGAACAAGATTCAAGCCTTTTGGTGCAAAGTACTTGAGGAATATATTTCAGATTCTTTGTTTTCTAGTGTATGTGTCCAAACTTAAGTCCTTTATTTTCTTTTCATGATTCTGCAAAAGTATCACTATTTCTAGGGGAAATGTCTAAGATTGAAACTTTGCCTTCAGGTGAAGTCATTCTGCTACTAAAAATTCTCACAATTATAAGTCATTCAAATAATACTGTTGTAAAATATCAAACTTTGATTATTGGACTCTGTTCCAAGATATTTCAAATAGCTGCTGTTTTCTATGGAACACTTGAGACCCTTGAAAGAGAAGCCACACAGATATGACTTCACAGATATCTCTGGAACATTTTCCCATAAGAAGAGTTGTATTTACTAGGGTCCAGTTTTGCAAAGCTCTTAAGCACATACTAAAGTCCCATAGACTTCAAAGTTAAAGTGAGCACATGTTTAAGCACTTTGCTAAATAAGACTGAAGCACATGATTAAAGTTAAGTACATGCTTAAGAGGCTTGATGGATTGGGATCTAGATCCTGAAATTGGTTTCTCTCTCAGCTTTTTCATGTGGTCAATAATAGTGCACTCACTTATGGATCTGAAAGTGCTTCACAAAGGTGAATAAGAATTAGGGAGTTCCGTTTTGCAGATGAGGTAACTGAAATGAAGATGTATGAAAAAACTATTATTTCAGCAAATTATCTGCAGGAGCACACAACTCCAACCAAAGTCCTCTCTCAATCACCATGTATGCATTTCTCTTGTCAGTGGACACTATAAAAACATAACCTGAAGGCTGTTGGTTTCTTGAAAAAGACAGGTACTGTGTCACAAATTGTGGATCTTTTTATACAGAAGATATTCTTATATTCAAAATACTACCAGGTTCAACATTGCTGGAGGTATCTCCCTCAAATAATAAAAAATCTTTTGGGCAGGAAACAAGCATAGAAATTTCATTCCCCAAAGTGGATTATTCTATTCTATTTGAAACAGGGATTATTGTGGAATCCATTTTGCAACCTTAAATAAAGTGGGGACTACCACCCATTAACCATAAAAGAGAAAGGATCACATAACAAAGAGAGAAGAGGAGTGAAACGGGAGACTGTACAGAAAGGAAGAATGAGGGACTCAAGGGAAAGCTACAGAGGAACAAGAAATGAGAATTTATTCAAAGAAAATTCCAGTTACCACTTTATAATTCTGTTCTGTTTGTTCAGGTTTTTATATCATGTCCATCATCATGTTATAAAGGAAAGTTAATTGAAAGGGGAAATTTCATGTTTGAAAGTGATTACCAAATCTTGCATAGATGTTGCTTTTTAGAAAGCCTTCTCCTCCCTTACCCCATTTTTCTTCATTTCTTTATATATTTATTGCTACTGCTGTTGTTTTAAAACAAGGTGACCAGTAGATGGGTATTTGACAGTTTCAGAACATATTTACATTTTAAAAGCAATACCATTCCATAGTTATGTAAAGGTACAGAAAGATAACATTTACTCATATAGGGACATTTTATACATTCACAAGTTAGGAAATGAGAGGAAAGCTTAGATTACTACCTCACAATATAGTATATATCTGCTGCTGAAGGGTCCAAATCTGTTCCCATTGAAGTCAATGAGAGAAAACCCAATATGCTCAAAAGCATTGAAAGATGGCTGCAGTATTTTGCCTATTTTAATACAGAATCCAAAATGGGAAAAGGATCATGTGATGGGGAGTCTCCCCCACCCCCCAAGTCCTGAAGGGGTAAATTAGGCCAATTAACTTTAGGCTGCACCTGGATGAAACCTAGGGCATGCTAGGGCCTAATTGCTGGTGAAGTCCACCTAGGAGAGTAGCTGGGCGGGAGCTATAAAGAGAGGAAATTGGTAGGTTGTAAGGGGGAAACCTGCAGTTATATAAGGGATATAGGGATAAGATACAAGGGATAAGAGCAGGAAACTGTAAGGACAGAATAGGGAGTAGTAAGGGCTGGAAGAGTAAAAGCCCAGAGCTGCTAAGATCAGGGTCCCTGGACTGGAACCTGATGTAGAGGGCAGGTCTGGGTTCCTCTATCAGCCACTGTGGGAGTGATACACTAAGGACAGTTAGAAGCAGACTTTGAGGATACCCTGGAAGTGGGGAGAACTTTAATGGAACTTGGCCAGAGGACTAAGCTGTGAAGAGGCAAGTGGTGCAGATCCCAGCACGTGAGAGGTCACAGAATAAGCAAGGGGAATGATGGGCTGAGTAACTGCAGAAGAGGGCATCAGACCAGTGGGTTGCAGAGCTAGCTCCCCAGATGAGCCACAAGGAGGTACTGCTGATTGGTGAGTATCACAGACCCTGCCACAGATCAATTTTAGGCTATTCATGTCATAGAAGAAGTGTTGAGAATCTGAGGTTTCTGGATTTATAACGGAAGCACCAACAGTTAAATTAGCTAATTAACAAACAGCTCTTGGTTTAGTATTACTACTTGAATTTGTATTTCAGCAAACAAAAGGGGGATTATGTACTATGGAATATCAAATTTATGGAAGAGAGACTGCAAATAATAATGACTACTATAAAGCATTTTTGTAATTAAGGAAAACCATTACAGAGACTATTTTGTTGGAAAATATTTGGTAGACAAGCACATATACACTTTAAACCAGACAAACAGGAAAAGCGCATCTCTTTGCTATTAGTCCCCTGACCCCAGAAGCAAAGCTTCCTTAGTTATTGTACATTATGTAGTACTGGGTATTGTCATTCTGCAGCCCTGTTGGCTGTCACAGCCATTTTTCTGTGATGTCAGCCTGTTGCTAAGAGTGCAATTGTCAAGCTCTAAGTGTGGTGGTGGTAGATTGTTTATTACACTTGCAGCTGTACAGCTACTGTAGTGATGGCAGGCAGATTTCACCCACAGAGATTATGTTAGGCAACAGAGGTTACAGTGCCCTATGTTAAATACAGGTGTAAAAAACGCAAAAGTGCTGCTCAGGAAAGCAGCATTAATGCTGGTGGGCTGACCTCAGTCAGGTGCTACCTATAACAAATTGGGTGCAACTTGCAGGGAAATCACTGGGCCAGATTCAAGGTTGGATTGGACAATAGTGAAAGTTGCATATCAAATGTAAGCTGATGGTGAAATAAGTGAACCTGGCTTAGTATAATTTGGACCAATCAGGCAGTCTGTGACTGTACGTAATTGCAATCTGTAATTGTAATTGTGCAATCTGCACAAAAGAGGACGTGCAGTTTGAAAAACAACTAATAGGGGGGAATACAATAAAAATAACCTTGGTATGGCACCACTTCTGGTGCTCAATTTGGTCTGTGGTAAAGATTCCATTGACTCCAAAATGAGTTGCACTCGTTAATGCTGGGGTCTGAATTTGGTCACAGCATAATATCAAATTGGTGTAACTTGACCCTCAAAGTGTCATGGCAGCACGTAAGTCACAACCCAGTAACCACTCAGCCCTTTTCAACCTAAAGGTGATGTCTTCATTTCATCAAAATCCTTTACCCCAACACAATATGAAAAGTGGGCTTATCTTTGAAGAAGGGAAGGGGCGAATGTAAGTATTTCCTTGGGGGTATGTGTGTGGGGAGTTATGTCAGCAAAATTAATTCCTATTTGTGCATTTAACTTGTGGAATGCAACATTAATTTTAATAAAGGCACTGGCATATTCATAACTGCTCAGATGTTCCTGCTGTGTGGTAACCTTCACTTTAGAATAGGCTATTTACTGCCAAAGAATGACCACAACCAACTATTGTAAAATTCACACACTAATCAGTGGTTCAGGAACCTATTCCCCTCCACAATAAGGGTGCAGGGGGAAGGGCAGTCACTTCCCAAGTCACCTCATCAGAAAATCATAATTCCACTTAGCTAGAGAAATAGAGGTGTTAAGGGAGGTGTTAAGGCAGATACAAGAAAATCCTGCCCTTGAGGTTTTTTAAGCTTCACAGGTTGGAGTAAAAGTAGCCATACAATAGGTCTCAGAATCATCCTGCTCAACATAAAGCATTATGGCTTTGGGAGGCTCGGGGAAGTGGGTGGAAGGACTGAACTGTGCCTGCATGTATGGAGGAGTAAAACGTGCTCTGTAATAGTCATAATACTCCTTTTGTTCTCAACAGAACAAGATGCTCAGCATTCATGATGAAGGGAGTTAAGGGTGCTCAAGAATTCTCATTATTGTTTCTTTTAAAAGTCCTCAATATAGTCTTTAATCTGGTGCTTGCTGCTGGTGGCCGCTCATGTGCAGCAAAGACTGGACAAGAAACCCATCTTGTTGTTTTGCGGGTGCTCGGAAGTAAAAGAGCTCCTCTGCACCTTCATCCTTCAGTGCCTCTACACAAGTCAGGGGAAGATTTTTGTCATATGTATAGAAGTCGGAGGAGTAAAGACATTTTAGATCATCAGATCCATCCTTCTTCAAGTGTAGGGTCAGTCTCCCACTATGGCTGAGCTCAGCACTGAGACCAGGTCACATTCTAGTGCTCGACACTATGCAGTCCTTTCTGCCATTCTGAAAATACGTATATTACACAAATTATCTCAAAAGAATATTAAGGTTGCAAAGTTACACACTCAGAAATTAGGAAATGGCAGAACTAAGTTTGCCTGTGGAACCTTAATTTGCTCCCCTTGTGTGAATGCATTATGACAGTCTTTAATTACATGATCATATTTTTTCCCACAGGGCCCTTGTCTTATTCAATGCACAGAATGGACCTCTGGGGATGAATCGGGGTTGTGTAGTGAAAGAGGCTGGTGTCCATAGGGCACCTATTTCATTTGTTGCAGATATTGAGAGGTGTGTGTTGTTTGAAGTACAGGGGATCTTTGGGTCAAGGCCCACCCAAAACTAATAGACCTCTCCTCAAATAAGGGCAAGGGGCCACTGATCCCAGGCAACAAGTCATTGCTGGGGATAATGAATGAAAACAGGTGCAGGAGAGGGGTCAAAGGTTGAAAATCAGGGCTCCACAGCTGACTGTAATGGTTATAAAGGGATCTCACAAAACTGGGTAACTGGGCAACAAAATGGTAGTGAAATTCAGTGTTAAATGCAAAGTAATGCACATTGGAAAACATAATCACAACTACACATACAAAATGATGGGGTCTAAATTAGCTGTTACCACTCAAGAAAGATCTTGGTGTCTTTGTGGATAGTTCTCTGAAAACCTCCGCTCAACATGCAATGGCAATCAAAAAAGCTAACAATGTTAGGAAAGGAGTAGATAATAAGACAGAAAATATCATAATGCCGCTATATAAATCCATGGTATGCCCACACCTTGAATACTGCCTGCAATTCTTGTCACCCCATCTCAAAAACAATATATTAGAGTTGGAAAAAGTACAGACAAGGGCAACAAAAATGATTAGGTGTATGGAACAGCTTAGGAAAGGAGATATTAAAAAGACTAGGCCTGTTCAGTTTAGAAAAGAGATGACTAAGGGTTGGGGGGAATGATAGGGGTCAATAAAATCCCGAGTGGAGCTGGGTATAAAACCTAAGCAATCTTAATATGGCTAAATGTAAATGTATACATCTAAGAACAAAGAATGTAGACCATACTTACAGAATGGGGGATTCTTTTTCAGAATCACTGCTTCCAGGATAGATTTGGAGGTCATGGTGGATAACCAGCTGATTAGGAATTCCCAGGGTAACGCTGTGGCCAAAAGGACTAATGCAGTCCATGGATACATAACCTCTCTACTCCTACATGAGATGCCGGTTTATTTTACCTCTGTGTTTGGCACTGATGTGACTGCTGTTGGAATATTGTGTCCAGTTCTGGTGCCCACAATTCAAGAAGGATGTTGACAAATTGGAGAGGGTTTAGAGAAGAATGATGAGAATGATTATTAAAGGATTAGAAAACCTGCCTTATAGTGATAGGCTCAAGGTGCTCAATCTATTTATCTTAACATAGAGAAGGTTAAGGAATAACTTGATTAGTCTATAAATACCTACATAGGGAACAAATATTTAATAATGGGCTCTTCAGTCTAGCAGAGAAAGGTGTAACATGATCCAGTGGTAGGAAATTGAAGCTAGAGAAATTCAGACTGGAAATGAGGTGTACATCTTTAACAAACATTTTTCTGACAGATATTTTGGGGAAGTTCTACAGCCTAGGTTATACAGGAGATCAGACTCGAAGATCACAATGGACTGTTTTGGCCTTGAAATCTATGCATGAATATCTGAGTGAGAAAGGCGTGGCATGTAAAATGTAGCATCAAGTTGTCAAGAATAATCATATGCATCAATGCTGAAAGCAGTCAATGCCAGCTAAACAAAGATTCATTTTATGAAGAAGTCTATCGTGAAATTGTACATTTGTTTTGTAGCTGCATGTCCATCATCTAATGGGTCTAGTTAAAAGGCATGCCAGAATAACTGAAAAAAAGTTCAGTTTAAGAAATTGTGTCTAGCCTACACAATAGACACAAGTCGTGTCCTGCCTGCTAGTTACCAATAAAAGGAGAAGAAAGTGAAGGAGATAGAAACAAGAGGACTGTAACCATTGCTCTGCATCTTATCTCAGGAAACAGGTGAGATTCCTCAACTGTCTAAAAGAAAAATCTACTGATAAACAAGATATTTGTTATCACCAGCTATCACACTCAGGTTACAGTGGGATCCCCATACTACTTAGTAAAGTCTTACTTGAAATTCTTACTTGAAAATATGTTCTATCAGATTGCTTTAGAGATGATTCTGCTTCCCAAACTCTACCTTATATACTGTTTCTGGTCTGAACTTTAAAAGTTGTCTGATAACTAGATGGAAAAGTATGTACAAGGAAATGTAGATCGTTATTATACAGTGTGTATAAGGGTGGGTGGGGTTTTTTTGGTTTTTTTTCCCCAACAAACTTTTTCTATTGTTTTCGTACATGCTGCAGTTACTCCCTGCCACGTGGTAAGACCTGTATGTGTCAGGGTATCTCTGGTAAACCTGATGTTTAAAAGCCTCTTGAACAGTAAGATGACTGTGAGAGAAATAGCCAATATGAAAATGTAGACCTATTATAAACTTCAAGCATTCCAATTTCAAAGGGGATTCTTATTGGTAAGCTGCAAAGAAACTTTCTGCTGTGAGTTATTAAAGGGGGCAAGCTGTGAAGTTTTACCCAGTTAGAGTTGGTCAATTGTGGCTCTTTTGCCTTCTTGTTTGCGAAGGAAAGATGTGACATATCATTATCATGGGATGGAAAATGTATTTTTAAGAATGCTGATGAATATGTGATTGAGAGCTTGGTTTCTTTATTAGGAACTTTTGCAATCAGTTATTTTGATGGACTTTTTGAGGCCCTCATCTGACCTCAAGTTCTGGAAGTCAGAGCATGACCATTATCTGGCTGAGGCCCTGTCAACTTCCTGAAATGTAGTCTTGTGCCTATTTTATTTTTTATTTTTTGGAGGGTATTATGGATTCCCAAATCATGTGGTACACAAGAACTTTAAGAAAGCTGCTGGTTTAAGCAGAATTTTTCCAAACTGGTGATAGCTTGAAGGTCATCTCACCTCCAGTGTGACTGGACTATGTTGTCTGTATCCAAAGTGTATTTCACACCTGATCTGCTCAGAGACCTCGAAGGGAGACAGCTTTGACCAATCTCCCTGTATCCAAAGGATCCTGCTAATGTGAACGTGCTGGGTCAAACCAATGGTCCATCTAGCCAAGTATCCTGCCTTCCGAGAGTGCCCAATGGCAGGTGCTTCAGAGGAAATGAACAGAACCAGGTAATCATCAAGTGATCCAACCCCTGTTGCCCATTCCCAGCTTCTGGCAAACAGAGGCTAAGGACAGACACTTCAGAGCATGGTGTTTGCATCCCTGCTCACCCTGGCTAATAGCCATTGATGGACCTATCCTCTGTGAATTTATCTAGTTCTTTTTTGAACCCTATTATAGTTTTGGCCTTCACAACATCCTCTGGCAGAGTTCCACAGGTTGACCATGCATTGTGTCGAGAAATACTTCCTTTTGTTTGTTTTAAACCTGCTGCCTGTTAATTTCATTTGGTGACCCCTAGTTCTTGTGTTACGAGAAGGAGTAAATAACACTTCCTTATTTACTTTTTCCACACCAGTCATGATTTGTCATCTAGTTCCTTGGCTGCAACTGTAGCTCCTGCTTCTTGTGAGTCTGAAGACTTCAAGAGCTGAAGAGTTTGACCCCTGTTATCTTATGTATTTTAATTTTTTTCTATTTTTGTCTTTTTGCTATTGTGCATGTCCTTGGACTGATCCATCTACTGAAAAGGCATGCTAGAAAAATGGGGGGCGGGGGGGGGGGGGGTTACATCACAGCCTTTTATTATTTATAAGGTATGAAAGTGTGGCTGCATGGACACGTGTGTGAGGAACAGGAAAGACCCCACAGTGTCTAAAACTCTGCCTTGTAAAATCATTGAATGTGTATTCCTTGTTCATTGAAAATGGCCATACAAACTCCAGCTGTCAGCTATAGACTGTTAAGTGAGAGCTGTTAAAATTCCACTTATTGGAATGTTTAAGATCTGTATTTTTCTTGGGGAGTGGGGGAGAACATTAGCTACCTTACCTTAGTGAAATTAAAGGAAGATGTTGCAATTGGCTTTGAGGTTATGGCTTAAACATAAACAATTTAGTTTCAATATTAAAACATTCAACTAGCTAAATTGCTACTCTGCCATGAGTTTTCTAATCGGGGTTTATAACTAAGTGAACAGTCACCTACCTAGAGTTTTGTTTTAGGATTTATAGGTATTATCTAATGTACTAATCTGATGATTTGATTACTTGATTCAAATTCAATATAATTGTTAATTCATTGATTTTACTGATTTCACCTTAATTTGATAATTTTATTGCTTAATCCTTAGTCAGTTTGTTAGTGGTTATAGTAGTTTAGCCTTAGTGGTATGTTTTCTTGATTTTATTTTTGTTTAACTTTACTAAAATGTATAAACAGGATTTTGAGTCATATTTCTTTCAGTATGTAATATAGGCCAGAACCACTGAGAATCTGAGAGATCTGATCCAGGTAAGAATCTAATTTGCTCCCTGTAAATCAACACTTTGATTCTTACAACTTTTCACCTTAAAAGAAATTAGCTGTTTTTTCTGGGGTTAGAGTAGATAAGACGAGGATCTGAAATGTAATGTTCTATTAAGCAATCAAGGGAAGGTTTGTTATATAACGGAAGAGCTTCATATTGTTAAAGGTACCTTATAGTTTTGTTTGTAAAATGATGGTTTGCTAATGCAACTATGTGGTCAGTTGGATGGGAAGATGCAATGTACCACGGTTCTCCCCTCTCTTCTCCCCCCCCCACCCTTAGTTTGGAGCTCCCTACAATACAGCGACAGTATGAATGTTGATCTTCAGCATTTGGCATTTTGGAAAATGTAGTTCAGTAACTGGGTGACCATTTTGTTGTAGGCATGGTTGGTGGTTGTTGTGATTGGTTAAACTAATCACTAATGTGATTTGGTTTCACTGAAGGGATTTTTGTATTAAAGATCAGAGATTAGTTACCTGGTCTGTATGTTTGTAGAAAACTGAAGTGAGATCAATTCTTTATTTGAATAGGAAAAAATATTAATGCTTGTGGGTAGAAGATTATGGGTAATTTCAATCCACAAAGAGAACTGTGTTGGCCACCTTGATTTCTCATAGTAGAGATTATGCACTTGTAGAAGCAGGGTGGATAAAAATCATTTATTTATTTTTTAAAACGTTTTTTTATTTAAATCGTATTTTTTGGATAAAATGCTTTTTGAGGGAAAAAACGACCTAAAGAGAGTTTTAATTAAGATACATTATAGCTCAAATATATCTCATCATGGAATAGGGATTATAAATTATAATTCTATAGTATGAGACAATATTTTTATGTAATGCTTAAGAAAAGTTTTGTAAATGAGTTCCAATAGTTCATGGATTAGGGACCCAATTTTATGGGGTTCCAGGGGCTTGTGTATAGATTATTTAGGTTAATCTTTCTTTCTACCCAATGGGACTCAGTGCTCAGTCTAGAAGATACCACCAGAGATGCTTAGTTTTGCAGTTCTCAAACTATGGATTTGTGTCTCCAGAGATAACATGCTTGTTAACAGCAAAAATGTGTTTTCAAATAAATAAATAATATATAGAGGTGAGAAATAACAGACCTCAATCCTATTGCCCCTCTGCAAATTTGTGTTCACAGTCAATCCCTTACCTCTCTCTAAAAGTGCAAAGTTTCAAAAAGTTCAATGAATAGAAGATTGTTGGGGGTGGAATAGATCTGGACAAGGAGAAGAAGTCTGAAGATAAATGTGAGAAGGGAGGGACAGGCAGTAGAAACAAAAGTGAAACTGTTTGAGCAGCATATTCCAGAAATCTTGAGGTCTTTCTGAGTGTAGCCTTCATTTATTTGAGATCTACTGTACCATTCTCTCACTAGAAGGGAAAACCTATAATGGCAGCCGGCCATAAAAGAGACCCAGTTCGAGAATATTTTAATGAAGTTCCTCTACCTTTGGGTAAGACAGGCATGCGTGCAAAATGCAAACAGTGCAACAAAGAAATGGAAGGCCTGGTTGCCAAAATGAAACAACATCATGAGAAGTGTTCCTTCTCAGGAGGAAGCTGCATTGAAAATGATGAAAGGAACATGTCTGAACATGCAGGATCTTCAGGTTGGTAAACTTTTTTTTATTTCATACTTTTTTCTTAAGGACTGCCTGTCTTCCTTCTGGATTATTCTTGAATTCTCATGTTTGAGCAAAAAATACTCAATGGTACTATCATTTTAGATGCAGTTGTGATGAAAAAATAGCGGAAATAGGCAGATCTTCCTTTTACAATTTCTCCCTTAAAGTAGTACTGAGTGTCAGTGAATGCAATGAGTAATACTAAATGAGCAGTATGGTAATCATAATTAAATAACTATATTGACTTATTTTGTTTAGGAGAATCCATCCTCAACATACAGGATTCTGAAGACTACCTTCAAGATCACCATCATTTTCTATAGTTTCAAAGTTATCTGCCAATGATAGTGTTTCAGTCACATCATGACTGCCACATTACATCACAAAGCCACATTATATCCCCTGAGCAAAAAGAAAAAAAAATCTCCATCATCCAGAAACAACCATAGATAAGTTTGTGATAAGAACTAGCAGATTACAAAAAGGGGTAATTGATGAAAAAATTGCCTGGTTTGTTTATGCAACAAACTCTCCTTTCTGTATGATTGAGAACCCACACTTCATTAACATGGTTCAGTCATTAAGACCAGGATACAGTCCACCCAACAGAGCAGATGTCACAGGCAAATTGCTGGATAAAGAAAAATTGAGCAGTGTGCAAAAAGTCTAGAAAGTAAAATTGTTAACCTGAGTCTTGATGGGTGGAGCAATGTCCACAATGATCCTGTTGTATGTGCTTGTGTGACAACAGAAGAAAGGAATGTCTTCCTTACAGAAACAATTGATACATCAGGAAATGCACACACAGCAGAATACTTACAAGAAGTAGCAGTAAAAGCTATAACAAACTGTGGGGAAAAAATACAAATGTCTAGTACACAGCTTGGTCACAGACAATACCGCAAATGTATCCAAGATGAGAAGAAATTATTTAGAAGAGAGTGAAGAGAGTCCCAAGCTAATAACATACGGTTGCAGTGCTCATTTGATGCACCTCCTAGCCAAAGACTTCAGTGTTCCAGAAACAAAGGCTAATGTTGTTGAAATTGCAAAATATTTCTGTAACAACCACTTTGCAGCAGCTGCTCTGAAAAAAGTGGGAGGAACCAAGCTGACTCTCCCACAAGGTGTGCGATGGAACTCAGTAGTGGACTGTTTTGAGCACTATATCAAGAACTAGCCTAATCTGATGACAGTTTAATGATGACAAAATTGTGAAAAAATGTATGGCACTGTCACAGCTAAAGTTCTCAACATTGGGCTTAAGAGAAATGTTGAACACATGTTGAGTACCCTGAAGCCTATTTCTGAAGCCTTGAACAAAATTCAGGGAAATAGCTGTTTTATTGCTGACACCGTTAAAATTTGGAAGGAACTGAGTGAGATCTTAAAAAGAGAAATATGCAATGACAGAGTTAAATTACAAGTGCTTGTCCCATTCGTTTTTTTAATGCTATCTCCAGCTCATTTTCTTGCAAATATTCTCAATACTCGGTACCAGGCTCAAACCTTAACTGCTGAAGAAGAGGAGTTCGCTATGACATGGATATCCAGCAATCATCCCTCCATAAAGCCAACTATAATAAACTTCAGAGCTAAGGGTGAACCATTCAAGAAATATGTTTGCTGATGATGTTTTAAAGAAAGTCACTTAAGCACTTGGATTCAGAGACTGTTGAAGTGATAATCTCACTTTTAACAGCAGTAGCTTCTTCTGCCGGTGTAGAAAGAGTATTTTCTTCCTTTGGACTAATTCATTCCAAACGGAGAAATCGTTTGGGACCTGAAGCAGCAGGAAAGCTTGTTTTTTCTTTTCCAGATTATGAACAAACAGGAAAATGAAGGTGAAAACAACTGAGTTAGCTGCAGAAGCCAATATTTTAAGTTTCTCATGTTGACCTAGCTGACATAGTCAATTTAATTTTTGTTTTTTTAAGTATTTCATTAACTAATTTAGTTAAAAACAATTTTAACAAAAACAAACCTGATTTTAAAAAACTTGAATGTGTAACTAAATTCAAAAATTCATATGCTTGTTTTGTTAAAATATTATGTTTGCTGTTGAAGAAAAAAATCCAGAATATAAAACCATTTAAATGTCTGTCTGGTGATGTTCTCCTCCTAAAACAACATGGCAAGAAAATCCTCAAAATATTAATGATTAACCTGTTGAATTGGGGAGAGTTCACCTCCCAATTACTTCATAAATATCTGCTTCAATTACCTTTGGTAAATGAAATAACCAAACAATCATTCATTTCTGATATAGCTGTAAAACTAATTTGAAAAGTTTTCAAAATAAATCACTTAAAAATGTATAGTGTGTACCTTCTAAAACTGAAACCTATATCTATCTCTGAGCTGTGAAGAATATGTATTAAGGTTATAACAGCCAACAAGAATGCACTTTTATGTAGAAATCCATGATTAAATCGAGTCTTCCTGACTCATGATTTAAATAATTTAAATCAAATCCACCCTGTGTAGAAGTAATATGGGCAAAAGATTTGATGTAGCAGTAAGGACTGGAGCTGGAGTTCTATTGCCTATTTATATTGTCAATTAGCAGACTAGTCCTTAATCTTGGTGGTGAACGTTTTTTTTGCATTTTTAAAATTTTTAAAATAAACAGGTCTTAATATGGTCCCAGTTTCTTACAGAGTCAGAGCATATAGCAAGGAGATAGTGTATTAGGTAACACATAAATAGCCTATTACTTTGTAACAAATCCGTATGTTCCATAATACAGACACTATTACTAGATAAATTACACAGACACTTAGGAAACTGGAACTAGAATATTGAACTTTCAGCACCTGAAAAACAGCCCTCTTCCACCTGAACTATAGAAGATGGGAGATTGCATGCACACACCAGTCCCACCATTCCCCTTGAAGGTCACCTTATTCTAGTATGGGAGGGAGTAGGGTGCAGTGCCATACAGCGGCTGTGTATGTTTGAGACAGCCTAATCTTAGAGAATTTGGACCATACTGAAGGATCAACAAATCCTACTGAAACTCTGCCTTTTTGATCCTATGCAACTGGCTAGGTCGAGCTTTTAGTATCCAATCTCTCTGAAAAGGAGTTTAGATAAGTTAGGTGTCTACAACCGCACATCACATTGTATGAGGCACCAGTGATCTGAGCTATCTGAACATCCTGTTGAAGCTCAGTCAGGTGAGGTTCCTTGTTTTGTGTGCTCTACTCACATTTTGTTTGGCTCTCATTGATGCTAGGGACCTATTCTTCTGCCATCCATGCATAGAGGATTTACACATGCAATTCACAATGAGGTTAACGGGAGTTCTGCTGGACACACCCCACACATCAATGAGAGAATAAATCTACTAGTGGGTTGAATAAACACAGCTGCTCATGACCTTGTCCAAACTTCTTATAGCATAAGAAAACCAGGCAACCATTTTCTGTTCAATCACTTATAGAAGTAGGCTGGATTCATTTTTCCTTTTTAGCAGGGTGGATTGATTGAAATCAGCAAGCAGAAAACCTTGATTTAAATAATCAATTTTAGTCTTTTGAATTTGTACTTTTCAGTTATTTTCCTAAAGACCAGCTGATTTTCATTGATTGGTAAGCATTAAAACATGTTGATTTGCAACTAAATATAGCCTCTATACTAAATTTGATACTTTTTGCTAACCAGGAGGATAGACTGTCTCTATACATTTATTTCAGCAAATTATACAGCTTAACATACATTTATTCAGTTTCTTAATTTTTACATACTTTTATGTTGGAAAATGGTGAACGATGCATTTCTTATTTACTAGATTACTTTTTTACTCATGATTTGTGTCATTTGTGTGTTTTTGGATGGAAATTGGATTCAATTAATAGTGTTTATTAAAATTGTTTATTGCTTAAATAAAACAACCTTAAATGTGCTGGATGTATAAGAAAACATATATTTATCAAAACATGTTTTGCATTTAAAACCAACCAATTTATTAAACAAAAGTATTATCTGTAGTTAGTGGATTTAACTGATTTTTTTTCTGGTCATCATATCCTTCACAATTTAGCACTAGGAGATCTCATCCTCTCACACCTAGTTTTTATTCATAGATTGGAAGAGAAAAACAAACTTTCTTACTTTTACAACTCTGAATTGGTTTCTTAATTTGGAATGAACTATAATCATTGAACTGAACTACTGAATAAACTGAAATGCGGAAAATATTCTCTCTGTACCTGCAAAAAGCTGTCAAAAGCTGGGTTTGCCCTTCAACAAACATTGTTTCCAGGTGCTTAACAGTGATTTCAGCAGTTCAGCTATTTGACTTTTTATAACATTTTAACAGCAAATATGTGCTCCTTAATATTATTTCTTTAATTTATCATTGAAAATAAATTTTAAATAGGTTTTTTTAAAAGTGTTTAATTTAAATTTAAAAATCCTGTTTAAATAAAATATGATTTTACAGTTTTTAAAATCTTTTTATCCGCCATGCTTTTTAACTAATATATCTGACTGAAACATTTATAGATGTCTGTCTTAAAACACTTACAACTCAGCCATTCCTTTGTCATAAACAGAAGTCAGGCAAAATGTCACCTCATTACTGCTGATTTAGTGAAGAACAATAAGTGAAAGTATTACAAATAAACACACATCATTTGTCAATATGAGTCACCCTTATGAATAACAGGTATTGGGTATCTAATATGATATTTCCAGTTCTAAAGTAGATTAGAAGGCTGAAGTGTTTAATATCTATTTTGCTTTCGTCTTCACTAAAAAGGTATATTGTGACCAATACAATTAATATTAACAAGGGGGAGCAAACACAAGCTGCAGTAGAGAAGAATCAGATTAAAGAACCTTTAGATAACTTAGATGTAGTCAAATCAGTAGGGCCTGATGAAATTCACCGTAGGATATTTAAGGACCTAGCTGAAGCACTTTTGGAACCATCAGCAATTCTCTTCAAGAGCTCATGGCAGATGGGTGAGGTCCCATAAGACTGGAGAAGGACAAATGTATCTTTAAGAATGGAAACAACCAATTATAGACCAATCAATCTAACTTTGGTCCTGGAAATATACTGGAACAAATTATTAAACAGTCAATTCATAAGCACATACAGGATTATAAGGTGATAAATAATAGCCAGCATAGATTTGTCAAGAACAAATCATGCCAGATCAATCTAATTTCCTTCCTTGATTAGGTTACCAGCCTAGTAAATAGGGTAGAAGTAGAAGATATAATATATCTTGTTGTTTAGTAAAGCTTTTGACACAATCCTACAGGACATTCTCATAAGCAAACTAAGTAAAGGTGGTCTAGATAAAATTACTGTAAGGTGGGTGCTCAACTTGTTGAAAAACCATTCAAAGATGAGTTATAAATAGTTCGCTGTCAGACTGGGAAGATGTATCTAGTGAGGTTTCACAGGGGTATGTCCTGGGTCTGGTATTGTTCAACACTTCCTTTAATGATTTGGATAATGAGTGGAGAGTATGCTTACAAAATTTGCAGATGACATCAGATTGGGAGGGGTTGCAAACACTTTGGAGGACGGGATTAGAATTGAAAAGGACCTTGAGAAATAGGAGAATTGGTCTGAAATCAACAAGATGAAATTAATAAAGACAAGTGCAAAGTACTGCACTTAGGAAGGAAAAAACAAATGTACAACTACAGCATGGGGAATAACTGGCTAGGCAGAAGTACTGCTGAAAGAATCTGGGAGTTAGAGTGGATCACAAATTGAATATGCGACAACTGTGTGATGCAGTTGCAAAAAGGCTAATATCATTCTTGGATGTATTAACAGGAGAGTTGTATGTAAGACATGGGTGGTATCCCTCTCACTCTACTTAGCACTGGTGAGGCCTCAGCTGGAATACTCTGTCCAATTCTGGGCACCACATTTTAGAGAAGACGTGGACAAACTGGAAAGAATCGAAAGGAGAGCAACAAAAATGATAAAAGGTTTAGAAAACTTGTCCTATGAGGAAAGACTGAAAAAACTGGGCATGTTTAGTCTTGAGAAATGAAGAGGGATCTGATAAGTCTTCAAATATGTTAAGGACTGTTATTGTAATCAATTGTTTTCCATGATCACTACAAGTAAGATAAGATGTAATTGTCTTAATCTTCAGCAAGGGAGATTTAGGTTAGATATTAGGAAAATCTTTTGTAACTATAATGATAGTTAAGCACTGGAATAGGTTACCAAAGGAAGTTGTAGAATCCCCATCCTTACAGGTTTTTAACAGGTTAGACCAGGGGTCGGCAACCTCTGGCACGCGGCTCGCCAGGGTAAGCACCCTGGCGGGCCGGGCCAGTTTGTTTACCTGCCGCGTCGGCAGGTTCGGCCGATCGCGGCTCCCACTGGCCGCGGTTCGCCGTCCCAGGCCAATGGGGACAGCGGGAAGCGGCGCGGGCGAGGGATGTGCTGGCCACGGCTTCCCGTCGCCCCCGTTGGCCCGGAGCGGCGAACCGCGGCCAGTGGGAGCCGCGATCGGCCGAACCTGCCGACGCGGCAGGTAAACAAACTGGCCCGGCCCGCCAGGGTGCTTACCCTGGCGAGCCATGTGCCAGAGGTTGCCGACCCCTGGTCTAACCTGTTAAAAACCTGTAAGGATGGGGATTCTACAACTTCCTTTGGTAACCTATTCCAGTGCTTAACTATCATTATAGTTACAAAAGATTTTCCTAATATCTAACCTAAATCTCCCTTGCTGAAGATTAAGACAATTACATCTTATCTTACTTGTAGTGATCATGGAAAACAATTGATTACAATAACAGTCCTTAACATATTTGAAGACTTATCAGATCCCTCTTCATTTCTCAAGACTAAACATGCCCAGTTTTTTCAGTCTTTCCTCATAGGACAAGTTTTCTAAACCTTTTATCATTTTTGTTGCTCTCCTTTCGATTCTTTCCAGTTTGTCCACGTCTTCTCTAAAATGTGGTGCCCAGAATTGGACAGAGTATTCCAGCTGAGGCCTCACCAGTGCTAAGTAGAGTGAGAGGGATACCACCCATGTCTTACATACAACTCTCCTGTTAATACATCCAAGAATGATATTAGCCTTTTTGCAACTGCATCACACAGTTGTCGCATATTCAATTTGTGATCCACTCTAACTCCCAGATTCTTTCAGCAGTACTTCTGCCTAGCCAGTTATTCCCCATGCTGTAGTTGTACATTTGTTTTTTCCTTCCTAAGTGCAGTACTTTGCACTTGTCNGTACTTGGTCCTGCCTCAGCACAGGGGGAGGGACTAGATAACCTCTTGAGTTCCCTTCCAGTCCTATGATTCTATGATTATATTTGACATCAGAACTTTCTTTGACTACTTCAGTTAAATCAACATGGTGGGTAGATCATGAAGCCCCTCAAGGTATTTGCTGTAGAATACATATGCCTACAAAAGGGAAAGAATAAAATAAAAATCTGTTTTATAGTAGGGATCTGATTAAAAGCCCACTGAAATCAATAGGAATATTTCCGTTTGTTTCAATGCACTTTGGATCAGCCCCTAGATCTGATAAATTGTGTGCAGAGCTTTTTCAAAAATGTTATATATTTGTTGGTGAAAATTTTAAAGAAAAATGTGCCCCTTCTTTTACTGACAAATTTTGGAATTTTGAATTTTTTCAATCAACTCTTCAGCGGTTGAAAAATGGGGGAAAATGGTGGGGTTTTTTTTTTTGCAAAAATATATTCCTTTTTGTCAAAATTGTAATTTTTCAACCATCTCTGTGTGTGTCATGAAAAATTATCACATAGGGGCATGAGTATTGGAAGACTAAACAGTTCAGGTCAGTTCATACCTTTTTGCCATGTGTCCTTCGCCTCAGTACTGTCTGATACATGCAGGTACAGACAAAAGCAGATTTCCTGCACCAAGCATGCTCAGTTCAATATCTTTCTTCCTGGCTATTTCAGAGGAAACAATTAGTTATAACTGGGGTAGAGATGGGAAAACTAGTGGTATTCAGACAAAGCTCCACCTACAGTCCCAGAGTAGCTGGATGTATCAGCTAAAATGATCACCTGAAGAAGAGCTCTGAGTAGCTCGAAAGCTTGTCTCTTTCACCAACAGAAGTTGGTCCAATAAAAGATATTGTCCCTCACCCACCTTGTCTCACCAATGTAATAGTTAATGATATTTAAAATATCAGTGTTAGGTGTCAGAATTAATACCTAGGATAGGGTGGCTCGCATAGCTCAGTAATATTGTTTCTATCTGCCTAAGTGAAGACTCAGACAATGCAGATTGACAACAGATTTGTTGGTGGCCCCCACCAATTCCTCTGAAGGATTTAAACTCTCATTAGAAACAAAAATAAAGCTAGCCTTTACATTTGCAGAAAAAATGTTCAGGGTTTGACATGAATGTCAATCTGACTTCTGAGAATACCAATGGACAAAGGTTGGGAATATGGATATGTCCATACAATACCCACCATGCACAGGAAGAGAATGGAAGAGAGGAAAGCAATAGAGGGAGGAATTTCTTTTTTGGAAGGAGTACTTATCTGTGCACTGAGATCCTTACAGAATACAGTAGAAAATGTCAGTGTGGTTTTTAGTTTTCATAACTGTATATTTTCTCAGGAGAGGGGGCAGGGAAGTGAAAAGAACTCATACATTTGATAATTCTATAACTCCACCTGAACCAAACATAATGAGATGTGAAATCATTTGTTGGTATAGCAACCCACCGATTCAATACTGCTAAGCATTTTAATCAGGTTTTATCTGACATGTTTAGTAGAACTTCAATATTTTACTTCAGACACCGTTAAATAACTGTTGATGAAATCTGGAAAGTACTAGTGCTGGTCACAGATTCTCTAGGATTTGGGTTTATTTGAATGCCCACATAAATGTGGGCTCCCATGAATAATTCTCTAGCAAAGCATGTTAAATAACAACCCTTATTTACCATTACATAGACATGGATGGCCTCTAACTAAATGCAGATGCCAGTATGCACAGAGTATATTTATAATCTAATTAGTATATTTATATCTAATCTAGATATGGAGCTTGCCCATATTTTCAATACTTATTTATGTATGAAAGCAAACTAAATTTGATTTTCTCCTTCTAATCCAAAATTGTGTATGTCCATGTGCATACCCACCTCAATCTCCCGTTTTCACGATTATTTATTATTGGTGTTACAGCAGTGCTTAGACTCCAGTTGAAATTAGGACCCCATTGTAAGTGCTGTACACATTCACATAATAAAAAGCAGGGCTTGCCCAGAAAGCTCACAATCTACATAGGTAAGACAGACAAAGGTGGGAGAAAATCTTGTTAGGGTAGCATTATTCCCATTTTACAGATTGCGGGGGGAGGGAATGAGGCATAGACAGGTGAAATGTCTTGCCCAAGATTACACTAGAAGTCTATGGCAGATCCATGAATTGTAGTTGAGACCCATCCTGGGGCTTAACCACAAAAGCACCCTTTTTTGACCCACTGGAATGTAATATTTTATTTTTAATTAAAAGAATATTAAGGTTGCAAAGTCAAGCACCCACAAGTTAGGAAACACCAGAATCAAGGTTTCCCGAGCAACTGTAATTCTACCTCAGTGCATATGTACTGGGATACAGATTTTAATTACACAGTCACATACTATTGGTTTTTAAAGGATCCCTTAATTATGGGCTCATGCTGAGACAACAGAGTGGAGGAAAGATGCATATTTTGTCCCAATGGCCACAGTTGCTCTTTCCAGAGGTTATTGCTGTGCCCAAAGATTTACTTTTTTGCTAGCATGATTAAAGGCCTTTACTTATATTTAACTGATTCTAAAGGCAGCCCTAGAAATTAGGACTTGTTTTTAAAAAAAATTCTTTTCAATCTCTAACAGCGTTGTCTTAGTTACAGCTTGGGAACTTGGGAACTGTGCTAGTGAAAATTGATTACTCAGACATGTGTGACTATGAGTCATCAGAGGGCTTGAAAAATAAGATGCCTGAGCTTTTTCTGCATGATTCCTTTCTTTATTTTTTAACTTGCTCTTGGACAACACAGTAACTTGATTGTGCAATGGCCTTAGGCAAAAGAACAGGATACACTTTTATACCTATACATGAGATGATGTACTGGATTGTAGGTTAAAGATTCAACCAGAAACAAGGCCTTTGCCCATTTGCCCAGAGTGCAAATATTAAATTGTCATTCCCTCTTGAGAATTCCACTTTCCTAGGAACACAGGAAGTGCCAGACTGGATCAGACCCAAGATCCACCTGGTTCAGTATCCTGTTTCGGACAGTGGCCAGCATCAGGTGCTCTGAGTTCAAGTTCAGGAAACCCGGCATTAGGCAATTATTGAATAATTTACCGTTAAGGTAATTATTCCTAAGCCAAACTCTAACTGATAGGGCTTATGACCTGGGACATGAGGACTTATCCTTGCCAAACTACTATTACTTTTTTCTCTCCCTACTAATATAATTCAGGATTTTTCATTATTTATGTAAATGTCCAATCCTTTTTAAATATCTTATTAATTTTGAAAAATGTTGTCAATTTTAAATGTCTACTTTACAGGTGCTGCCACAGTTAGTGGGCCAACTGTACCTCTGACCTCTCCTGGTGTCCTTGAGTGTCCCTTCTCCCAGGTTTCAGGCCTCCAGTCATCCCCTGGCTCCAGCTGGAATCCTATAGGGACCTGCGTGACAGTCTCCTTGTACTAATAGTGATTTACCTCAGCAGGTCTGACTTAGGCTCAGACCCTGCAGTTCTCTTCCCTCTAGGGCAATGACCATGGTAAGCAGTGGCCAAACAGCCTTCATAAAGCAAAGTATCATTTATTTAGGACAAAAAACATTGCAGAGAGAGCCTGTCTTACAAACAATAAACATGCCTGTACACATTCTTGCTTACCAATACTTTAAGTATTTATCCACAGTGGAACTGTCATTGGGTCAGAGAACGAGAGGAATGACTCTGTAGTCCAGAGGTTAGGGGATTCACTTGGGAGGTGGGAGACCTCTGGTCCAGTTGCCATGCTCCAATCACTGTTTTATTATTTATCCACAATGGAACAGCTTCAACAGGAAAGAGTAAGGGAGCCTCACATCAGAATACCCCATAGCCAATGGTTAGAGCACTCACATCCTTTCTCCCTCTCAGGAGAATAGGGGAATTGAACTTGGGTCTCCTCCATTCCTGGCGCATACTCTAACCACTGCCCTAAACGTTATAAAGGGGGCAACAACACTGCCTCTTCCAGCTGGATTTTGAACTGGACCCGATCTGGTATGCAGCCTCTGAGCATGCCTACTGTATCAGGACCTGCATGCAACATGGGTGACTGAACACCTATCCTCTGAGTTTGTGAATCGCTCTGCAGCTTAGGTGGGAGAGAGGTGTTCAGACAGCTAGAGTGAGGCAACAGTGCATGTGCACAGAGGCTAGAGACTAGGAAATTCTTACCCAAAAACCTAGGTGCTGAGGAAGTTTAGCATCTACAGGGTTTGGCAGGAGTTTGTTGGAGCCAAAACTGGGACCCAGAAACTTAAATCTGTGAGTTTAAGCACCTAGGGACCTTTGTGGATCTCATTGACAATCCATATACAGGTCTGTCTTATCTTACGCTGGGGTTACGTTCCGCGGTTAGCGCGTATAGTCGAAATCCCATTGACTTTAATGGCGGGCGGAATCGCCCGCACTACAGAAATTGCTTTTTTTCTCTTTTTTCTCTTTTTTGTGTGTGTGTTTTTGCTGACCGCGCAAAGCCGAAATCGTGCACGTTAAATACGCGTAAGATAAGACAGACCTGTAGACTCTTCTGCAGAGCCTCTATCTGTGTCAGATTGTCTCCCTGTCACAGCTCACTGACAGCACCCTGGACAGCCCCTGGTGACTCATCCCATCCTTCACAGGGACACTTTTCAACTCTTTATAGACCTCTGGTCTCTAGCCTGGCAGTACAGCTGTGTCACTTTGGCCTAGAAGGATGCCATTGTCTTTCAAGTGTGTGCATGGGTGTTCTTACCTCGGAAGCCAATGTGTCACATTCCTGTATAGACTCCATTGCATACGAACACTATAAGCAAATAAGAGACATTCCATTATTCTCAGGATAAAATAACCCCACAGAGGAAATTATAATAATCCACCATAGTTATACAGTAACTTTACTTCAATGACCAAGTCACATACAATGTTCATAAAATGGTTACATCTCAGTATTCATAACACTATTACATATGAGTTCCATGCCTATTCCAGGTACTACGCCCTCAATCTAAGGACTTGTCTACACAGAGTAGTAGAGCATATTAGAGAGATGTAATTTGTAGAGCGCTCTAATGTACTGCACTCCAACTGTCCTGGGCAGACCTTGCAAGTGTGAACTAAAAAGTACCTAGTTTCAAACAGGACTACATTAACATGAACGAGGTATCATTTGTAACTCTCACTAGCAGAAGTTGGTCTAATAAAGATATTACCTCACCCACATTGTCTCTCTCTAAAATTGATATGTAAACACTTAACTAAATGGCTTGCTATTCAGGGGTGATAAATCCCCATAGCTCCCACTTCTTTCTTTCATAGCATCATAGAAGGACTGGAAGGGACCTTGAGAGGTCATCTAGTCCAGTCCCCTGCACTTATGGCAGGACTAAGTATTATCTAGATCATCCCTGACAGGTGTTTGTCCAACCTGATCTTAAAAATCCCCAATGATGGAGATTCCATATTGCCCTCCCTGTGCAATTTACTCCAGTGCTTAACCACCCTGACAGTTAGGAAGTTTTTCCTAATGTCCAACCTAAACTTCCCTTGCTGCAATTTAAGCCCATTGCTTCTTGTCCTATCCTCAGAGATTAAGGAGAACAATTTTTCTCCCTCGTCCTGTAACAACCTTTTATGTACTTTAAAACGGTTATCATGTCCCCTCTCAGTCTTCTCGTCTCCAGACTAAACAAACCCAGTTTTTTCAATCTTACCTCATAGGTCATGTTTTATAGACCTTTAATCATTTTTGTTGCTCTTCTCTGGACTTTCTCCAATTTGTCCACATCTTTCCTGAAATGTAGCACCCGGAACTGAACACAATACTCCAGTTGAGGACTAGTCAGCATGGAGTAGAGTGGAAGAATTACTTCTCGTGTCTTGATTACAACACTCCTGCTAATACATCCTAGCAAGATGTTGGCTGCTTTTTTTTTTTTTTTTTGCAACAGTGTTACACTGATACATATTTAGCTTGTGGTCCACTATTAGCCCCAGATCCCTTTCTGCTGTATTCCTTCCTAGGCGGTCATTTCCCATTTTGTATGTGTGCACCTGATTGTTCCTCCCTAAGTGGAGTACTTTGCATTTGTCCTTATTGAATTTCATCCTATTCACTTCAGACCATTTCTCCAGTTTGTCCAGATCATTTTGAATTTTAATCCTATCCTCCAAAGCACTTGCAACCCCTCCCAGCTTGGTATCGTCTGCAAACTTTATAAGTGTATTTTCTATGCCATTATTTAAATCACTGATGAAGATATTGAACGGAACCAGACTCAGAACTGATTCCTGCGGGACCTCACTTGATATGCCCTTCCAGCTTGATTTTTAATCACTGATAACTATTCTCGGGGAATGGTTTTCCAATCAGTAGCTCCATCTAGGTCATATTTCCCTAGTTTGTTTATGAGACGGTCATGTGAGACAGTGTCAAAAACCTTACTGAAGTCAAGATATACCACATCTACCACTTTCCCGCCCCTCTCCCACATCCACAAGGCTTGTTACCCTGTCAAAGAAAGCTATTAGGTTGGTTTGACACTATTTGTTCTTGACAAATCCATGCTGACTGTAATCACCTTATTATCTTTTAGGTGTTTGCAAATTGATTGCTTAATTGTTTGCTCCATTATCTTTCTGGTTACTCAAGTTAAGCTGACTGGTCTGTAGTTCCCTGGGTTGTCTTTATTCCCCTTTTTATAGATGGGCACTATATTTGCCCTTTTGCAGTCCTCTTGAATCTCTTCCATCTTCCTTGACTTTTCAAAGATAATCGCTAATGGCTCAGATATCTTCTCAGTTAACTCCTTGAGTATTCTAGGATGTATTTCATCAGGCCTTGGTGACTTGAAGACATATTACTTGTCTAAGTAACTTTTAACTTGTTAAAAGCAGCAAAGAATCCTGTGGCACCTTATAGACTAACAGAGGTTTTGCAGCATGAGCTTTCGTGGGTGAATACCCACTTCTTCGGATGCATCCGAAGAAGTGGGTATTCACCCACGAAAGCTCATGCTGCAAAACCTCTGTTAGTCTATAAGGTGCCACAGGATTCTTTGCTGCTTTTAACAAGTTAAAAGTTACTTAGACAAGTAATATGTCTTCAAGTCACCAAGGCCTGATGAAATACATCCTAGAATACTCAAGGAGTTAACTGAGAAGATATCTGAGCCATTAGCGATTATCTTTGAAAAGTCANTGTTCTTTCCCTATTTTAGCCTCTGATCGTACCTCATTTTTACTGGCATTCACTATGTTAGACATCAAGTCACTACTAAACTTTTTGCTAAGAGACATGATTAGCAATATTCAATTAACAAATTTCACTTGCTCATCATACTGGGAGATCTACAAATCAATGTCCAGTAGCCTTTTGACAACATTCATTGTGTTACATGCTATTGGTTAACAGGAGTGCCATAGGAAGGTTGAGCTCCCACTGAAGTCAGATTTTTAGTTGTTGAGGTCAGTGCAAGCTACAGGTGCTCAGCACCTGCAAAAACCAAGCCACCTGCCTAGATGCCCAAATATGGTTGTCAATCCCTCTTGTTAGTAGCCCAAGTTCAAAAATTTGGTTCTTAGTGGCTTGCCCCAGGACAAGTAGCATTTCAGTAACAGTCTCTGCTGAGCTGGTAGTGTCTAGTCCCAGGATTAATTTCCAGGATCAAGCTGCCTCTCTAGACAAGCACTGCTTAGAATAAAGATTTTATTTTCCTCTATTGGTCTGATCATAATCTTGATTAAATTAAGTAAGACTCTGTTTTCCCTGCACGTAGGTGACCTTAAAACTCTCTACCTCTCATAGGCTTTTCTTTTATAACTACACAAAATCAGCATTCAGAAACTGTACAGATACCTAGGATGTACTAAGCTATGTAAGGAGGGTGTGTATCTTAGAACTGGGACAGGGAAAGCATGGAAAGGGTTGTGATTTAAGTTAGTCCCCCAGTTATGTGCCATTACTCGTCCCCAGCATGCTGGGGACATCAGCTTCCTTTTCAGACCTCACTTCTTGCTCTCCTTAGGTTAGCTGTGCACTACAAGTGTATTGGTGTTGCTTTCATCTCCATGGGGAAGGGAAATGCTTTTACAGTTCAAGAATAACTAACCGACAAGGGATGTCAGAATGGCCTGTGACCCAGTTGTCTGAGAGTCCGCCCCTCACCCTATACCTTGTAGTGTCAGTGAACATCAGCTGAGATTCTCGCTGTCACTGGTAGTGAACTCTCTAGGATTGGTGGCAGAGCTTGCTTAGAAGAAAGGGCCCCAGTTTGGCATTCACAGCCTGCCAGACCACTAGTTTGATGGTCTTGTGGACATAATGCATGCTGGACTGATTTTATTTAGCTTTTGATGGATTTGTATTTTGGTTTGTTAATTCCATTTCCTTTGCCTGTCAGTGTTTTCAATGGCACAAACAGTGGTGATTTAACTTGTGCTACCTACTGTGGGTGGTTTATATAGTGGGATTATGAAGAAAGGCTAAAAAACCTGGGCATGTTTAGTCTTGAGAAAAGAAGATTGAGGTGGGGCCTGATAAGTCTTCAAATAAGTTAAGGGCTGTTATAAAGAGGATGGTGATCAGTGGACATGGAGAACAATTGAAGTCAGGACAAGAGGAAATTGGCTTAATCTGCAGCAAGGGAGTTTTAGGTTAGATATTAGGAAGAGCTTTCTAACTATAAGGATAGTTAGGTACTGGACCAGGCTTCCAAGGGAGGTTGTCGAATCCCCAGCACTGGAGGTTTTTAAGAATTGGTTAGACTAACATCTATCAGGGCAACAAATTGGCAACAAAATGGCAAATGAAATTTAATGTGGATAAATGTAAAGTAATGCGCATTGGAAAAAATAACCCCAACTATACATACAACATGATGGGGGCTAATTTAGCTACAACGAGTCAGGAAAAAGATCTTGGCGTCATTGTGGATAGTTCTCTAAAGATGTCCACGCAGTGTGCAGAGGCGGTCAAAAAAGCAAACAGGATGTTAGGAATCATTAAAAAGGGGATAGAGAATAAGACAGAGAATATATTATTGCCCTTATATAAATCCATGGTACGCCCACATCTCGAATACTGTGTACAGATGTGGTCTCCTCACCTCAAAAAGGATATTCTAGCACTAGAAAAGGTTCAGAAAAGGGCAACTAAAATGATTAGGGGTTTAGAGAGGGTCCCATACGAGGAGAGATTAGAGAGGCTGGGACTCTTCGGCTTGGAAAAGAGAAGACTAAGGGGGGACATGATAGAGGTATATAAAATCATGAGTGATGTTGAGAAAGTGGATAAGGAAAAGTTATTTACTTATTCCCATAATACAAGAACTAGGGGTCACCAAATGAAATTAATAGGCAGCAGGTTTAAAACAAATAAAAGGAAGTTCTTCTTCACGCAGCGCACAGTCAACTTGTGGAACTCCTTACCTGAGGAGGTTGTGAAGGCTAGGACTATAACAATGTTTAAAAGGGGACTGGATAAATTCATGGTGGCTAAGTCCATAAATGGCTATTAGCCAGGATGGGTAAGAATGGTGTTCCTAGCCTCTGTTCGTCAGAGGATGGAGATGGATGGCAGGAGAGAGATCACTTGATCATTTCCTGTTAGGTTCACTCCCTCTGGGGTACCTGGCATTGGCCACTGTCGGTAGACAGATACTGGGCTAGATGGACCTTTGGTCTGACCCGGTACGGCCTTTCTTATGTTCTTATGTTCTTAGGGATGGTCAAGGTCTACTTGGTCCTTCCTCAGTGCAGGTGACTGGACTAGATTACTTCTCAAGGTCCCTTCCAGTCATATGTTTCTATGATTCTATCATAAGCTTTTACTTTTTGGACATTTTGTGGGCATTTTGTGAATTACTAAATTAAATAAGAGAGTCTTTTTGAAGGACTATAAAAAGAAGCCTTTCCATTTCCTCTTAACCAGTTTCAGGGTGTAACAGGCTGGCTTGTCCCTTTAATCACCTGTGCAGAGATCAGCTGATTCCCCTTTAAAGAGCAGCTGGAAGCTGCAGAGAGAAAATCTCCAGGGAAACCAGAGTGGGGATGGAGAGAAACAGAGCAAGAGTATAGAAGGTGCTAGGAATGAGTAGGCTCCAGCAGAGAAACCTGGGACTTGTGAAGTCAGACTACAGGAAGGAAAGGCCTGGGGGCTGACCTGATAAGAAGGTAACTAGACAGACTTGAGGAGAGACTTGAGAACTTTGTTTTGAAAGTTAATTTAATAAACCAGAACTCATGAAGTGGTATGAGTGGACAAAAGTTTCTGTGAGTTATTGAAGAAGAAACCCCTTGAAGGAGGAAATTGACGAAGGGCCCGCTTGTAGGGCCACTTGGAGGTCATGGGGGGCACCCTGGGGAAGGCTACACTACCACACAGGGCCATGGTATATTTTAGGAGAAAGGACTTAAAGGGATAAGTGAATTGTCATGAAGATCATTAGGACTCCATTGGCATCAGAAAAACTACTGGAGGAGGATGGGTTGATTTTCTTCACATAACAATCTCCTTATTAATATTTTTATTACAGCAATACCTAGATGTTCCAACAAAGACTGAGGCCCCATTGTGCTAGGCACAGTACACACAAGTATAGTAAAAGACAAGCCCTGCCCCAAGTGGCTTAGTCTAACTGGACAAGACAAGGAAAGGGTGGGAGAAAAGAAGTGTCATCATCCCTACATTACAGATAGGCACAGAGAAGTTAAATGACTTGCCCAAGGCACACAGGAAGTTGGTAGCAGAGCCAGGAATTGAACCCAGCTCTGTAGAGTCCCAGTTCAACATTTTAACCACAACTTAATCCTTTGCCTCCAGATAATCTTCCTGCTCAAAAGATACGGGTGGTTTTTAATAATCAAAGCATATGAAATGAAGTTAAACCTGGCCCCACAACTCTTTTGTATTGCATAACTGCAATTCTATAACAAGATCATTAGTTATTTTATAGTTCAGTCTACGTTTTACATTGCTGTCACCTTAAAAGGATGCTGAGCTGATAAAATTTGTGCCAGTTCCAACCACAGGCTCTGCAAAGCATTGCAAATTGACTATGTAGATTTTTTTAGAACCCTACAGTATCCTATCTGATCCCATTAACCATACAAGAGTAGCCAACACTTTTTAGCTGACAGCATGGCTCTTTCAGAGTTCTTAAAACTCCTAGGACACTGGTAAGTGAAGTGGATAGTGAAGTGAAATTGCAAAAAAATCCTGCTGTTCCCAGATGACCTGACCTCTGACTGTCATCTTGATCTTGTCAAATCGTATTTATTTAATTTAAAGTAATACTGCTGTAAACATACAATTAAGAATTTCTAATAAGTGGTAATACATGGTGTATTTTCAGTATTTAGAAATTACATCATCCTGTATGTATCAAAAGAAAGATTGACAAGTAGCCCTAAAATAGCTATGGCGTGAATTCTCTTACTAGAACCGTATGAAAAGAACACCAGAAAATACAGATACAGTGGGGAAGGAAATGATCAGTGAAGGATAGTCAGATATTTAAAAATGATGGAATGACTTGATTACAAATTTTATTATACTTAGCTACTGATCATATTATACCTTAGTGTAAATAACTTTTCATTGTACTCGTAAATCAACCCTGTGTAAAAATGAAGTCTTTTGAGATATTTTAAATTAGTCTTTAAAATGACCCTGCTCAGAAATGTTCACATTGCAGGATAATAGAGCTATGTGTGAAATGAGATGCATTCAAGGAAAATGAGAGATAATGACCATGGCTCACTTAGATAAATCCATGTTTAAAACCATAGACAGCGATATGCTCATACTAAATGTAGCTTGACAATGAAATCAGCCATGGTCCACTGTGTGAAGAACATACTTGTTAGACAGAACATCAATCAAAAAATGACTTCATTTTCAAAATGCTGCTGAATAAGAGAAAAACAACAGACACGGCATATCTGTCGTGTCAAGTCAGTGTTTATTATTGTATTCTAAAATGGCACAGTCAAAATTTGGATCATATCTTATGAGACAACAGAGCATGTCCTGGAATGAGTTCTGTGGTACTTGCTCAGTTCTTCCTCAACTTGATTTATCTGATAGTACTGTCTGACGTGACAGCAGGGATTGTCCCCTGGTCAGTATTGCACTTTAGAATCCAAACATGCTGAATGATTCTGAAATAGTTTTGCCACTATATTAAATGGTTTGAGTGGTGATCACACCTGGCTTATGTGGAAGGAAAACCAGTTTACTCCTCCAGTGTTATGCGCAACTGCCGATGTAAGCAAGGTCTGAAGGAGCTCTCCCCTGACAACTAGTGATGAACTGGCGAGAAAAGACTTCAAGACCAGACTGTATTTACATGAACACACCTAGTCTGCCTAGGTATCCAACAGACAGAGCTGTGTTGCCCAAATGATCAGCTTTGGATGGTGCTGGGATACAAATCACTTGAGTATTGAATGCACAGATAATTAAATGTTGTTACCCTTATTGTACGAGTAAAGGGCAGTAGAACTATACTTAGCCTGTCCTGATTGAGGGGGGTCAACCTGAACTGAACTCTCTCTAAGCAGGGGGTTTGGATGCCAGATCCCAGTGAAGAGTGAGAGGAGGTGGGGAAAGGGGTTCCTGCCTGGCGGTGTAGGCTCTGCCGAAGAGTCCTAGGCACCATTTAACCTGCCCCTCCACCATTTAAAGACAGAGCTAATTAGGTTCCATTGAGAGTCTTTTGTTTGGTTAAGTAATCACTACAGCTGCAATCACCGATAATCAGGTCTAAGGGCTGCTTACATCTGCTGTGGGACAGCAGTTTCTGCAGAAGAGACTGCCCAGCCTGCATTAGATGTGAGGTTCCCCCACTGAGAACTGAAATCAATGACAGCTGAAATCACTGACAGCTGGGTGAAACCTCAAAAGACCAACTTGCAGAGGTCACACTAGAGAGGCAGGTGGCAGCAGAAGGTGATGGCGCAGGACCATCAGTGACAGAGCAGATGGCACAATGGCATGAACGGTTGCACAAGCCACAGCAGCGGAGTGAATGATGGCATGGCAGCAGGCAACGACACAGAGTGAACAGCAGCAACTGTGAGCCAGTTGCTGCAGCATCTGTGAAGGCATTGCTGGACGTTTCTTCCCCCCTCCGGGTGGGAGGTGAACTTGTGAACGCAACTCTGAACTCTGCTGTCCTTGGTCAGCGAAGACCCAGCTGTGAGTGGGATGTGGCAGAGGGAAAGGAGTGGCATGTTAAAGGGATATTTCTTTGTTG
This sequence comes from Platysternon megacephalum, assembly GCA_003942145.1. NCBI lineage: Eukaryota > Metazoa > Chordata > Testudines > Platysternidae > Platysternon > Platysternon megacephalum. Next base: position 8,705,332 of record QXTE01000043.1, read on the forward strand.
GACTTTCACACCGCAAGATGAGAAACGGAGGCAAGGACACTGCCCAATGTAGTCTGGGGTGGAAGTATTGCTCATGGTCAGATGTGTTCCTCAGGGATCGGTTTTGGGACCAATCTTATTTAATCTTTTTATTACTGAACTTGGCACAAAAAGTGGGAATGTGCTAATAAAGTTTGCAGATGACACAAAGCTGGGAGGTATTGCTAATACAGAGAAGGACTGGGATATCATACAGGAAGATCTGGATGACCTTGTAAACTGGAGTAATAGTAATAGGATGAAATTTAATAGTGAAAAGTGCAAGGTCATGCATTTAGGGATTAATAACAAGAATTTTGGTTATAAATTGGGGACACATCAGTTGGAAGTAACAGAGGAGGAGAAGGACCTCGGAGTATTGGTTGATCACAGGATGACTATGAGCCGCCAATGTGATATGGCCGTTAAAAAAGCTAATGCGGTCTTGGGATGCATCAGGCGAGGTATTTCCAGTAAAGATAAGGAGGTGTTAGTACCGTTATACAAGGCACTGGTGAGACCTCATCTGGAATATTGTGTGCAGTTCTGGTCTCCCATGTTTAAGAAGGATGAATTCAAACTGGAACAGGTACAGAGAAGGGCTACTAGGATGATCCGAGGAATGGAAAACCTGTCTTATGAAAGGAGACTCAAAGAGCTTGGCTTGTTTAGCCTAACCAAAAGAAGGCTGAGGGGAGATATGATTGCTCTTTATAAATATATCAGAGGGATAAATATCAGGGAGGGAGAGGAATTATTTAAGCTTAGTACCAATGTGGACACAAGAACAAATGGATATAAACTGGACATTAGGAAGTTTAGACTTGAAATTAGACGAAGGTTTCTAACCATTAGAGGAGTGAAGTTCTGGAACAGCCTTCCAAGAGGAGTAGTGGGGGCAAAAGACATATCTGGCTTCAAGACTAAGCTTGATAAGTTTATGGAGGGGATGGTATGATGGAATAGCCTAATTTTGGCAATTAATTGATCTTTGATTATTAGCAGGTAAATATGCCCAGTGGTCTGTGATGGGATATTAGATGGGGTGGGACCTGAGTTACTACAGAGAATTCTTTCCTGGGTGCTGGCTGGTGAGTCTTGCCCACATGCTCAGGGTTTAACTGATCGCCATATTTGGGGTTGGGAAGGAATTTTCCTCCAGGGCAGATTGGCGGAGGCCCTGGAGGTTTTTCGCCTTCCCCTGCAGCGTGGGGCACGGGTCACTTGCTGGAGGATTCTCTGCACCTTGAGATCTTTAAACCACGATTTGAGGACTTCAATAACTCGGGCATAGGTTAGGGGTTTGTTACGGGAGTGGGTGGGTGAGATTCTGTGGCCTGCATTGTGCAGGAGGTCAGACTAGATGATCATAATGGTCCCTTCTGACCTTAAAGTCTATGAGTCTAGAGTAAGCAGAATCCTCATATCCTCCCATCCTCTTAATTTCTGAGTCACCTTTGAAACACTTTTTCACTGTTACTTGCATCTAAATTCTGTACTACCACTAGGCGCTTCAGTACTGCATCTCATCATCAAAGCTTTCTAACAATTGGTTACTAAATTCACCAATGGGAATGCCAACTCCTTTCTTCCTATTTGAGAGATCATGGGCAACTAAATTAAACAGCAAAGTAGCTTTAGGTTAGTGAGACTATGATAGTGTTGTTTACCTATTGACAGTAGTACAGAACAATCTACGATAGAAGCTTCTATCAGCCATCAGCAATAAATTTGGCTTACGACAATGCAGTTAAACATAACAACACTCTCCTGTTTTTAAGGGAAGGGCTGAAGCAAGAATAAACGACAAGTGTGACAGCTACAATAAACGATAAGTCACATGAATGACTGATCTTGAACTATAGAACTTTCTGCAACAGGAACTATGAACTGCCACAAGCATTCCTGTCCAAGGCCACCTTGCCTGCTCAGAGAAGACTATCACATGTTAAGTTATTCAAAATAAGATTTGTTTAAAAAGAAATCTACATGCACTACACATGCATTTTCCCACTTAGGTAGGGAATGGAGAGGAACAGCACATGATAGATATGAGTTTCCTTTAATTTTCTTATTCTGAAAGGCATTCATCTGCTGTGGTAATAGATGTAATATGTGAAACTGAATAGAATGAAGTTTAGAAATAGCTGCAGATTAAGTGAAGATTCATTCTCATAAATTAGATTCTTTTGAAGACCCTGACATTGGCAGATTTGTATGAGAGTTGCTGACTGAGGGGAAAAGCATAACTGACTACTGAGTAAAGCTACACTGAGCAGTTGATACAGCAGATCTATGCCGAGCAAGGGAGTTGAGGTATAGATGTTCATCCAGAAGCTGTCTCTATTTTAAATTGACTAAATTATTCTAGTTCACAACTGCAACAAATCATCAGACACAAAAATTATGACCAACTAATGGAATACAGGAGAGACTTTAAAGCATGGCCAACAATAGTCACAAGTTTATATAAATCCCTGGCAATGACTGTAAGCAAGTCATGTAGAGGAAATGGATTTGAATGTGAATTTGGATCCTCTGAAGGTACAAAAGGACAGCCTCGTAAAAAGGTCATGAACATTTGCAAACACAGGTACAAATCTGCTTGTCCACCGCTTCTTACAATGCTCATGCTGAAAAGATATTTTACTCAGTTGTCAATATTTGTGGGTTGTTTTTTTTCGTTTGTTTTTTTTGTGTGGGGCAGTGGGTATTTGCAAGGCTGTGTTAAAATGATTCAATAAAAGTCATGCAATTTATTACAAACCATGCTATCAGGTCAAGTTATTCAATTACTGGACTGGATTGCAATCTTCAGAAATCAATCAGACATCTTTATTGTAAGTTTCATATGCCATAGAGAAAGTTCATGCTTCAGTATTGTTGTACAAAAAAAATACAGGCCACTTACCTTAGGGACACTTCAGACCTGATCAGCTGTTCTCCATGTTCTAGCTGTTGTATATATTTTTAGTCTCAAAACACTTGATGAAGGAGGGTGAATACAATTGTCTTCATTTTACAGATGGAGAAAGTGAGGTACAGAGAACATGAGTGACTTACTCAGTGGCAAAGCTAAGATGAGAACCCAAATGTCCTGGCTCTGAGTCCAGGAACTCTATCCAGTAGATCACTTTGCCACACGATGAACCCAAGGGGGCAAGTGAAAGGAAAGTCCTTAAGTTTCAGTACAGCACTAAAACTAGGGTGACTATGTTGAATACACGACAACTGGTAAAATTACTCGAGTTCAATGGCAATCAATTAGAACTATGAAGTACAAATATTCAAATTGACTGAACCCCTGTTGAAAAGAAATACTGCGTAGTTGGATTCTTTTTATTTACCTTCTTACCTTTAAAGCTTTAGGCTTCATACAGGGAGGGGTGACACACACACCCCTACCCCCACAGACGGGGAGTCGTCACACACACACACACACACACCCTGTACACCTCTCTCACACAGTGGGGGTGACTGACCAGACCCTCTCTGCCTGGCAAGCTCTGCCCTTCATACCTGGCTGGGCCCCAGGGACAGACCCGCCTCTCCCGATATCTGGCGCTATGTCTTCCTGAGGCAATGGGTGGGGGGAACACCCAGGGTCACATGCCCCTCTCCCCAGATTTCTGCCAGGGTTCACACCAGAATGTGGCCAGCAGCAGCCTTTTGGCACTGTGCGGGAGGGAAGGGACAGGAGCTGCTTCCAGCTGGAGGGGAGGAGGGGGAGGGGAAGGGATGACCTGGCCATGTCTTTGCAGAGCTCATCTGTTCTTCTTCCCCTCCCCTCCCCGCAGCTGCAAGCAGCTCGTCCCTTCCTGCCTGCACAGTGTCAAAAGGCAGCTAACACCTCCAGGCTGCTGCTGGCCACTGACATAACCCAGCCGTCTCCTGTCCCCCAGCTTCAGTGTGGGCAGGATGGGGTTAAGCCCGAAGGATGCATTGTGCACCAGGGCCCAGGGAACCGGGCCAGAGACGTGGTTCAGCAGGGGAGGCTGCCTAGAGGATGGAGCAGCCCTGGGCTCCCTGGGGGCCAGGACCCAAGGCGCGGGTGTGTGAAGAGGGTGCTAAGCACCTGCCCAGAGGGCTGCTTGTGGAGCCTGTAGGTTTGGGGCGTGAACAGGCTGGAGATCACTTACACACACTCCAGAGCTTAGCTGAGGGGCGGAGAAGCTTCCCCGTACCAGCGCTGTGCGGGGCTTTGGCACATGCAGGGCTCAGTTCCTCCTGATCAGCACCCCGGGCTAGAGGGGCTTGGGCTTTTCCAGGGCGGCAGCCCAGCCAGAGGCAGTGGGGGAAGGAAGAAGCCTGCCAGCCAGGCTGCTGGTGAGCTGAGCGCTCTGACCAGGGGCTGGTTCTCCACACAGCGCTGGGAGCGGGACGCGCCCCGCCGGTGAGGATATGGAGGAGTGGCATGGCTGGGGGGAGGGGGGGGGAAGGGGCAAAGCAGGGAGAGGACAACGACAGGGGAGCACATAAAGGGCCGATGAGTGGGCAGCAGAGGCGACACGTAACTGGCCACTGCCTGGAGCCTGCCTGCACTCACCAGCCACTGCAACTCACAGTGCGCCGCCAGCACCAGCCAGAAACGGGACAGGAGGCAGGGCCTTGCTGGCTGGGAGCCGGCACGTAGCAGGGGCTGCACTGATGGACCAGCAGGGGAGTGGCCGGCCCCGCACACTGCATCTTTGCTCCACCACCAGCTTTGCAAACCCACCCCCATCATCAGCCACTGGACCCTCCCCCCAAATCAACGCTAGTGGGAGGGTGGCTGGCGAGCAGGGATCTGGCCAGCAGCAGGACCCGCCAGTACTGATTTGCGGGGAGGGAGGAAAGAAAATATGAGACAATTTGCCCCTTTTAAAGAAAAAGTCGGGACACCTGCAGGAGGGCTTAAATATGGGATTGTCCCTTTAAAAACGGGACATCTGGTCACCCTAACTAAAACCCACATAAAATAAAAATATTTTATTTAACCAATGTATAAAGAATCACCCTTTCCAAAATTTGTAAACTGGTAAAAATTTAAACTATACCTCAGGCTAAACTGAAAACCACTAACAATAATCATCACTGACAGTGACAATATGTCAAAACAGCTGTGGGAATGTTTTTAATGACTTACTCTTGCCTCATAAATATGTTCAGAAAATATTCAATATAGAGACGAGTTATGTATGTATATTGTATATAAGCCATATTTCTCATTCTCTGCTCTTAATTACTAAGGACATTGTATAAAAACTGTATCTTTGTTCCTCTTTTCAGCTGTTTCTGCTGCTTAGTTCCCCTCATGAAGACATAATCCTCAGTTTTTCTAGCATGTGAAAAGATTGAAAACAAAGGAAGAAAAATGTAGCAAACAGATATAATATAGGCAGGATTGTTTTCCAGGATGTGAAAATGTCCTTTAAGGTTAGTTTGTTTAATGGTTACAAGCCCAGATCTTCAGTCTCCTAGGTGGTGTTTTGACCTCATTGCAAATTGAGGGCAGTGAGTATCTTGCAGGACGGGGCACTGTTAATGTGAAAGTACTGGACATCTTTGAACATTGAGTTTATTATTGAGTGTCTTAGTTCTGTTCTTAGTTTTTTGCTTTTTAAAGCTTATATGTTGTTTAGTTTTTTTCTTTCTTTACAAATTACTGCCAGGATTTTGCAATCATGAATACAGACTGCAGATAATACACTATTGGAGAGAATGTTTTGGTAAAGAGGGGCAAACAAAAAAACTGGCCCAACTAGGTGTTAATCAGCATAACAGAGACCACTAGTGAGAAGTGTATTCTCCAGATGAACCAGATCATCATAAGTATTGAGTTTGAAGTGGGGATAGGAAAGAATTGTGTCTGAGGTTGTTTTTGCAGGAGCACAGCATATTATATAACATTTTCATTTTATATTTTACACATTATGTATAATATTAAACATGTGGTATCATTTAATCCCATGGAAAGATTAGGTTCAATTCTTCTCTGATGGCAATTCATTTTAATCAAATTGATGGCACCCTACATAATATCCTTTGGAGGCCATTTATTTGTAGCACACTGACATTTACATGACACTTGCAGACTACAGTATTTGCACCTCCAAAATTCTTTTCATGACACCTATTGCTGGCATGTCAATAGAAGCTTTACCTGCTGCAATCAGCTTCTTGTGTAACTTTCTAGTAAAGATAGGATTTCTTTTAATATTACTGACAAATACAGCGTACATTGGATTCCATTACTCATCTGGCACCATAATGGGTACATTCAGACTTTCTATTCCCCAGATCTCTTTGAGTTTCACAATGGACAAATGTTATCAAAGCTGGTGTAGCTGAAAGGGAGAGAGCACTAAGTCAGAGAGGCAGGAAGAGACAGAGATATTTAGGGACAAGGACAAGAAGTTAAAATTTGATGTGACAAAAAAGCAAGAGCCAATAGGAGAGATTCAAAGTTGGGAGATGGGGTGCCATGGTCAGATCAGGTGAATAAGGTAATTTTAGAGGCAGTGTTTTGTGTAGCATGGAGTAAGCGGTGATGTAAGTGTCAGGGAAGCCAGAGAGGAGAAGATTGCAGTCATCAAGATGGGAGATAATCAGAATATGGACAAGAGTTTCAATTGTTGGGACAAAGAGAAAGGATCAGCTCTTTGATATATGATGGAAGAAGAAACATAAATATTTAGAAATGGCCTGGATATTAGGGGAGAATGAGAGGAAAGCGCTGAAGATGGCACCAAAGTTGGGTAAAATCAGAGAATGGTAATGGTGTCGATAGTAGCAAATGGAGAGGGAAAAGGAGAGGGTTTGGGTGGAAAAATAAGGAGTTTGGTGTTAGCCACATGAAGCTTCAATGGTTGAAGAGATTTCAGAGTGACAGGCTGAAATGTGGAACTAATCGAGGAACAGAGGAAAACAAGTTAGGAAAGAGGAGGTTCAGAATCAGTACAGAGCTGAAGGAAATTATACAGAAAGAGTTGCAAGAGACAGAAGAGCAAGATCACATAATCTCAAAAATAGTTTTTCCTGATTATAACTTTCTGGCAGAAAATAGTGAATTTTTACCAGTCATAAGGCTTTTGAACAATCTGTTCAGATTAATCATAGATGGTAGTTCTCATGGCCAAAATTTCTCATAAAAGACTGAAGTAACTTTCTGTGTATTGGATTTATTTAGCTTTCTTCCTTATTCAAGAATTATATATATTATCCTGTCTTATTAACGGTTGAAGACGTTTTGTATTTCTGGAGTGAGTTGATTCCTTGTTGGCAGAGAGAGAAACAAAAGACACAACAACCCTAGTCTATTTTATTCAAAAGTGTTTATATTCTTGAACAAAGAAAAGCAGCAACAAATCTTCAGCAACAATTTCCCACTCAGAACTCCAGCTAAATACCATTTTTAATACTGAGGTGAGTGTGTCTTGTAGATGGTCTCATGCCAAAAACTTGCTGAAATAAAATAGCAACTTCATTTTCTTACTGCCTCCGTCATATGTCTCTGTTTGTTAGAGACATATATACAAACATACCATTCAGTAGATTCCTCACCCTCTAAATGCTCATGCACACTTTCTTTTATTGCTAATGCAACTGTGTATGTGTTCTTTTAAAGTTCATAGATTGGTAATTCAACCTTACCTTAGTCAAAATAAAGTACAACTTTTCAGGATTATTACTCATTTACTGTATTTCTTACAAACATTGTATTTATAAATAACAATTTTTCTTCCCCAAAATCATTTTTCTTTATTGTACAGTGCACCTATCAATCAACTGGTATTAGGTCTGACTTTTTAAAATCTGACCTGTATTTTTGTGAAGCACAGTTTTATGTCTCCAGCTAACTGTGTATACAAGGGCTCGTATTTAGATGTAGAGCTGAGCAGAAAATGGAATTGGTATTTCTCCGGAAATTCTAATATTTTGCAATTTTGTTTTCATCTGGAATTTAAATGAAAAGTTCAAATTTTGATTTTTTTCTCAGAACAGAAATTCAGAAATTGTTATTCAGAAACAGCTGAATGACCTCATCAAAACATTCTATTTTGACAGTTTTGTTTCAATAATGTTGAAACTTTATATTATAATTAGAGCTGTCAATTAATCGCAGTTAACTCACACGATTAACTCAAAAATTAATCATGATTAAAAAATCAATCTCAATTAATCGCAGTTTAATCACACTGTTAAACAATAGAATACCAATTAAAATGTATTAAATATTTGGGATGTTTTTCTACATCTTCAAATGTATTGATTTCAATTACAAAACAGAATACAAAATACTCTGCTCCCTTTATATTATTATTGTTGATTACAAATATTTGCACTGTAAAAATGATAAACAAAAGAAATAGTATTTTTTAATTCATTTCATAGAAGTACTGTAGTGCAATCTCTTATTGTGAAAGTGCAACTTACAAATGTAGACTTTTTTTGTCACATAACGGCACTAAAAAAAAATATGTAAAACTTTAGTGCCTACAAGTCCACTCAGTCCTACTTCTTGTTCAGCCAATTGCTGAGACAAACAAGTTTGTTTACATTTATGGGAGATAATGCTGCTGGCTTGTTATTTACGTCACCTGAAAGTGAGAACAGGTATTTGCATGTCACTTTTGTAGACCGTGTTGCAAGGTATTTACGTGCCAGATATGCCCCATTCATATGCCCCTTCATGCTTCGGCCACCATTCCAGAGGACATGCTTCCATGCTGATGACACTTATTTAAAAAAAATGCATTAATTAAATTTGTGACTGAACTCCTTGGGGGGAGAATTGTATGTCTCCTGCTCTGTTTTATCTGCATTCTGCCATATATTTCATGTTATAGCAGTCTTGGATGATGACTCAGCACATGTTGTACGTTTTAAGAACACTTTCACTGCAGATTTGACAAAACGCAAAGAAGGTTCCAATGTGAAATTTCTAAAGATAGCTACAGCACTCGACCCAAGGTTTAAGAATCTGAAGTGCCATCCAAAACCTGAAAGGGATGAGGTGTGTAGCATGCTTTCAAAAGTCTTAATAGAGCAACACTCTGATGCAGAAACTACAGAACCCGAACCACCAAAAAAGAAAATCAACCTTCTGCTGGTGGCATCTGACTCAGATGATGAAAATGAACATGCATCGGTCCACTCTGCTTTGGATTGTTATTGAGCAGAACCTGTCATCAGCATGGACGCATGTCCTCTGGAATGGTGGATGAAGCGTGAAGGGGCATATGAATGTTTAGTGCATATGGCACATAAATATCTTTCAGCGCCGATGGCAACAGTGTCATGTGAATGCCTGTTCTCACTTTCAGCTGACATTCTTTGACAGGGTAACAGCCTTGTGGATAGGGGGGAAGTGGTAAACGTAGTATATCTTGATTTTAGTAATACTTTTGATACTGTCTCGCATTACCTTATCATAAACAAACTAGGGAAATGCAACCTAGATGGAGCTACTATAAGGTGGGTGCATAACTGGTTTGAAACTCATTCCCAGAGAGTAGTTATCAGTGGTTCACAGTCATGCTGGAAGGGCATAATGAGTGGGGTCCTGCAGGGATCAGTTCTGGGTCCGGTTCTGTTCAATATCTTCATCAATGATTTAGATAATGGCATAAAGAGTACACTTATAAAGTTTGCGGATGATACCAAGCTGGGAGGGGTTGCACGTGCTCTGAAGGATAGGATTATAATTCAAAATGATCTGGAGAAACTGGAGAAATGGTCTGAAGTAAATAGGATGAAATTCAATAAGGACAAATGCAAATACTCCACTTAGGAAGGAACAATCAGTTGCACACATACAAAATGGGAAATGACTGCCTAGGAAGGAGTACTGCGGAAAGGGATCTGGGGGTCATAGTGGACCACAACCTAAATATGAGTCAACACTGTAACACTACTGCAAAAAAAGCGAACATCATTCTGGGATGTATTTGCAGGAGTGTTGTAAGCAAGACACAAGAAGTAATTATTCCATTCTACTCCGCGCTGATGAGGCCTCAACTGGAGTATTGTGTCCAGTTCTGGGTGCCACATTTCAGGAAGGATGTGGACAAATTGGAGAGAGTCCAGAGAAGAGCAACAAAAATGATTAAAGGTCTAGAAAACATGACCTATGAAGGAAGATTGAAAAGATTGGGTTTGTTTAGTCTGGAAAAGAGAAGATTGAGAGAGGACACGATAACAGTTTTCAAATACATAACAGTTTGTGGAGGAGGAGGAGGGAGAAAAATTGTTTTTCTTAACCTCTGAGGATAGGACAAGAAGCAATGGGCTTAAATTGCAGCAAGGGAGGTTTAGGTTGGGCATTAGGAAAAACTTCCTTACTGTCAGGGTGGTTAAGCACTGGAATAAATTGCACAGGGAGGGCAATATGGAATCTCCATCATTGGGGATTTTTAAGAGCAGGTTAGACAAACACCTGTCAGGGATGGTCTAGATCAGGGGTCGGCAACCTTTCAGAAGTAGTGTGCCAAGTCTTCATTTATTCACTCTAATTTAAGGTTTCGCGTGCCAGTATTACATTTTAACGTTTTTAGAAGGTCTCTTTCTATAAGTCTATAATGTATAACTAAACTATTGTTGTATGTAAAGTAAATAAGGTTTTTAAAATGTTTAAGAAGCTTAATTTAAAATTAAATTAAAATGCAGAGCCCCCCGGACCGGTGGGCAGGACCCGGGCAGTGTGAGTGCCACTGAAAATCAGCTCGCGTGCTGCCTTCGGCACCCGTGCCATAGGTTGCCTACCCCTGGTCTAGATAATACCATGAGTGCAGGGGACTGGGCTAGATGACCTCTGGAGGACCTTTCCAGTCCTATGATTCTATGATTGTAAACAAGAGCAAATGTAAACAAACTTGTTTGTCTCAGCGATTGGCTGAATAAGAAGCAAGACTGAGTGGACTTTTAAGCTCTAAAGTTTTACATTGTGTTATTTTTGAATGCAGGGTTTTTTGTACATAATTCTACATTTGTAAGTTCAACTTTCATGAGAAAGAGATTGCACTACACCTTGTATTAGGTGAATTGAAATACTATTTATTTTGGTTTTTAGAGTGCAAATATTTGTAATAAAAATAAAGTGAGTATTGTACACTTTGTGTTCTGTGTTGTAATTGAAATCAATATATTTTAAAATTTAGAAAAATCCAAAAGTACTTCAATAAATTGTATTATATTATTTAACAGTGTGATTAATCTTACAATTATTTTTTTTAATTGCTTGACAGCCCAATTATAATATAATTGAAACAAAGTGAGAAAGTCAGAACTAAATACTCCATTTTGATTTCTGAATGTTTTGAAGTTTTTCCATCAAATAATGTGTTGAAATTGATACGTTTCTGTGAAACGTTTGGTTTTGATGAAATAACATTGTTTGATGGAAAACTGTGGCATCAACATTTTTTTCATCCATCTCTATTTAGATGCCTTCATTTATAGCCACAGTTCAATTGTGGGGGTAGAACTGTGACTACAAAAAAGAGGCGACCAGGCCATAGATGTCACTCAAGTCAGTCATAACTAACACAAACAAAATAACTCATCCATCAATAGCCTCTCCCCTCGCCTCCCCCGCTTCACAAGCAAAAGGTCAGCCACTGGGCAACTGTATAGATGCCTAGTGGTCCAGTTCCCTGTGTGGCCTGCAGAGGTGGTCCATTCTCTTCTCTGCCCAACTGCAGGCCAGTGAAGACAAAGGGAAATGGTTTGTAGAGGAACACTGCTGTCTAGTTCATCCCACCAGCACTCCCTCCAGAGGCTAGCAGGAATGCCTTCTCTCTGCCCTGGTGCTGTGGGGATTCTGCCCCAGAATCAGCTCCTCTTTCATCTCTTCCCCTTAACTAAGAAGTTAAGCCAGAGCAGCTTCAAGTCTAAATTTTCTCTAGTCCTGCCCCTCAACATGGTTACTCTTCTGCTTGTCTGTCCCACCCAATACAGGTGGCTGTAAGTAGGGAATGGAAGCATCTGGGACTCCATGTGTGGGTGTGGATGACCATCACTTCAATCCAGGCTATCTTAGAATCTCCCTATTTATCTCCTTTAAAAAAAATTTGCATGTACCCCTGTGTAACTTTCAGTTAGCTGTCTTTGTCAGTGACCTTCACTACTCCATGAGTACACACTCTTACGGGTATAAAGTAATTTAAATAAGCTGTCTGTTTCTCTCTGGAAATGTGGTGAAAGCAACTCATCAGGTTTCCATTGGCCTAAAAAATAGACACATCTGCTGCAGTTATCATCAGCTCATTGGAGGAGGAGCTGGGGGATCCATAGTTCACTGTCAGGATTATTATTTCCAGGAGAACAGCCCAGGGGGAATTAATAATGTAGAAAACTTCAGGGGATGTGTATTATCCAACCACCCAGAAAATCCAGTTTAATTTGTGTTACAGTTATTCACCGTAATTGTATAAACAGCCTATTAAAACCCCTAGGGCCCAATTCATTCCTCGGGAAACTGCACTGAGGTCAGTAGAGTTACAACAGGGATGAATTTGCTCTGTACTTTGTCATACTACCATACGGTGTGCAACAAGTTCTAAAAATGAGTTTATAATTAGAGGATCACATAATATGTGATCATGGAAAAAAAAGAAATGTATTATATTGACTTACAAATGTTGTAATTGACCAAGAAACCCTCCCATGGTAATCACAGAAGACAAAGAATATAATGGACCAAAAGAATGAAACCTAATAATAATGAAGGTTATCCTAACACAAACAAGGAAAATTCAGGCTCTTTTGTTACCATTTAGAGTCTAGTTCTTTAAATAGGATTTGGTACAATTTAGCAGCTTTCATAATATGTGTCCCAAAGTGCTTTGCAGAGCATTGTTAGATATTAGTAGTGCAATAACAACATAAGCAAATGAAGCAGCCATAATGCATACCTCTCTTGCTCCTTAGAAACTGTTTTAGTGAGAAAAGTAACCATTCCCAGGATAATGGGTTATCCCGTGCGATATGCAAATAATACCATAGGCTCTTTATAATTTGCTTGAATGGCCACTAGAAATGAAAAGAGAATCTGGACTGACAGATCAGTTGGAGAAGGGTACCAATAATGGTGCAGTTCTCAGAGTATACCATAGCACCAGTGTAAACTCTGGATATTTTCTTCTGAAATTCTTTAAATTTGCACATTGAGGTTGTAAATGTATTTATCTTTCTTTTATTTAGCAGTGTTCTTTTTGGTAACTATGTCATAAATAAAACATATTAGGGGATAGAAAGGATACCTTTATGAAATTGTACTCATCCTGTGACAGGTATTAACAGTTATGTGTGTGTTTACCAAGGAATGCGGCTACATGACCAGTAAAAGCTTCAGTGGCACGATTAGATTGCCAATGATGGACATGAACCAAACATCCAGGCAGATGGATGTTAAGGACCTAGCTAGAGATCAGGGGCAGCACTCGAGGAGGGAATTAACAAGGCTATAGCCACCTAAACATTTGCCTTAGCTCTCCTGTAGCTACCCTCCCAGCACAAAGGTCAAATGTTACACAGAAGTAAGGATGGCATGGTATGGCATTGCCCCCCTTACTTCTTTGCTGCTGCTGGCAGCGGCACGGTCTTCAGAACTAGGTGGTCAGAGAGCGGTGACTGCTGGCCAGGCACCCAGCTCGGAAGGCAGTGCTGCCACCAGCAGCACAGAACTGCAGATGTAAGGGTGGTGTGTGCTCACAAGATGTATAGCGCAGCTCCCCCAGTTTTATGTCTAGTCCACCTTACCCCACCCCCACCAGGAAGAGGTTGGCACGGCCCCTGCTAGAGATTGATCTGGGTGGGGCTCAATCTGCAAGAAAGCTACATCTTTTGGGGATTTGCCTTGTTGAAGTTGATGATGCTGTTTTCTTATGATGCCAAAGAACAAACATATTCAGATCTTTTGCTGAAATACTGACAGTGCTGTATATATCTCCTCTGAGCTGCAAATCTGCCAATACTCATACATGGTCAGTCAGAAAAACCAACCAACCAAAAACGTTAAACCTGCAAGTCAACTTGAAGAGTTTATGGAGTGGAAGACAACTGTCAGAATAATTATGGGCCTGATCTTTATCCCTTGCTAAGGTTTACACTGGTGGCTCTCAAACTTTTTTACTGGTGACCCCTTTCACATAGCAAGCCTCTGAGTGCGCCCCCCCTTATAAATTTAAAACACTTTTTTATATAGTTAGCACCATTATAAATGCTGGTGGCAAAGCAGGATTTGGGGTGGAGGTTGACAGCTCGCGACCCCCCCCCATGTAATAACCTCATGACCCCCTGAGGGGTCCCAACCCCCCAGTTTGAGAACCCATGGTTTACACTGAGGTAACTTCATTGCATTCAATGATGTTATTTCTGATTTTCATGTGTGTGAGAACAGAATCAGAAATTTAGCAAACAGCATCAGAAGTTAATTTATTAGATCATTCAATCACACACCAAATTCCTGTTGATTTAAATGGGTATTTGTCCCACAGGAATGCAAAAGGACTGGCTTCGTTAGGCAATATCACCATGTTCACTGCAGTATTGCAACTTCTCAAAGTTGTAAAGTTAGATTATTCCAGTTTACTTTACCTCTCACAAGACTACTATACTCTGCTGTATTACACATTCCAGAAATAATTATCTAGGGGTGTTATTCCCCGATCAAGCAGACATACCCATGCTAACTCTGATAGAACTAGAGTGCTACAAATATTAGAGTAGCTGCGGCAGGGTGAGCAGCAGAAGTGGCTAGCCGCTCCATGTACAATCCTGTCTGAAACCCTAGGTGCATATTTAGGCAGCTAGCCCATACAGCACTTGTACTGTCATACCTACATGTCTATTTTTAGTAAACTTTCTCACTCAGAGCTAGCACGGGTATGTCTACATGAGCTGGAAATTATACCTTACAGCTCCAGTGTAGACATACCAATAGAGTGAGCAGACATGCCAAACCCGCAAAAAAAAACCCACAGAAATTGGGCTTGTTTTTGGCTTAATTGGCTTGTGAGTTGCTTGTTGGCTAGTTTTTGGCTTGTTGCTTGTTTTTTTGTTTTGGATTGGCTCCCGGCAAGCAGGGGTGCACAGCAGGCCCACCACAGTCCCAGACTACACTCCGGGGGGATCTAGTCACATAGAGTGTTGGGGTTCTTAGGGATTGGCTTGTTTTGTCCTTGTTTTGAAATGGGATTAGCTGAATTTTTGGCTTATTGTGAAAGTCGGGGTGCTTATTTACCGCGTGAAAGTTGGCAACTCTGAGAGTGAATTACAGTATGGGTATTATACCTTCAATCTTCAAACTTGGCCTTTAAGTCTCAAAGAGATCTAGAAAATAAATCAGATTCAATCCAAAATAACTGTTGTTATTCAATGATGCATGCCCACAGTATTGACTTCAACATAATTCAAATATGGCAAAATGGACTTGGTTGAAACTTCCCCTCTCTCATGCACACACACATTATCATCAAAATCACAACAATATATGGAAAATATCCACCTAAAAGGCATTTGTTTGATGGTGGTTGCTTTTGAACCTTAAAAATAATAGCTGCTACTGCTATAACACAACTTTTAATCCTTTAATAAAATCTAAGTAATTATTTTTATTGAATGCTGCTTGGCCCTCTGCTGTAGTGTTGCAAGGTAAATAAGTTTCATGCAGTAAAAAGAAGCAATTAGCTTGAAGTAACATTCTCCAACCATAGTGCACAATGACAGTGCTCTGTTGTTCATTGTTGGCAAATGAAAAAGACACCCACAGGCTAACTGCATGCAATGTTAAAGTAAAATATTGAACTGTTAGAAAAAATTGTGTCTTTTCAAAGTATGTATTGCCATTTTAACAGTGTTTGTTCAAACGTCATTAGTAACCTTTGGCATTTCATTTGGACTACTGAAAGCTTGCCACTAGGGTTACATTAATATTTGAGCAATGGCATTACACAAAAGAGGAAAGGAGTCGTGACTGTGAAAAGAAAAAGCCAGCCAAAATCTATGATAATCATCAGGAAAATCAGTAACATATATCAGATGAGTGTGGAAACAAATGTGTTTCTCACTGTACCACACAGAGGAATTTTACTACCTTAAAAGTCAAAGAGATCCTTATACAAAATGAATTCATGCCTGGATATTTTATTATCTAGTTTAACATTCCCTTTGACAAATAGTTTTTGTTATGCTTTCCCAGCACTACTCAAGAGAGATGACTTAGAGGGATCAAATTTGTTTTAATGAAGGTAAATGTGCATTTTTTCCTGAGTCTGGGTAGATAAAGTCACATATCAGAATGACAATGACTTCTAAGTCTTAAATATGATCTACCCTTTATTAATAAATGCAAACCCCAGTGTAGACAGCCCTGTGTCAACGGGAGGGCTTCTCCTGTCAACATAGCTACCGCCTCTCACAGAGGTAGATTAGCTATGCTGATGGGAGAAGCTCTCCTGTCAGTGTTCTAGCGTCTTCACTGGAGCGCTACAGCTGTGCCACGGCAGGATTTTAAGTGTAGACCTGCCCCCAATCATTTATCATTCAAGCAGCATTTCAAAGGGCCCAGTCCTTATCTGTTTACCTAGGGCATGGTAGTCTTTTGGCCCATGTGCCCGGCCAGGACATAAGGCACTCCTTTACTCCCCTATATAGGCAGGCTACTCACGTTACAGGCCTCAGTGAGGGCCACCTTAGAGGGGCAGCTACTTCCCCCGCCATGCAGGTGGGCAGGAGGTAGACAAGCAGGTACATAGAATGGGTGAAGCCTTGGCTCTGGCCCTCGCTACAGCAGCTCGCGGAGCTGAGCCAACTGAGGGAGAAGTAATTTACTACACGTAACAACCAATAGCAGATTATTTCTCCTCTGGAGGATATGAGGAACCAGGGAATGAGTTGTGACTCTTCCTTACCCAGAGCAGATGGTTGTGCCACAGTCTAGCCCATAAGCAGTAGTAGATTTGAGTTCATAGAATTCAAGTTTCATAATTTTTGCTCAATAAGGGCATTAAGTGATGTAGCATGGGGTGCACACCGGGACTGATCAAAGCCCATTGAAGTAATGGAAATACTCCTATTTAACGTCAGTGGGACTTGGTTTAGGCCCCCAAAGTGTAGATGCATTAGCATTTTAGCTCAAGAATCAAGGTAAAGCCAATTTAGGCTACAGAAATTTAGGCTAGCAGAAAATGAGTAAAATGATCTGATCTGAGTCCTCCTTTGTGTACATTGTAAAATAATCTTACAGTGTGGAATAATGGACAACCTGTGCCACAGAGAGGGCCAGGACTAGAATATAGACGGTACTCCAGAGCAAGACTGAGAGTCATTGGCAGAGCAGCCTCGGGAAATTTGCATAAAATCTGCCCACAATATGGGCCTAATCATACAGTATTTTTTCACATTAAATTCCTGTTAAAGTCAGTGGAAATTTTGCCTAAATAAAGTTTTGAATAAGGACTTTAGGCTTTGTGGTGTATGGCAGTATCTAGTTAGTGCAAATAGTTCTTTCACTTCCATGAGCATTAATCACTCCTAAAAATATAACTTTTTAAAAAAATTGTAAACTCCAATAATCTCTTCAGCTAAGTCGGTAATACAAAAAAGTAAAAGCAAAAGCACTGCTGTCATATTGCAAATTAAATTCAAACCCATGATTAAAAGTTGTAAATATCATCACTGCTACCTGTAACTGGGAGTTTTTAGGACAGGGTATCTATTGTCAATTTGGATATTAAACTATAGACATTTTGGATGCCTTGTTCTGAACTCCAAAGAATTCATAAATTTATTTGACCCCTGGTTCCAGAGCAAAGACAGAAAGGAAGATCGGAACATCCCACATTAACCATTGGGCCAAATTTTGGTCTCTAGTGTAATGTCATTGAGTTCAAGTGTTGCCTATGAAGGTAAAGAAGTTATGAATAAGAAATATTATATTTAACCTGATGCTGTCCCTTTGATGCTGTATTTACTTGAACCTTGTTTCCCTTTTAACCCAGAGTTTGGAGTTAGTTTGGTCTTTCTTAGAACTTTGAGGGGTCTGCCTTTTTCACCCATTTTCTTCATTTTATATCACCAGTCTTAATATCTTGCATACTAAAAAGAGATGGGCTGAGAAAGTGATATTTGGATCTGGATAGGTTTTGGTTAGAGATTGAAGTCAATATCAAGGGTAAATTAAAGGATTACAGTTTGGTTCAGATCCAGGAAAATTGTGAGAATAGTTTGAGATGTTTACACTGTCAAATCCAGAGAAATAAACTCACTTTTAGATCTGATCCTGGAGCAAATCCATGAGTATGTGTTTGTGGGGAGCAGGATGAAAGGTTGTATCCTAGTTTACCCCCAAATTCAGTGTGATTCCCATTCCATTTCTGACCCTTCTCTAATCCAAACAGAATCTGACATTATCCTCATCTATCAGAATAAGCTCTTAAGGGATGTGAGGCACCAAAGCAGTACTTCTAGCTCCAGATAGCCATGGAAACAAGAGATTGGGAGTGGCAATTGCAGCAAGATATAACATGTGCCAGTATAATGAATTGTAACTAACCCACCAGGCTGGCCTTATGTTTCCATTTTAACAGACATTCATCTTTAAGGACAAACAGTGTGCTTGTTTTGGATCTTAACACACGAAGAATTGCATTCTCCTAAAAAAAAAAAAATCCATCCTTCATTAATGAAAAAATCATAACATGGGTGAAACTCAGCTTTGAGGCTTCCACCTTATTTTTCTCAGAGCTGGGAAGGTTATAGAAATTATCCCAAATGCTATTCAAATAATGCATTTATTATGTCAGGGGTTGTAATCTTGATGCGAGGATGGAGGACCATTGTAAAACAGTACAGAGCAAAGGGGTTGTTGATGCAAAATCTCAATCAAAATATGAAATGAAAATTAAAATATAGAAATCTCACTTTCTGTCACACACACTCTAAGGACAGGATTTTAAATGGTCAGCCTCCCCTCTTCCTGGGAACAATTTGCACCTACAATTTAAGTGTGGATGGAATGCTCCACGCAGCAGCAATCTATTTAATGCCATCCTTTACTTAGTTTTCTCATCTACTATTCTGAAAATGAATGTAGCTTTTTCTCTTGTTTTCATTACTCACACAAAATGAAACTTGCATTTCCATTGTGTTTCTACATTTGATAGGAGGTAACAAGCTCAGGAATACTGATCTGTTTTTTGTCCTAAGTAATACATGTTAAAAGCTGGCTATAATGAGCCCAAATAGCAAATAGAAACCCATTGAAAAAGCGACAAGTGCAAAGGAACTGTCAGCGCATAGGAAAAATATGTGGCATTCTGTTTTCATTGCCCCGGGTAAGTTTTCGAAAAATTCTATTTTTTAAATGCTTTGGAAAAGGGAGCTATGACATTTATATTTACCTACACCATTTCCCTAGTAAAATCCAATTGACAGGAGGTTGGTTTGACTCTTTGACTCTTTACTTAAAAAGAATTCCTTAATGGTCTGAAAATATAAACAAAATTATTTTATAATGCTATATAAATCCTAGGTGTCCAAAACTTCAGAATATTCTCTAGAATTTTGCATCTGAGCTAGACAGGTTACTGAGTTAGACGGTTCCATCAGTGGTTTCACATATTCAACCCTGAAGACTTGAATGTTTAATAAGAAAAAAAAAACATAGTAAATATAATTTTCAGTTCAACATTTTCAAACCAAATTCATTGAGTGGATATAAATGTAAAAGATCTGCTGGTCTCATAGCTAAAATCACACAGTGATCCCAATTCTGGCTTTATCTCCTATGATTTGCAAGTAGCCATGTCATGCTAAATAACATGCCACTACGGTTCGTAAACAATAGATTGTCTATTATTCTGTATTCGTGTTACAAATTTATTTTATCCCAATTTGGAGCAGGGATAAAATACGTGAAAACCTGTAACATTCATTGGCAACAAAACAGCCCCATGAGTTACAAATGATTGTGACAATATGGATGCTACATTCTATTAGCTTCCTATGTGGTCTGCCTGAGCTCACATGGAAGAGGTGAACTTAGCCTTCTGCATGCAGATGTCTAGCAAGTGATCTGCAGTCAGGTCCCTCCACGCTACACACAAAGAGATATTTGTGCTGTCAGTCAGAATCCATTGGTCCTGTGATGCTGCTTTGGTTTGTACCCCCTTTTTTAAAAATATGTGTGTTTCCATGTCTCCTATTGAGAGACAAAAAACAAACAAAACAAACAATGAATAAGCTTGACGCAACAGTCCAGCACGCCTCTAGGATCGTCACAGAATAGTGCTACTGCACACCAATAGAAACAGTGACACAACCTGAACCTGAATTTGTTAACCTTCTGGGGAAATAGAATAAACCAGAATAAGGAATTGATGGCTTTTGTTAATATTTTCTTGACAAATACTCACAATGAAAGAAAACAGGTATCTTAAAACTAATTCCAAATATAAAATGTAAAAAGGACTGATAATCGGAGGGCAAACAATGCTGTGGTGATTTATTCCAATACCAACATTGTCAGGCTATTAGTCTAGTCTGAGGGTATGTCTACACTACGAAATTAGGTTGATTTTATAGAAATCGATCTTTAGAAATCGATTTTATACAGTCGATTGTGTACGTCCCCACTAAGCGCATAAAGTCAGCGGAGTGTGTCCTCAATACCGTGGCTAGCATCGACTCAAGGAGCGGTGCACTATGGGTAGCTATTGGAATTCTGGGTTAAACTCCCAATGCCTGATGGGGCAAAAACATTGTAGCGAGTGGTTTTGGGTACATGTCGTCAGTCTCCCCTCCTTCCCTCCCTCCCTCCCTCCCTCCCTCCCTCCCTCCATGAAATCAATAGCAGACAATCGTTTCACACCTTTTTTCCTGGGTTACCTGTGCAGATGCCATAGCACGGCAAGCATGGAGCCCGCTCAGCTCACCGCTGCTGTTGTGAGCATTGTAAACACTTCATGCATTGTCCAGCAGTATGTGCAGAACCTAGCTAAGAGACGCCAACTCGAGGACGATTGTGAGGAGGACATGGACACAGACGTTCCCGAAAGCACGGGCTGTGGCAATTGGGACATCATGGCAGCAGTGGGGCTGAGTGATACAGTGGAACGCCGATACTGGGCCCGGCAAACAAGCACAGACTGGTGCGACCGCATAGTGTTACAGGTATGGGATGATTCACAGCGGCTGCGAAACTTTTGCATGCGTAAGGCCAATTTCCTTGAACTTTGTGAGTTGCTTTCCCCTGCCCTGAAGCGCAGGAATACCAAGATGAGAGCTGCCCTGACAGTTGAGAAGCGAGTGGAGATAGCCCTCTGGAAGTTTTCAACACCTGACTGCTACCAGTCAGTTGGGAATCAATTTGGAGTGGGCAAATCTACTGTGGGGACTGCTGTGATCCAAGTAGCCAATGCAATCACTGATGTTATGTTATCAAGGGTAGTGACTCTGGGAAATGTGCAGGTCATCCTGGATGGTTTTGCTGCAATGGGGTTCCCTAACTGTGGTGGGGCGATAGACGGAATGCATATACCTCTCTTGGCACCAGACCACCTTGCCAACCAGTATGTAAACCTCAAGGGGTACTTCTCAATGGTGCTGCAAGCACTGGTGGATCACAAGGGATGTTTCAACGACATCAGTGTGGGATGGCCGGGAAAGGTGCATGACGCTCGCATCTTTAGGAACTCTGGGCTGTTCGAGCAGCTGCAAGAAGGGACTTACTTCCCAGACTAGAAAATTACCGTTGGGGATGTTGAAATGCCAATAGTTATCCTTGGGGACCCAGCCTACCCCTTACTCCCATGGCTCATGAAGTCGTACACAGGCAGCCTGGACAGTAGTAAGGAGCAGTTCAACTGTAGGCTGAGCAAGTGCAAAATGGTGGTAGAATGTGCCTTTGGACGTTTAAAAGTTCGCTGGCGTGTTTGCTGACTAGGTTAGACCTCAGTGCAACCAACATTCCCATTGTTATTGCTGCTTGCTGTGTGCTCCACAATATCTGTGAGAGTAAGGGGGAGATGTTTATGGTGGGGTGGGAGGTTAAGGCAAATCGCCTGGCAGCCGATTTTGAGCAGCCAGACACCAGGGCGATGAGAAGAGCACAGCTAGGCGTGCTGTGCATCAGAGAGGATTTGAAAGGCTATGGTGTGACAGTTGTGTGTGTTTCTCCTTGATGCAAACCCGCCCCCTTTGTTGATTTTAATTCTCTGTAAGCCAACCACCCTCCCCCCTTCAATCACAGCTGGCAAAAGAAATAAAGTCACTATTGTTTTGAAACCATGCATTCTTTCTTTATTTTTAAAAAAAGGGAGATAACTGACAAGGGAGCCCGGGTGGGGGAGGAGGGAAGGACAAGGCCACATTGCTTATTGTAGCCACACTACAAATCAAAACTGTTTGAATGACAGCCTTCTGTTGCTTGGGCCATCCTCTGGAGTGGAGTGGATGGGTGCCTGGAGCCTCCCGCCCCACGTTCTTGGGCATCTGGGTGGGGAGGATATGGAACTTGGGGAGGAGAGCAGGCGGTTGTACAGTGGATGCAGCGGCGTTCTGTGTTCTTGTTGGCTTTCCTGCAGCTCCTCCAGATGCCTGAGCATGTCCGTTTGCTCCCCCATTAGCCTCAGCATCGTCTCCTGCCTCTGCTCTTCGCGCTCACTTAATGCTTTCCTGGATTCTGCCACTGAATGCCTCCATGCATTCAGCTGTGCCCTGTCAGTGCGGGAGGACTGCATGAGCTTGGAAAACATGTCATCGCGGGTGCGTTTTTTTCACCTTCTAATCTGCGATAACCTCAGGGACAGAGATGATAGGCAGAGCATAGAAATATTTGCACTTGCGGGGGGATAAAAAGGGAGAGTAAAATTTAAGATGATACATTTCTGAGAACAAAAGGGAGACTCTTTCACAGTGAATCAAGCAATTCACAGCAGACAGCTCATGTGCTTTAGGTGCAAGGTCACATTTTGCCTTTTATATTGAGTGCCTGCCGGTATGGTGACACATCACACAGGGCTGGGCAACAGAATTCGGTTTCCAGGCAGCCATAGTAAGACAAAGGGTACGCAGGTTTGGCTTCAAACGCCTTCATAACATGTGGGAAATTTTTCAAACTGCAGCACACTCCTTTCCCATAGCAAGCAATGCTGGTTGGGTTTGCCATTTAAAAGGAGGGGCTGTAGTTTTCGGGTGGATGTGCAGCACATACCTTCCCCCACCCCTCCGTGTGGCTATTTGGGATGATCCCTTCATCCCTCTCCCCGTGTGGCTATTCTCAGGGATGATCCCTTTTATCCAAGCGCAAACAGCCCAGCATGAACGGGGTCCTTTTACTGTTCCCTTACAAAAATTCCCCTATTTCAACCAGGTGACCATGAATGATATCACTCTCCTGAGGCTAACACAGGAAGATATAGACTGAATGTTGCTTGAATGCGACCAAAACCCAGGACCATTCGTTGGCATGCTTTGTGCTGCAGTGATTCCAGACTACTTGCTACTGGCTTGGCGTAGTAAAGTGACCTACTGTGGAGGACAAAATAAGGCATCCCTCTGCAGAAACCTTCTGCAAAGGCTTTCAGAGTATCTCCAGGAGAGCTCCATGGAGATGTCCCTGGTGGATTCCCGCTCCATCCCCAGACATGTTAACGGTCTTTTCCAGTAGCTGTACTGGCCGCGAATGCATCCCAATTCCTCAGGGCAAATCAAACATTAAACACTATTGCTTTTAAACCCTGTACTGTAGTTACAAATGTGCACTCACCGGAGGTGCCTTCTCCGGCTTCAAGGATCCCGCCTTGGGAGGGTATTGGCTCCAGGGTGATGAAAAGGTCCTGGCTGCCGGGGAGAACGGATTCACTGCTTGCCTGCTGCGCATTCTCCTCCTCCTCTTCCTCATCCACAAAATCCTCCTCCCTGTTGCGTGAGACTCCCCCCTTGCAGGTGTCCATAGACAGTGGTGGGATAGTGGTAGGGTCCCCCCCAGAATGCCATGCAGCTGATCATAGAAGCGTCATGTATGGGGTTCTGACCTGGAGTGACCATTTGCCTCCTTTGTCTTTTGGTAGGCTTGCCTGAGCTCCTTAACTTTCACGCGGCACTGCTGTGTGTCCCTGTTGTAGCCTCTCTCCACCATGCCCTGTGCGATTTTGGCATATATATTAGCATTTCTTCTTTTTGATTGGCGTTGGGCCTGCACAGATTCTTCTCCCCATACAGCAATCAGATCCAGTGTCTCCCTTTTGGTCCATGCTGGAGATCGTTTGCAATTCTGGGGGGACTGCATAGTCACCTGTGCTGCTGAGCTCGCCACGCTGACCAAACAGGAAATGAAATTCAAATTTTCCCAGGGCTTTTCCTGTGTACCTGGCTAGTGCATCGGAGTTCAAAGTGCTTCCAGAGCGGTCACATTGGAGCAGTCTGGGATAGCTCCCGGAAGCCAATACCGTCAACTTGCGTCTGCACTACCCCAAATCCGACCCAGCAAGGTCGATTTTAGCGCTACTCCCCTCGCCGGGGAGGAGTACAGAAGTCGATTTTATGAGCCCTTTACATCAACGGAACAGGGTTGGTTGTGTGAACGCATTCATTTTTAAATCAACCTAATGCGGCTAAATTCGACCTAACCCCATAGTGTAGACCAGGGCTTAGCCTTCTAAGAGGCAGGGAAAACCCGGTTAATAGTTATATATTTCTGGTATGCCTGTTAGGTATACTTCTATATGGTAAGGGAATATAAACATTCTACAGCTATGACCAAAGAGGCAGTGAGTTTTTCCTGTCTGTCTATCTCTGTTTTTGAAGCTTTCATTTACTGTAGCATACTGAGCCTGCTTCTCCTCTCCTGTCTGCTAGTATAAATCCACTGATATCCTGGTTTTATGCCAGTGTAAATCCAATGTTAAGTGAGAGAAGAATCAGGCCTACTTCAGTGATGCTGACGTTGTCCCTTTTCCTCATTCTCTATTTGTAATCTCAATTTTTAAACTCCCTGCAATAGACCAAAATTACAGAAAGATCATAAAAAAGATATTTTATAAGTCTGAAATTATAAGTGATGAAAGTAGAGAAAATTACACCTAGAAAAGAGTTTGAGGCTGGAACAAGCAGTTCTCAGTTCCTTTTCCAGTAGTTGTCTCATTTTGTAACTTGGACATCAATTTATGACATTCACAGTAGCATTTTAGTACAGATGACAAGCACATTTTTTCATTTTTAGAGCATACAGGGAACTCTATGGTAAAAATACTTTGGCTATATAAAAAAGACAGAGTTAATATTTTATAAGATTTCTACCTGCATAAAGGCACTTTGTAGGCTGAATTGTCTTCTAAATAACAGAATGACTGTGTCACTATTGTAAAGATACTTTGTAGGAAACACAACAAAGAAAAGGCTGTGCACTCAGAATGACTCAGCTTATCTCTCTGTTCTAAATGTCCCCAATCCAGACCCAAACTGTTTAATTTTGATTTATTCATAGCTAGAATTGTTGAAGATAGCACAAGGAAATCCAAAAGAACGACTCTTCTAATGAAAGACTAATCAAAGAAGCTTCAACAGATTAGGTATATAGGCACTCTATTAGTACCAGAGAAAGCAAGCAATTACTTTACAGATACATTCCCAAAGAGGCTCTGCCCGATCCCTTTGAGACGGATGGTGTTGCCCTCCCATCCATCATCCTTGTCCCATCTATAGAATTAGGATAATGTTATAATAACTAGGAAAATTAACATTAGTTTTTCCCTCAGATGTGTCAAGAAAAACCGCTACCTGAACTCAACATTAGCAGAAAATAAAAGTAGTTTAAAAAACATAGAATGAAAATGACGTGAGCTAAAATCCATAGTTCTATCACCCAGCTTTTCATTGCACCCTACCCCTTTCCCTCATTACTGTGCGTCTGTTTAGACAGTAAGCTTTCAGGGCAGGTATCTTGTCTTCATTTCTGTCTCTGGAAAGTGCCCGGCACAGAGTTGTCACTTTGCGACAAAATAAGAAGAAATAATAGAACTGTTTTGAACTGGCTAACATGTGACACTGCCTCTGGTGTCAGAAATGCTCAATTGTGTGTCATAGGGGCCTGTGCTGCTGATGGCTTAAGGAGATTCTTCTTTAGCTCAGTTACTAGGGCCTGTGCTCCTGAAGCCACCTGAAGCCAAGTTTTATCCCTGCTACCTCTGTGAAATTCTGAATGAGCCATTCATGCAGCATACTAATAATTTGAGCAGGGCCTCAAACCTTAAAAAACAATGCACAAATATTCACTTAAATAAAAAAGTCAATAATGTTGCCTGTGTTTATGACAATTTTGGTTTTTATTTTCTAGCAAATGCATTTAATGGTGGGAACGTTTGTGCTTTCCCTGCCCTCACAGAATCATCCCCCACTGATAAAAGTGGCGGTTAGGGGAAATGGAAGTTCACAGCTGAGCTCTGAGAAGATAATGTTGCCCTCTGTTGGTAATAGAGAGCAGGACAAACCCTCACAGTTACGTGTTACATACACCTCTTGCAGCTGGATAGCAGCAAAGGGAATGTTGTGCACAAGCTCTTTTGAAGGCTTCTGCAGTTCTCAGTGAGTTCTCACTTAGCGTATAGCTGTGATTCTCCAAACAAAGCTCCACAGTGGAGTCTCTCAATGGTCTCTTAATGATTCTCCACAATAATAGCTCAAAGGCAGCAGGTTGGCGGAAGATTAATCTAGTGTCAGGCAGTAGGCCCCTTAGGGTTTTGGGGTGGGTGGGGTACAGGTAGTGGGGAAAGGAAAGGGTTGGTGGTAAGCTGAGGAGAGAGGGCTGAGGTATAGACCCATCTTTGGAGTCTTTAGTAAAAGTCCCATTTACATCAATACCTGAGGAGGGCTGCAAGGTCAGGTCAAGTGTAGGCAATTGCTAGTTGTTCTGAAAGCCAGGTGGTAAGATCTTTGCTTATGTGAGAAATGTAAATTGGAAATTTTAAAAATGCTGCAACAATTAGATTTTTGTTATACTTTATTCTTTTCCAATGATGTAGTCATTGAATTGCCGCATGTGTCTGCATGGAGCTTGAAGGAAGGAAGGAAGAGACACAGATTGCAGGAGGAAAGAGTTTGAAAGAGATACCAAGAAGTCAGTCTGTGCACACATGGCTAGAATGCTAGCTGCAGTTGCAGCATTTAAGTTCTCTTAAAAAAGAGCCAGTTTAGTTTTGCAAGCATGTAGTCTTTTCATGTTTTTACCAAGATGTAGCACATGGAATAGTGTCTAGTGTCCCACAGAACCAGATAAATGGAGACTATCAGATAATGCCCTTTTCCTAAACAAACTTTTTAAGGGAAAAAAGGTTCACTCTAGGAGCCTACTCAGCCAGCATCCACTGGTTGAAAGATAAAAACACTTTTACTACAAATATTGAAGTTGTTTCAGTTTTACATGATTTTTCACTCTTCATTAAATTTTTCGTGGCCTATTTTATCAACATTAGTATCAAAATGGTTATCTACGTGTATTTGTTTACCAAAACCAGGGTTTGATCATCATTACTATTTAGATTTTAAAACTGATTTGAAAATTAATGAAAATGTCGTGAAAAATTTGTCAAGAGGTGTTAAAATTGTTTTTGAAAAAAGAACACTCCAACCAAAACTTTTTTGTTCAAAAAATGTCAACCAGGGCTAGAGCCAACCTCTTGCATCTTGTCAAAGCAACTTCAAAGAGGGCATTTTCAGTCAGTCCCCTGTCTCAAGGATTCATGCTGAAATTCGTGATTGAGATGAATAGAAAACTACCAAAGCAGGAATCAGAAATGGAGAGGGTTTTCCACACAATTGATTCAGACAGAGTACTACATCCACGCAGGTACACAGGAAAGTCACAAAGGCAGTGTTTAATTTAAGCTCACATTCTAGCCACCCTTCACCTTGCACATCAACCCATTCACCAAACAGATAGCTCCTTGCAGTGTCAGGGCTCTGTGGGGGTGAGGTAAGAGCACAACTGCATGAAAACATATGTTGTTTGCAGTGTTATGGTAACTGTGTTGGTCCCAGGATATTAGAGAGACAAGGTGGAAAATACATGGGCAATGTTCTATCCTGGCCTCATCCTGGATGCTCTGACTATGGAAGACCTGCAGCGTGGCATCAGAGGGCTAGACTGTGTAGTTTTACATTCTGTTCTCAGTAAGGGGTGACACATAGCTGTGCCACCCCAGTAGCAGACCAGGAAACAAGTTGTGATTCATAGTCACAACTCCTCCCTTGCTCTAGGAAGGGAATTTAGTTACTTCATCCTCTTTTTGTGGAGCAGAGAACTTTCCCCACGTGTTAAGTCAGCTGCTTTGGCTCCCCACCCCTTCTCTGCCCATGACGTTCCAGGGACAGTATTGGATGAGCAGTTCCTGCTGCCTTCCTGTGGCCAGAGTCACAATCTGAGCAGCCCTCACTCAGCCACATGAGGGAGTAAGGACTGTGAAAATCTAGGGGGAAGGGAAGCAAGGATAAGAGTAGAATGTTTGTCTGTCTGTCTCCTGGCTGAGGTTTACTAGGTGTGCCCATATCTGCAACCCAAGGCACAGGCGCCGGCTCTAGGCACCAGCGAAGCAAGCAGGTGCTCAGGGCGGCACATTTGCAGGGGCGGCATTCGGGCCATCTTTTTTTTGTTTGTTTGTTTGAGGGCCAGCCCTGCAGGCGCTTACTCAGGTAGATGCTGTCCTGGCCCCCAAGCTGACGCCGAAGTCCAGGTGGAAGAGCCGCAGCAGGTGGCCAAAGCTGGCCCCGAGACTGGGGTCCAGCAGCAGCAGCGCGTCATGCACGGGGGGCGCCCTGTGGCCTCTGTGGTTCGTGACGCTGGGCCCGGGCGGGCCATCCGGCGGGCTCCGACACGTGGAGCACGGGACACTTGAGCTGGAGGCCGCCCCGCGGGGTGCACGGAGCCGCCTGCAAGTGCCGCAGGGCGGCCGCCCGCCAGGGCTGGGCAAAGCGGCCCGAGCAGCCCAGGGGCTGCGGCAGGGCAGTCAGGAGCAGCAGCAGGGTCATAGAGGGGACCGGTGCCCGGGGCGCTGCCGTGCGGGGCCCACGTCCCTCTCTCCGGGGCTCCGTTCCCTGCCAGCGGCTCCCTCTGAGGCTGTCCTGCCCCGGCTCTGCCCTCCCAATTCCCAGCCGGTCCTGGAGGCAGGAGCCCTGGATGGAGGGACCCTGGGCTGAGGCGCGGCCCGGGAGCCCCACTGCTTACCCCGACCCTGCCAGCGCCAGACCAGCTGGAGGTGAAGGGGGAGTGGGCGGAGTCAGTGCCCCCCTGGGCGCTGAGAAGGAGTCAGGTGGATGCAGCCTCCGCCCCTGCTAGTGTCATGAGCGGGATGCTGAATGACCCGCCCTGGGAGCGAGTTACCAGTGACCCAGGGCTGGGGCAGCAGGAGGGTGCAGGTGGTGGGGAGAGCCCAGGGCTGGGGCGACAGGGGGGTGTGGGTGGGGGGGAGGGCATTGGTGGGGGGGAACCCAGAGCTGGGGCGGCAGGGGGTGCGGGTGTGGGGGGAAGAGCCTAGAACTGGGGCAGCAGGGGGATGCAGGAGGGAGCCCAGGGCTGGGGTGGGGGGCAGCCAAAATTTTTTTTGCTTGGGGCGGCAAAAAAGCTAGAGCCGGCCCTGCCAAGGCAGAATCTGGCCCTTGGTTTGGAAAGCTTCGATGGAGCTACTCATATGCTTACATTTACACATACTTAAGTAGCTTGCTGAACTGAAGTCAAAATGCACACCCTACCACCAAAAAAAGACATACAGCTGGGGAAATATATGAGAATGGCCAGTGGAAATAGCTCTTTTATATGTTGCAATATTGAAAAGCAATAATACCAAATGAATTGGGATGAATTAGAGCAACAAAAGGTAAAGAAAATATCTTGAAGTAACATTGGATATTTTCATAGTACTGTGGTGAGAAGAGTGAAGGAGTAATTAAAATATTAGACAGACAGGCTACCTAGCACATTAGAAATTCAGAGAAGTTTTACTAGATTAATGTGCTTCTCAAACCCTATTTAATTATAGTTACCAGCTTTGGGAGAGAAAAAAGAAAAATCTTCAGCTACGTGAAAAGATAAAAGAATAGAAATAATCCAGAGGTCAAACCAAAGAAGCATGGACAGTAGAATTAAAAATAAACATTTGCAATTAAAAACAAAGACATATAAAATATCAGTAATGTCATTGCACATACTCTTAAATGATTCTGGTAGTCAGCCATTGCTGAGCACATAGAATGTACCGTCTGACAGTTTGCCTCCATCTCTGTGGGTGTGTTAATCAAATAATTGAGTTTTTTCTTAATTTAAATGGTATGGGGAAGACAAAACGCCTGCTGCTAGTCGAGGAATTTCTTGAAGGCCTCTTCTTCCACTGTACCAAAGTAACAGCGGAAAGAGTATTCTCTTGTTTGGTATGATGGGAGATCCTAAGTCAGTTGCCCTTTTCTGATACTTAGGGTAAGTTAAAAACAAAGTCAACTATCAAATTGTGTAGGTACGGACAGTTTTGTTTTTTCTTTACAAATAGTTTTAGGACATTTTTTTCCTAACCAGCCCCCATTGCATATTCTGCACTCATTTTACATGTAGAACATACGTTGTTGTCAATGGGAGTTCTGCACATAGAATAAGGATTATTTAAGAGAGTCCCACGCTGTAGATAAGATGGGTGTAGCCTTTTGATTGATTTAGGTGCAAAATGCACAAGTGACTAATCACAGATCTTTTTAGTCACGTGACTACATGATTTATTATAGGAAATGAGATTGCTGAGTCACATACATAGAGACATGAAGACTTTACTCAATATCCAAATTAATACAAGTATAAGAGCAACTGCAGAAAAGATAGATACATATAGCAAAAATACCCCCACTCCATCATGCATATTCACAACCTGATGGAGACCTTCAGATTATCTGAGAAGGGTAGCAGTATAAGTGGGCATGGCATTCAGGTTTCCACCATCTTGTCATCCGAGTGCACCCAGGAATCTTTTATAATCATATTGTCCTTTCTCCTCCTCCTATCCACGACCATATCTGATTTTGTCTTGGCCCCTTTACCATGTTTGTCATTCCAGGGGACCATAATTAGCGTTCCAACTATTGTCATAGGCTATTTGTGTCAATACATTTCACAATGGTTTCAATACATTAATGCGGTTTTGCTCCACGATTACATGCCCCCCACTTGATTATTTTAAGCTTAGTCTGTTCCTTGAAGTTTATCCCAAGATACCTATTGCTAAATCTTATGACTCTATGTCAAATACTCATGATAACTATTTAGGCCTTATGCTAACTAACTATATCTTCTGCTAATTGTAAAGCATTATTTCAAGCATTTTTACATTTATTTCCCCTACTTGAATTACAGCTTTAATATCAGCATCTTTAAGCATTTTAGCTTTCTTAACATATAAATTATAGTATAAACATAAGCATAAATATACTAAGATCAGGTCGGGGTCAAGGGTCAACGGGGAAGACCTTTACCCCTAGTATGAGCAGCTCCAGTCACTAATCCTAAAGCCAACTTGTTTTGAAACAGCCAACCAATTCCTCCCGTCATCTCAAAACAAGAGACACTGTATTACTGGGACAGTTTAAATGAGTCTGTTTCATTTCATGTGAGATATTTTGTGCTGGTGGATCTCATTTTCCATCTTGTCACTGATCAACTTGTTACCTCCACCCTAGCAACATTTTGGCCCATTACTGAACACAGAATTAAGATTTTAGATTTATAGTTTCAGACTGCAGATGCACTGATGAAGATGAAACACCCACATCTAACATGTACTATGTGTGTTATAGAATGGCAAAGGTAAATTCTCCAAACCAAAACCATATATTTTATCTGTAGGCAGAGTAATTGGCATGGTAATATTTCCCACAAATCATGGACAAATTGCAACAGAATGTGAGGCGATGGCAAGAGAGAGATCGCAGAGACAGTAGAATGCATATGGGGCAGAGTGAGAGCAGAAAGGAGACTGCTAAGGGGGGATAGAGGATGAAGGAGGGTGAGTGAGAGGTAGGGCAAAGAAGCAGAAGTCAGATATGTGGCAGGGAAATGTCAGACAAAATGGAGACTAAGGATGTAAGAGAGACACTATATGGAGCAGGGCAGTATGGGGCAAGGAAGGAGAATGTGAGAAGGCAGAAGACTATGAGGGAAAGTTTACGAAAAATCTGGGTGACAGATAAATGAAGGGAAAGGGTGGTGTATAGGAATCTGTGAGTTAATGTGAAGGAGTAGGAGATAGAGGGGACAGAGAGAGAGACAGGAGAGGGGCTGGGAGAATAGGAAGGCAGTGGGGAGTGTGATAAGGGAAAAGAATGGAGAGGAAAAGAACAGTCCTTCCATCCCAGTGGTTAGGAGAAATTAAATGGAGTCCCCCTCTTAGCGTGGTTGGACACCTACATCATTGTGTGTGCATCAGAGGGCATGTATACACTTACCATGGATTGACACTGCGGTGATCAATCCACCAGGGGTTGATTTAGTCAGTATAGTGAAGACCCGCTAAATTGACCACAGATCACGCTCCATCGACTCTGGTACTCCACTGGAACAAGAAGCATAAGGTAAGTTGATGGGAGAAACTCTCCCGTCGACCCAGCACGGTGTTGACACCGCAATAAGTCAACGTAAGCTACGTTGACTCCAGCTATGTTATTCATATAGCTGGAGTTGCATAACTTATGTTGACTTAACCCCATAGTGTAGACCTGCCCTAAGACTGAAATTTCAACCTGAAATAATTGTACACAAATTAGGGGTGATGGGCTCCCTCAAGAATCAGAACTATTTTAAAATAAAACTCTCATGATTTTAAAACCATTCTCATCATTTGGGGGTGGAGGTCTGAGTTATGATTTTAGAACATTTGCAGTTGGCAATAGAATGTCGACAAAGTACTATATTTTATCTCTGGGTTTTTGTTTTGTTTTTGTCTTTAATTTGTAATGCAAAACATACTCAATGGATCAGAAACCAGGGCATACAAAATTGTGGAGCACAATCATCTTGCCACTTATTTGTATTCAGAAACAAAACCCCCCTGACAGAGCAGTTATTGAGTTTATAGTACCTCATAATGTTTTTCATATTTTGCATACAGAAGCACATGATGCATACAGATGTTTGATTCAGAGCTGTGGATCTAGTATAGTAAGAGAGAGTGTCACAGATTGGGAGAGCTATTGTGTATGTCTCAGTGAAAGAAGAGCAACAGTCACAATGAGCAATTCCAGAGGCCAGACTAATCTAGAATCTGACCACTTAGAGGCCACACTGTAAATACTTGCTCCTTCTAGCATACTCAGAGAGGGAGGGCTCCTTTCTCAGCAAGCCAGAATCTTTAAGCCAGTTTCTTTGAATATTACCCTGATCCTGAATAAATAATATTAATATGCAATGCAGTACATTAACATTTTATTGAAACTTTGCATTAAAGTCTACAATAAAAAAAATTACACCATAACAAATCAACGAGGTATAGGGGTGGGGAGAGAAAAGAAAGAAGTCGAGAAAAACAAATGTATATAAAGCCCAAATTCCTCTACTAGAGAAGGGAGAAGAACAGAAGACTCATGGGATGAAAACCTGACTCCATTGAGGTCAACAGCAGCTTTGCAATTTACTTCAATGGTGCCAAGATTTCACCTATTAAGTCCATTAAAGACTAATGCAGACCTAATTTACTGCAGAAGCAATTTGATACTATAGAAAATCCCAGGGCCTAATTCTGCCAAGACACATGCTTTTTAGTACACAGTGAGCAGTCCCACTGAAGTCAACAGAACTACTCACAATGTGTACAGTTAAACATGTGTGTAAGTCTTTGCAGGATTGGGGTTTAAAATAGTGGGAGTGATCGGAGCTATTTATCTCAAATGGGAGGTAAACTGTGTTTTGAGGGGGGAAGAATGGGCCGCCAGCAATCTTTGCTATCCCTAACTCATGATCCTATTCTCTGTGGAAGAAGAATCTATCCACAATCAACATCCCTAGAAAAATCTCTGGTACAGCAGGATGTCACCTCATGTGTGCCTTGCTTAAGAAGATGACAGCTGTCTACTTTAACACTCCACATAGGAGTCATCTTTTGCATGATACTTTTTTCTATATTAAAATATCAATAGTGGCTAAGAATCCTTTGCCTTCCGGATATAAGAAATACTAGCACTCATGTGCACATGATTAAAAAATAAATTTGCCTGCATACTAGGAGGTTATAATGGATGAAAATATTGTCCTGCACTGTATACTGTGTCCCCCTATCTCCTATTAAAAGTATAGACCTACGTAAACTGCTTTTGGTGATGCGGGAATCCTAGACTATCTAAATGTGACTTGTATTCTTTTTCTCTTTTTGATTTTGAGAAACCCCATTTCTTCAGCTGCCCTATTTATGTTAGAACAGTGCACCCAAGAAATCAATACACTTAACAGAACAGAGAGGTACCAGAATGCAATTAGGTCACAAAACGGTAGTTCTTTTTTTTTGCCTTGGAGTCCTAAGCTTCTCTTTTTTGGCACAAAATAACTTTGCTCTTTTAGAAGCACCACACTCAAACTTCTCCCTGAGGTGCGCTGTTCCTTTTCATTTCTGAGCCCTGGTGTGTTGCCTATTAGAGACTGTGTAAAGTCAGTAAAGAAACTACTAACATCATGTGTAAATAGTCTCACTGAAACCAAAGGTAACTACTCCCATGATTCAAACCTGCTCAGATGAATAAGGTTTATTCAGGATCTGCTCCTCATTTAGGGATTGTATGGTATAGTAGGTATTTATGGTATAGTAAACATAGATAATGTACATAGAGCTATATCATAGGTCATACTGTGCTTACAAATGTAACAGTCCTCTAACCTGAAGAATAATGAAACATCACATTTCAAAACCCTTGAAGTCTTTTTCACCTGTTTCTTGTACTTCTGAGAAAGGCTTATTTCCATGAATCATGGCAAACAAATAGAACATGGGTTGTAATGATTTTCTATTTTAAATTCATTTTTTGGGTTCTCTTAGTATGGCATATAACTCAGGATTTGTTTGTAATGATTTTTTATATCCCCAGAGAGCCTAATGGAATTAATTCCAATAATACTTTTGAATGTATTACAATACTAAAGAGTAGATGTCCTAAACAGTGGTGTAAGTACAATGGGAAGAGAGAGGCATGATGAAGTTGATGGTTTATAGGATTAATAATGGGATTGTGTCACATCTAAGTCCCCATGTGAATCAAACCCAGATTAGTAATGGCTGAAAGTTGTTACCATTTGATCACTGTCTGGTGAGCTGTATGAAATGGCTACATAACATATTGCATAGCGCTTCATAAACTTGTGGAATTCAGTGCAACAGGAGGCCAGGACAAACACTGTAACTGGATCCATTAAAAGGGCTAGATAATTTTCCAGCCAGACCCCTAAGCATATTTGTAGCTATGCAAACTAAGGTAATAAGGACAAGGACAGCATGAGCAGTTTCAGAGCAAGCTTTTTTACAGTGCCAATCAGCTAAAGGGCACTTGACCCTTTAAGGCCTACCTTGATCCTTTCCATCCCCCAAGAACAGGAGATGTTAGAAACAAGATAACTGGACTTAGATGGTCTCAGATTTGATTCAATATGGCAATTTCTATGTTCTTCCCATCAGCCTATCCCCCAACCTCCAGAAGCCAGTTTAGCTGCTTTCTGGACCTAACAAATCCTGGAGAGTGATGTGGACCTTTGTTTTTGGTAAACAAATTAATTCTGCTACTTTACATGTTTTAAAAATCTTAATTAATGATCTGGAGGAGGTGGAAAACTGATAATTACATTCTCTGATGGTAGTGAGTTGGAAGGTGCTGCAAAGAGCTGTGAGGGTACAGAAATAAAGATCAAGGTGATTGGAAACATGTTCAGAAAATAATAAAAAGAGATTCAGCTTTGAAAAATGCATGTTAATGCTTCTGGGAAAAAATAATCAGAACACGGATATTCAATTCAAGGAGAAGCTCATGTTTGGACAGCAGTAATCGTAAAGGAAATGGGCTGGGTTGTTAGTGGACTGCAAATCAGATATGACTTTCTAATATCAGATGTCTGCAAAGGGCGTTTGGAACCACATGAAATTATTCTTATACCGCATGGAGTCCCATTAAATCCAAAGGGGCTTCATGGAGGCATCAAGTCCTCTCATATGGATCTGATTGCATGGTCAGGTCCTTACGTTGCATATAGAGATGTGTCACACCATGTGGAGAAAAAGTTTCAGAACCTTTCTGTATGACTACTGAGACTATATCTGAACTATGGAGCATCTGATTACCAAAAATAAATAAATTCCTAAATCTAAAGGAGAGCCCTGGAAAGTGTTAAGTTGCCTTGATGCACATTTTTGTATTTTGCTTTTCCTTTTTATTTCAAGGGGGGAAAAGAAAAGAAAAAAAATAGGAAAAATCCAGTCCTGTTAGGCTTAAGAAATGTATAAAGCTTTCTTTAGGGGAGCTTATAAACTGCACAGGAAAAAAAAGCCTGCCTTCTTCAGAGTTGAATAGCTCCACAGAAGTGCATGAACAAATGATTTTAATATAGAATCTGCTTTGCTTTGAAATCTGTCCGCAGTGCAAGTTTTCCATGTATATATAAAGTATAAGTGCTACAGTTGATATTATAGCTCTCAGTGCTCTTAACATTCTGAACTGAAATCTGTCGAGAGAATGTTTTCAGCATAGAAAACTTTCTCTATACATATTAGCTATGATGCTAACTCAGCAATGCATTGAATTAACTACCACTCATCATTAGTAAAAGTCACTACTAAGCATACACAAAAACAAGCCCTTAGAAGCCTAGAGCTTACGTTTGTGGTGGTGGCGGCGGTTGGTTGGTTTGTTTTTCAACCTGAAGGAAGGTCAAAAGTGAAGGGCCTAGCGTTCAGTGATAACTAACCACTCTGAAAATTTCAGATTAGAAAGATCTGTTTGAGTGATTTGCCCAGGGAAAAAACAATGCCTCCCTCCCCACCACATTTTTTCTTTTAAGTAAATTTTTTAAAAAAATCATTGCATAACTCAGATACGCCTGCTGGAACTTTGTACAAACATTTTAAAACAATTAAGACCACTCTTGGGAAAGTTCAGCCCAAAATAATTTTTTACAGGACATTGTAAAATATATATATATATATATATATATATATATAAATAAAAGGTGTTTAGAACAAAAGTTGTGACATAACCTAACTTGTCCAGCACAACCACTATAAGAAAATATATATATATCTGCATACAAGTAATTTTTACAGTTCTGAATTGACAAGATATGATGGACACTGTTTTCACTATCATGGCATTATATTGGTTATTATGTCACCAGGATTGACCCAACCCCAAGTGTTCAACAATTATGAGTCAGGTCCCACAAAAATCATGAGATTGGCTTAAAAATAATGAGTTTTTAAAAAATTGTTTTATTAGTCTTCTCTTTCTGAGTCTGTAAAGCACACTCAGGTGACGTTTTCAAACTTTCGTCCACAACCATGAGTACTAGAAACCTACTTTCAAAAAAAAATGAAGCTGAGAATCTTGTGTAGACAGAAGACCCCAGGAGCTGAGGCGTCAAGAAAACACTAGATGATATAAGACCATGGATAAAAATTGCAAGAGTTGGCAACATTGTCACATGCTTTATTTTAAAGGATGCATTAGCACATTTTACCTGATTGAGACCATGCAATGGGGCGTCCGCCCCATACTGTCCTGTAAAGTGTTAATAGAGCCGTAAGGAGGCTGCATGAAAAGCAGCCAATAGGAGTGGGGCTGCAGGCCCATATAAAAAGAGCTGCAGGGCAGAACTCACTCAGTAGCTGCCTGGAGCTCAAGGAGGGAAGACCAGGTTCCTAACAAGAGGAAGGAGTGTTAGCACCCTGGACAGAGCAGTGCTACTAGCAGGGACTGAGGAAGCTAGAGAGAGCTCCTGGCTGGCTGCTAAGACTGGCATGCTGAGGCCCTGAGGTAAGGGTGAAGAAGGTGCTAAGGCCATGGGGAAATGGCCAGGGAAATGCACTGAGAGGTTGGAGGGGATCCAGCACATGGCTGCCATCTACAGGATCCCTGGGCTAGGACCCGGAGTAGTGAGTAAGCCTGGATCTCCTCCCCTCACTTGCCACTGAGGAAGTGGCTGGACAGTTGGACTGCAGTACTGGCCCCCAGAAGGGAGAAATACAAAGTGTGGCTCAGCCAGAGGGCCGTGCCATGAAGAGGATGCTGCAGTAATTGGAGTGATGTGTGTCTGGGAGCAGAATGATAGTGGGCAAGACTTTACCTGGAGTGGATGCACCAACCTATAGATCTGATCCTCAAGACAACCAGCAGGAGACACTAGTGTGGTGAGTAGAACACCATCACAGACCACTTATGGTGGGTTTTCAATAAGGTTACGTTCATGACCTTTCCTTGGCTTGCATTCTCCCTAAACTGGGCAGAATGCATGTTAC
The DNA here is from genome assembly GCA_003942145.1 of Platysternon megacephalum. NCBI lineage: Eukaryota > Metazoa > Chordata > Testudines > Platysternidae > Platysternon > Platysternon megacephalum. Next base: position 8,743,839 of record QXTE01000043.1, read on the forward strand.
TTCCTGGTTGGGGAGGTCCTTTTTTATTTCCTGCCTCAAAATACAAGTGACCAACTGCATCAACAGGCAATTACTCCTTCATCACAAACAGCTGCCAGCACATCTAAACAACTCTGTGTAGGTGCTCACCATGCCGTGGTAGCAAGCAGAAGTGTGATGGCATGGAGGTCACCCTAGTGTGCCCTCTTTTGGTCAGGCATGGTGCTGGAGGTGAGCCCTGCCTCACTTCCTTTCACTAGAGTTTTTTGAGCAAATTCACTCAGACCTTTTTATCTGAACAGCATGGCTCTTCCAAGGATCTCATTTATTACTGATAGTCATAAGCACAAGTAGAAGCTCACTCAGATACACCAGGGGAAACTTGTCATCATCTCAGGCTTAGTTCAACTAGCCATCTCTGCCTCTTTCCTTTAGGAGACTCTTCTTTCCTGCATCTGAAACCTGTCTCTGGTTTGGGAACACTTTCCAGGTCCTTCTCAGTGTTACTCCTTTTCAGTCCTTCAAGATGGAATTCCCAGCTCTCCTCTTTGGAACTGGGCTACAATAGTTAGTTCCACACTTTCTTCTTTCCCAGGATTGTCCCTAGTTACTCTCCTGGAGCTGGGTTCTCTTATTCAGGTTTTCTAGTCCTTCCTAAGCAGGACTCCTCAGCTCTCCTCCCTGGAGGACCTGGCTCCTTTTCCTTATTAGCCTTCAGGCTGCTCAGCAGGGCAGATTTTTCCCTGCTATTATTTCCTGGTGACTGCTCTGTCATGAGAGAGGAAGGAACCTTATGCTGGTCCCCTTCTCCAAGTTAATCCCCAATTGGTCAGGTGAGACTTGCCCTGCCCTCTCTGCAAGGCTCCTGACCCTGGGCTCTTAAACAGTAACAGGATTTCTTCTCAAACATTTCTTACTCCCAGGACTGCTTCCTCTCTCCAAATGTCTTCCAGGTCCATATGTGTGTGTAATATTTTTGAATGACAACAATGATACAACTTTTAGAACTGCAGTTAAGAGCTCAAAGGGGAGAAATGACTTTACAAATCAGAAAAGAGAATATATTTTTACAGGCTACCTGGTTAGGAATAAAAGGGGAAAGGAAAATGACACTTGCATAGTTGAGTACTAATATGTATTTCACACTGATGCCTGGAAGGAAAGGTGAGTGGGAGGAGAAATCCTGTTTCTAAATAACAGAAAATGAAGCAAATATATTTAGAAACTGCCTATAAGCAGAGAGCGGAGAAAAGAATCCATTCCTAGAAATGCTGCCCTTCTGCCATCCATGATACCCTCTGCCTTTTCTTCTGGCTCCTCCTGCCACCTATTTCTGAAGGTTGAGAGTTTGTAGTGGAAAGCTGGGTGCATTGGTTTTAAGCCACCCAGGACTTCCCTATATCAGTCCCCTTTAAATTGCCCACATAGTACAACTACCCAGGATCTGTCCTATTGACTTTTTTATGGCAAACGCTGTACTCTGGAGGCAGAAAGGAGCTAGAATCTGTGGAGGGGGATGCCTGTATGTGTGCACGTGTTGCTTGTTTGCGTTAACCCAAAGGCCACTTCTGTAGCTGCAGGCTGCAAAGTTGCTGATTTCCTTTATGAACTTGCACTGGTTTGGATATACTAATTTAGGAGTATGGGGCCATTGTATCATAGCATTCATCCCTACAGACTGACCAGGTTTATTGAGATTAACTCTTTCCATACCTTATCCTGACATGCCTTGATCTTTTGAACTGATTGGCCTAAAGCTGACTGAATATTAGAACTTGTTCAAAAATGGACATTTTTAAACTATCATGAAAAATTCAAAAAAAAATTCACACAACTTTTTTCCATATTTGTCAGCTCAATTTTTAATCAAACAAGTCAGGAAAAACTATTTCCACAGCAATTATATCTCTTCTCCTTATTTGCATTACAATAAAGTATTTCATTAGATGATCACAAAGCATGGTCCGAGTCCTGGAGTCTAACCTGCCCAACAGGACCACTTCACTAAGCTGAAGACCCATTGACTTCAGCAGGCCTCCAGATGTGATCAGGGGTCTGCAGGCATGTATCTCCTTGCAGGATTTATGCTGATATATGTAGTAATACAAAATGATTCATGGCATGGATATCAATGGAGTTACACCAGGGATGAATCTGGCTGAATGAATGTATAATTGTAACTGGGAGGAGGGGGACACAGATCTCTTTGCATCATTGAAAAATGTTGTTTGAAGTAATAAATGCAGAGGAAACTGTTGGTAAGCAAACAGTTTATCAGGTAAATGACTTTGTTGGTACATTAAAGTTTTGTAGATTTAGATGATGCTCTTAACTAATTAAATTATAATTGTCAATTTCTCATTACTGTCATTGTCTTTTGGGTTAACTGTTTAAAATGGGGGGGGGGGGGGGGGAACTGCACATTTACCATCATGTCTAGAATTGTGTTCAGTGCCTATCATACACATTGGTCAAGGTACCTTAAAATAGGCTTTTAAATCCACATTCAGACACCTAATAAGAAATCTGATTTTCAAAACACCCTCTGTGTCAAGCACCCAGTTGTTCCCCTTGACTTCATTATACGCTGCTAGATAATCAGCACTCTTGCAAATCAGACCAATTATTTGGGTGCCTGCATAAGGATTAATTAGCCTAATTTTAGACATCCATTTTTAAAATCTTGGCCTCTACTTACATCTTTCCATATCAAATTCTATAAATGCACTTTAATTTGTTAGGAGATATTAAAATAATCCTGTAGTGTACCACGAGAACAATGATTGTATAATGGTTGTTTAGTAATTACCTCTTGGACTTCCTGAAAACAATTGTACTCCAATATGGTATTCATCAAAAGAGGGACAAGGACTGTATGTTCCCCCCCAGGATTTACATTCTAATATTTTGTGAGATATTAAGTCTTGCCAAATGTGTCTACATCCCCAGGAGATGAAATGGAATCCTAAAAATGGTATTGCTTAAACATTGAATAATTATTTATATCCCACCAACTACTGTGCTAGGTGCTTCAGACAGGTCTAAAAACAAGTTACTTACAGGCCAAGTTGTTGCTTCAACAGGAATAAGGGTGACCGTATTAGTCCCTACATGAGTAATAAAACTTAAGTAGATTGTTGCCCCCTTTTTTTTAAATTCAAGTTTCCCTCCTTTCGTTACATTTAGACAATTGACTGCATTTATGTAAGCTACTCTTCTATATTTTGTTTACTACTTCTTTTTGCATCATTTTATCCATTATTACACATAACTATAGTAATTAAAGAATAGTTTCTGACTTGGTATGTACAACCTTTCATGGCACCATAAAACAGAACAAGGCACTGTATCTTTGAGCAGAAAAATCCTACTTCTGTATTAACCAGAAGGGGTTGTTCCTAATTCAGAGTGCATGGACTAAGTAGTGGAATAGAGAAGGTGCAATAGCTGCACTCAGGAAAGGCTGGGTTGGTGAGTTTGTGGCATCTACTACCATGTGATGCTCTGAATTAATGAGACCTGCTTGCAGTGCAGCTGTAGAAACCTGGTTAACATCAAGGTTCAGCAAAACTGTAACCAAAGCTTTGTACACACTACAGCTTACATCAGTCACTCAGGGGTGTGAATAAGCCCCCAAGCGATGTAAGTGACACTGACCTAAGCGCTGGTGTGGACAGTGCTGTGAAGCAAGGAGATTCTTTTACCCAAAAATTAGGCAGCACAGACAATACTGAAGAGGTTTATTCACGGCACCTGGAAGACTGATAAATCACTTCAAAAGTATGGTGTTACAGTGACCAATTATATACATTTTCTTATCAATTCATTTGCATTTACCTTGTACTTACAGAGATAAACATTGTTTCAGAGAGAGAGAGAGAGAACACTTAACATAATAATGACAGGAGCAGAACATATGCATAGAAACCATTCTGATTACATCAATTATCTATGACTACCCTGAAGGGGAGGGTTGGGAGTGGGGGTAGGGGTGAGTGTTCACAGATATCCAGAGAGCTGTGGAGGGTTTGAACTGTTCTTCCTTATTGAGAGGCCGAGTTGCTGGGCAGACATCTGACCATTTAAGTTATCAGGTGTTTACAGCTACCATTGTCCTTGGGCCTCTGGTGTTTCTGCTTGTTAGTTATGTGGGTTTCTGCCTCAGCTGCTGACTGAATGTTTAACTCTTGCCTAACAGTGCTATGTCGGTGGGAGAGCTTCTCCTGCTGACATAGCCACCACTGCTAGCGGGGGCTAATTAAGTCAATGGGAGAGCTGTCTCCTGTCAGCTTAGAGCATCCACACTAACAGCGTTACACTAATGCAGCTGTGCCGCTGTAAGTGCTGTAGTGTAGCCATCTATAGCCTAAGTAAAGGCTAATTCCTTAGTGCTCTGCATGCTTTTGACTTTTATCATAGGGCATTGTTTTCTAACTGAACCTGCACTACTTCACCTTCTCTGCAGACCTTAAACAACTTTGGTTTTTAGTGGCAATTTATGAGAGACCCACACAATAATATTCTTTGTTCAAATGCAGAGGTGATTTGGGCCCAGTATATATCATTTCACACCACTCTATTCTCCTTTCACTCACAAGCAAAAATCAAAGGGGCTGTGGGAGGTTATCCTGCAGACTTTACAAATCTTTCCTGCTCCATAAAGTTACTGCAGTTCCATTTCTAAGTGTGTAGTGTTTGAATTGCCTCCATCCCATCAACCCTATGGGCAGATCCTCTGGTTCTATTGATCTTCACTTTGCACAAGCCTGGTATTGGGAATTAAAATCAATGTAAGCCACCTTCACAGCCCCAGATCCTGGGATAAATCTGTGCCAGCCTGGCCCCATGGGGGCTACTCCAGTTGCCCACAGCCCATAACTCACCCTTGCAGTAGCCAGAGATCACCTCTCCTATAACCATGCCACCTGTGCCAGAAGGTAGTTCTGTGCTATCTGCAGATTCCACAAAGTACAGGTGTCCTCAAGGGGTCAGTTCAGGTGACTTTGCAGCTGCAAGCATATAATGTGTAGCCATTTCATTTTGATTTCATAACATTCTGACTTTGGGACTTTGAAAAGTGATTTTGCCATTCATATTTCCTTTTTACCCATGTTAGTTACAGGTTCACCAGTCTTCAGTGGTATAAACTGTTAGTGCTCATCTATTTTGGGAGCTGTAATTTCAGTCTTAATATCTGCTCTGTGTAGGTCAGTCTTGCTTAAAAAAAATTCCTATTTGCCTATATTATGGCCAATGGTGATGCAGGAAAAACAAGGCTGCAACTGAAATATATTTCTATTGACTTAAGATTTTTAGTGTGGCAGTAAATCATATCTAATTATTATGCCTGTATTATACTATATTAATCTTAATCCCTCGAGGGTTTTACAGACTGAAGTAGTTGACTTTGATTTTGCAGGAAGCAGTTTTTTTACCATTGATTTTTAACCAGATAAAACTTGGTGGCAGGAGCTCAAGAAACGTACTATACAATCTACATTACTTACTGTATCTTGATCTTCCGCCCTTTAGTATTCAGCTCTTGGTTATGCCAGTATGAGGGGGCTTTACAGTGTGACAAAGCGTTTGGGAATCCAAATGAACAGTGTCACAGAAAAGGAGTTATCTTGTACTCCATTATGCATCCAAGTTCTAGTGACTTTGATGCATTGCTATTAATTAAAAAGAAATAGTCAGTCTTAGCCCCTGAGTAGATGCCAATGTAAGGTAATAACACTGAGAAACAATCACACTGAGCCTGACACAGACGCCCTTGTATAGGCAAAACTCCCATTCACTTCCAAGAAGGGCTATAAAAAGGCCCAAACACTTGCTGTGAGCAAGCTAATTATCAGGAATCTGGGCCCACAGCAGTCATTGGACAACCTAATGAGCACAGTTGGTCTGTAGTAGGCTGTCTGATTGGCAGGAAGAGTCAGCAGACCTGCTCTTAAGCCCAGCAGCAGAAGCAGTTTGGTGGCTGACATGTCCAAATGTGGATTTGTTTCATCAAGTTAAGGGTAAAAAAAATGAAGTATACCAGTGTATAGATGAAAAGGGGAGTGGTTGTCAAATATATATACAGATGGTTCCAATAAAAAAAATGGGGTGGCATATTAGGACATAGCACATCTAAAATAATATCCTATTTTACAGCTGTCATGACAGCTGAACTAATAGCAAAACTGCTAGTGTTAAACTGGATCTGGGATGTACACACAGCAGTGGAGAACATTTTTCTTGGACTCAGTAGCAGGCTTTATGGTAATAATAACGGGTGTCCCCCTGTGTGGAAGTGATTTAATCAATGAAATTATATGTCTAATAAAAGCTAGCATAGAAGGGGATACATGCAGCATGAGCCTGGATACTAGAGTATACTGAGATAACAAAATGGTGGACAAAGCTGCTAAAAGCACTGTAAGAAATGGAAGGACTGACCAAGAAATTCTACTGGATAAAGGGGAATTCAAAAGCCTAGTACAGAAAAGTTTAAGAGGAATGACACACAAAAAAATGGAGTAATGAAAAGAGAGGAAGATTCTATTTTTTTGAATTGTGCCCTAGAGTTGAGGATAATCACCTGGTCCGGGGAAAATGCAGTGACTTAGTTTAGAGTACTAAAGTAGCCATTGTGGTGTAAACAAAAGTATTGTTTGAACAAACAAAAAGACGGGCTATGTGCACCCTGTAAGGGGGAAGAAACACATGCTCCCCATTTATGGGTATGCATGGGCTTTAATAAAGACAGGGGAAAGCTTTTTGTTATTTAAATTCCTCAATGTAACTTTCGTTACCTTAAGCCATTTAGTAAAAATAGCACGGAAATAGGATAGCATTGGAAAGGTATTGTTACTTTGCCTGAAAGACTGCAGGCAGAATGAGCACATATAAACTGATGGCTGATTAGGAATTTTAGTTGGTGGCGGCTGTAGACTATCCAGTCAAGTCTGCTTCGCCATGAAACAAAAAGCAGCAAAAATGTTTGGTGGCTGCTCAAAGCATTTTCCCAGGCCTGTGAAAGCTCCTGCTTCAGCCTTGGCCCTGGCTCCAGGCAACCTCCCTCGGCTCCAATTCCTGACTCCAGCTCTGACTCTGGCATCTGGCCTCTGACTCAGTTCGAACCCTTGGCTCCGATTCCTAACTTCTGGCTCTAGCATCTGGACCATCACTCTGGCTCTGACCCTGGGCTGCTTTTTCTGGCTAACAACTCTATCTGTAACCACTAGGTACAACTGTTGATGTCTCTGACACTAATTCAGAAAATGTCATCTTTGGGGTAACTGAGTATTGTACTCCCCACACAATATCTACCTAGGATGTTGGGGCACCTTGGTATAATTCATGAAAAATAGAGAAGTTGGAAAACTTCAGCTCCTGGCATCATTAGCAACTATTTCAGTTGTTTTTCTTTTTTGGTCTGGAAAAGGCAACATTAAATCCATAGCGTTCATCAGAGGGAATTTATGAATTTGGTATAAAGTATGCTTGAAGTGTTCTGTTGTTCTGGCTATAGATTTTGGGGAAAACACTGTTAGCAATTTATACCACATGACATCTTCAGTTGGGTTCTAAAGGTTCTAACTCCTCACAGCATTTGACCTACTGAGTTTAGAGGATGAATTTTGCCTGATAGTTACCTTGTGATAGCAATATGCTGTATGCATCATGCAATCAAATATATTGTCACTGACAAAACAAAGCTGCAGAGTTGCTACATGTATATGTGGTCTGTCTGACATTTACTTTTCAGAAGGATTCTAGTTGGGATAACCTGAGCTGTTCTGTCACTGAAATGACTGTCTGTAAGCTAGTGTGTGTGTGTGTGTATATATATATTAGGGCTTCACTCTGAAGTCCTCAGTCATGTTAACTATCCAGAAAATCCAATACCATCTTTATATGGCCATGTTTTTCCATTCAGTACCTCCTGTTCGCCTTATAAAATATAATCCTTGTAGTGACATTTCTGTTAAGGGCATGTGTGTTTAAAGCCAGTTGTACATATTTAAAAAAAAAAAACGTTTTAAAACAGCAGTGGGCATATTTCGTGTTGTCACTATCACTGCTATTTTGAACACAGACTCCATGCTGTTCCCGTAGGAGTCTGCCAAATCTGGAGAAGTGACTCATTTTTCATGGGAAGATGCTCGATGCTGTCACTTTTAAAGTGTTGCAGCCTTTAAGACAAGCTTGTCTAGGATGTTGCAGCAGCCCTGAAATCCTAGCTGCCATCTTGGATTTGCTTTTCTGAGGAGCACATTCCTTTGCTTGCTTAATAAGCTTCTTGAAACAGCTACAGTATGTATTTTTAGAGTAGAAACTCTAATATTCCTTCCTCTTCAGCTCAAACCTAATTTGTCCTCAAACTGAAGTGAATGCAGACTTAATCCTTTGAATGATTTCCCTATGCCATAATGAACCCTAGCTCATTAACACTATTTGCAGAAGAGAAAACACTTAACACAAGCACCTACTTTTATTTAAACCTGACACAGGTAACAGTTATATACTCATTTTCCTTTGCCTCACTTGCAAAACAAAACAAACCTATAAAACCCTGAACAAATATTTGAATTTGCAACTTCATTTGCTTAAAAGCCTATTTTTAAAGAGTTTAAACTGATGAAAACTATTCAAATACATTTGGACATGAGACTGCACCACATTAGCAGTAATTAATACCACACCAGGGCATCCAAACTAAAGGAATACAGTAAAGTTTCTAAGTAGCAGACCTGGGAATAGTTAACCCATTTTCCCCATGTCTCAGCTGTTCTTCATTATGTAGGGCAAACCTACATGTTGGATTCTAATTTCTTCATCCCACACAGTCCTTGTTTTGTTTTTTCTCCCCTCTTTAATATCATAAAATCCTAGTGGTAAAGTATAAAATAGTTTATTTAAACTGAGAGGTGATCTATAGAACCTGAGGAGTTTACTGCTGTTAGTGCTTTTAATTTCTATTATGGAGCAGCAGCCATCCCCACCTCATGGTTAAGGTTGTAACAGCATTTCCCTTTTGAACTCAATTCCTTCTCCCACTTTGACAGTCCTTTCTTGGCAAAGTAATATCAGCCTTAAAATCTGTAAGCTATAAGCAGGGCTGAGATATTAAATGAATTGGACAAGGGATTTATAAAGTATGAAGGGTTCACCTGAGTTCAAAAAGTCTTCCACCTTTGTTTAAGCACAGAAGAGAGAGAGAGGACCTACTTAATTAAATCTCCTCCTCCCAGTTGAGATGTAGGGCCTGAGCCAAAGCCCACTGAAATCTTTTGATCTGGACCTTAGTGTGGGAGACCAAAGATGACCTGGTTACAATCACATTTGAAAAGTTCTCAACATTTTATATAGGCATGTCTCTCTGGCTCACCATTTCCAATGAGCTCAACATAGGGCTTCAAATACAACAGGAGACCTAAGCTTTCATTAGAAAGATAAATGTCTCTAACCGATTTCCTTACCAAGACAGACCTCAGCATGTGAGCCAGTCCCTGGAGGTGGAGGGAAAGGAGAAGGACTTCAATGTCAATGGGAACAGGAAAAAAAATTCCCACCTGAATTGAAGCTAATCAGACAAGCTGCTTGAAGGTGTCAGACAAATGGTCGCTACAGCTAGACTGTGTTTCTCCAACATTTCCTGACCAGATCATTGCTTAAGACTGGAAAGTGGGAGCAAATTAAAGATATGCTATCTGCAATAGTCTGATGGGGGAATGTGTCCCAGTGTGACCCTTCCAAGGACCCTTCTCTCCTCCGCCCTGCACCCAGCACTACATGCTTCTATGCTCCCTGAACACCTCCTAATGTCTGTCGGGAGGGAGCTCTGTTACTGCAAATCTTAAGAAATCTGACTGGGAAGGGGAGAATAAACTGAGCAGGGAATTTTGTGGGGGGAGCGAAGGGGGGTTAACCCCAATGTTCTGAAAAGTAATATATACTCAACACTAATGTGTGTTTGTAGCCTTAACTTCTTAACAAGGGTGTTGGGGGGAGGGGGTTAGAAATTGATTTCCTTTGTTTCTCAATTGTAAGGGTAATTGGTTCAAATTAGTCTTTTGATATATTTTCTATATATATTTTAGGTCACAAATACCAGATTGTTTAAATCACATTTTGAAGTGGTTACTCAAGAGCAGAAAATTCCAGAGATATTTTGAACTTAAAACAAATGCTAAAACATGGTCAAACTAACAAGGAAGTGGCACCCTTTGAAAAACAAAAGATTGGTATTAAAGCAGAAGCGAGCTGCTAATGAGAGATTCACACTCTAATGGATGAGCCCTTATACCATACTGGCATCAAGGCAACCAAGTAACTTGCTTTGAACCTTCGCACTGTGTTTTTTCTGGTGGTTCGATATAGTTCTACAGCAATTGTTGCAACACCAGGTGTTGTTGTTGTATTAATTTAGATAAAATGAATGGGCCCAAGAAGGCAAAGGTGTTAACATGACCCCATAACTGTCCAACATTAAACAGTTTTAAACAAGATTCAGGGTTTGGTATACAAAGACCTCAGCCTGCTTAGTATCATGGCAAATACATCATTACATTTTTTTGAAAACATTTCCTTTTTCTGTAGCTGTAATAAAAAGCAGTTAAAGCATTTGAAATGTAAAATATTAAATAAATATAAATTGTTTCATTTTAACAACATCCCTTGTTCCCTTTCCCATTACCTTTATCTCTAAAGATTTTTCGAAGGAAAATTCCTTGTCGGACACTCGTTGAGATGCTATAAAAAATGGTAGTAATGGTCCTTTTGGAGGGGCGGGGGGAAGAGAAGAAGTTAGTTGAGATGGGCTGGAGCTGTTACAGTCCGATCCCATTTCCTAACAGGCAACACAAGACACACACAAGTGAGAAGAACAGCAAAGATTAAAAAATGCAGTTTCTGTCTGTGGTGTTGACTCTTTCAACCTCACTGCAGGAAAACCACAGGCTCAGCACACGGACATATCTGCCACTCCCAGACCTGGCAAACTTGTACCAGTGTCAGGCTCTTTAGGGCATTGCCTCTCTGGTCACAGGCTTTTAGCAGTAGTGCAAAATAAACAATCTTGGCTGGCTAAGCCCAACTTCTATGAGCCAGAAGGGGAAAGGAGAGGGTTAGGAAAGAGAAGAAATAGGGTGGGGGAGGAAAAGGACTCCTAATTTTGGGGGCGGGTTACAAAGTTTCACATGCCAGATAGTAGTTAGGATTTTGCTGGAGCCAGTGGAAGTAGCAATGTCATCTGGATCCTGCTTTCTTGGCCCAATCTGGTCAGGACATCTCTCAAGATCAGGATGACAGGTCTTGGGTCCCAGGAGATGGTGGGGATGGCAGCCATGAGTTAAGCTTGCTACTTCCCCTTCTCTGGTCTTTCAGTCAGCCAACATTCACATCCATCCATTTCTATTTTCCTCCCAAAGTCTCTTTTTTATTATTATTATTATTATTATTTTATTTAAGGACCCCAAAAGGGAGTGGTGGGTGGAATACCCTGTCTTCTTCTTTTAGCCATCAATTAGGCCTAACTTCCAATGCACCAATTTTGGTTTACTGATTTTTAGCCCCACACTTCTCTTGCTTACCAGGCCTGATTTTAACACAGTCCTTGAGTTAACTCCATATGCTTGTTTGTTTGAATGAAGCTAGTTGTTTTGTCTCCCTTTTGCTCCTTTCCCCATCAACATGTATTCTTGGTTACTGTGACATTTTATGAACTTTTACTCTTCACAGTTGAGCTCACAACCAGGGTAAATCTGTAGGCACAATTATCACACCAGTGGCTTGGTCTAGTCCTGCACTGGTGTAGGCAGTTGAGGAGAGTCGGTCAGGATGGAAAGTAGTCAGCACAGAGAAAAGTGAATGAAAGAAACTTGTGTGGGGAAAACAGAAGGATTTGAGCCTTTCACCTTTAATGGGACTATAGCCCAGGTTAGTTTCTGAAAATTGTTACCCTGTGGTGGTGGCCTGTTGATCAATGCAAACAACCAGCAGTGTTAGTCCATTTCCCAGAAAACTGCTGTCCACATCACAAAACCCACTTCAGTTACCATTAATTAGCAATCTTGTCCTGACAGACTCAGCTGAGAGGCCAGTGACTGAATTATCTTTTCACATCTTGTCACTACAAAGGTGGTCCCTTCAGGTCACAGCACATTTATTGGCATATGCAGAAGGCTGAGTTATTGCTGTGCATGCTGTACCTGCTCTGTGGAACACTGAGGGATTTGAGTCTCTAGTGCTAGCACTTTCCATAGTACTAAAATTGTCTGTGTGAAGGGTGGGTGGTGGTTTTGTTTTTTAAAGAGTGCAATACTAAGATCCTTCCATGTTCTGGGGATGAGAATGAAGTTAAAGGCAGCACTCTACATGTGGAAAGGAGAGGGTAGGAGATGTTAATGATTTTAACTCAAACACATATTCATGCCTCACTGCAGAATTTGGAGGTGAGCAAAGGTAAATAAGTTCCCCCAGGGATTCCTCTGTTTCTCACACAGAGTCCAGAATAGTTCCTCCAATTCCTCCTTGTATCCTTTGATGCTCAGGAGGACCCTTCAGAACTTATCAACATTTTCCTTTTTATCATCTAGAGGTTGCACTAATGAATCGACCCTATTTTATTCAAGATTTTGAGGAAAATGCACAATTTAGCATTTTCCATAATCCCATAAAACTAGTCAAGTAATACTTTCTAGCTGCATTTTATTATGTAATATGATTCATTTTACTGCTGGGAATTATTAGGAACACTGGTATCACTAGGCACAAGACACTGCTAGCACTTCCACTATAGCATTAGGGACTGGAAATGTACCTAAAGTTAGATGATAGAACTTTTGCTGTATTGCTGGCCATCAATTGCAACATGATCTCAAGCAGAGACTGGAGTGCTACAACTCCCTAACTCTCTCACAAGAGCCTGATTACTCTCTTCTCCACCAAATTACCTCTATGCTAAATGTCTCTACTTGTATGCTTCATTAAGTGGCTGCATTAATGTGTGCTGGTTGTTTGTAATTTATACTGGTTAAAATATTTTAATGCACCTAAGTCCCATTTTCAAAAATGATGAAGGCACTTAAGAGCCTAAGGGTAAAATGTTCAAAAGCACCCAAATGACTAAGGATCCTCAGTCTCATTTTTTTTTAAATGCAGATTTTTAAAGTATTTGTCCCTTTTGAAAATGGGACAGTGTCACTCAGGTGCTTTTTTTGGAATATTTTACACATTGTTTTACTTACAGATGACTTTAAAAAATATAATAATAGCCATTGGAAACTGTCACATGATAGAGATCAAACATAACTTTGGTAACCCTAGCTAAATATCAAGTGACTGGGGCCTAGAAATTAAGGTGAGTCTCTGATCAGCAGTTGTCTGTACTACAGCTGGTTTAAGAGATGAGACTAGATGATTACAATAGTCCTTTCTTGCTTTATAATCTATGAAATTAAAAGGGATTACTTGAATGTCAGGGAATGGGGCACAAAGAACCATCAACCAAGGTCTGTATCAAGTGTGGTCCATGCCACAGGGCAATGCGTGCTGCCTCCACCACTGAACTGTTACGATTTTTGGGCTATTTCAGCTGGGAAAGAGTGCAAGTGGAAAGCAGTATGCTTTGTTTCAGTCATTTTAATGCATACTTCTGCTAATTCACAGGCACAGGAGTCACAGGAAGCAGAGTCAAAGCAAGGGAGCAATTCTTAAAAATAAAGGCAAGTACAGTTTCTCTTAATTGAGTGCTCCTTGAATGTATGGCTTATCCAGCTTTTTGAAGGGAAAAAGCTTGCTCACAATTATAGGTTCTCCAAGGTCTTATAGCACTAATTAAAATTCCTTCAAGCATAATGCTGATTGTGGGTAAGTAGGTGTATAACGGTACCACTAATAGAATAGTCAGAGCTCATTCAATAGCACGTGACTCACCCCACAATTCAAGAAATGTAAAATTAACTTAGTTACAGTAGTAGACAAATGTTTAACAGCACCAAACTATACCGTTTAGAGCCTGGCCTATTCTTGATTTTCATTTTCGAGGTGTTAGTGTGCAGGAACTGAAAAGGAGTATAGGATCAGAATCTTTTAATAAGCTTGTTTTCACTAGCATTTCTGCAAGTTTACATGATTATGCAAGTGAAATGCATATTGATTCTCATGTTGTCTACTTCCACTACAAGATGTTATGCTTCTGATGTTATGCTTAATGAATTATAGTAAAGGTAAAGTGAAGAAACACGTATTTATTCCTATCAGATAAGATGAGGAAGGGAACCTAAAGAAAGGACACCGCTGATATTCCTAGTTCAGTATGTTGGATTGGTTTAAATGATGAGGACAATGGGTGTTTATAAACATTGACTGTAAGCTGTTGAGGGCATGGACAGTCCTTTACTACATTGGGAGCCCAACCCACTTGACCTCTAGATGAAACCACAATATAAATTTTGGATGATGATGATCAACTTCATGGGGTAAACAATGGACAAAAAAGGGAGATTTTTAGGAGGATAATGGAAGGGAAAATATATCCCTCAGATACTTCTCCCTGATTACTTCCATAAAGACTCCATTTCTCCATAGGTTTTTCTCTCTGGTTCATCTTATACAGAGGTTCTCCCTGTTCCAGGGAAATCCTAAGGGGAAAATTCAGATCCTAAAAATGTCACAATAAGCAACATTAATCCTTTGTCCTTCTGTTCCCCTCCCAAATATGATTAGGCATCCAGATAGAGCGAAGTGGTGGCTTACTACCCATGCTCCAGCCACAGTGCACTCAAAACCCAGAACAGCTGGAAGGTTCTGTTAAAATGATCTCAATATTTCACAAATTATATTGCTATTACTGGGTTGCAGAGTAAACCTCCCACAGGACAAATCTGGCTGCTTGCTCATCTTGAATTACTTTTGAATGTGATTCGGGAAGACAGCACTTCATTGGGTTACATGCAGAAGGTTTCCTTAGCCACCATGAGGGCTAGAAACTTAATTTTATTTTTAATAGATGCTTAACTTTAAAAAAAAACAGCAGAGCAAGCGGAAAAGTGCTAGTATTGTATACAGCTGGGTGGATCTGATTTAAATCAATTTAAATCACTAGTCAGGAAGACTCGATTTAATCATGGTTTTCTACATAAAAATGCATTTTTGTTGGTTGTTATAACCTTAATACATATTCTTCACAACTCAGATGTAGGCTTCATCTTTAGAAGGTACACACTATACATTTTTAAACAGTGATTTCTTTTGAAAACTTCAGATTAGTTTTACAGCTATATCAGAAAATGGATGATTGTTTGGTTATTTCATTTACCAAAGATAATTGAAGCAGATAGTTCACCTCCCAATGACTTCATAAATATCTCCAATTCAACAAGTTAATCATTAATATTTGGAGGATTTTCTTGCCATGCTGTATTAGGAGAACATCACCAGACAGACATTTAAATTGTTTTATTTAGCTAAAACAACAACGTTAAGTAATCTGGATTTTTTTTTTCTTGAACAGAAAACCTATAATATTTTAACAAAACAAGCATATGTCCCTCACTTCTCACATTTATCTCCAGACTTCTTCTCCTTGTCCATATCTATTCCACCCCCAACAATCTTCTATTATTGAACTTTTTGAAACTTTGCACTTTCAGAGAGAGGTAAGGGATTGACTCTGTGTACACAAATTTGCAGAGGGACAATAGAGTTGAGGTCTTATGTCTCACCTCTATATTTATTTATTTATTTAAAAAACATTTTTTGCTGTTAATGAGCATGTTGCCTCTGGATACACAAATCCAGAGTTTGAGAACTGCAAAAGGAAGCATCTCTGATGGTATCTTCTAGACTGAGCACTAAGTCCCATTGGGTAGATTGAAAGATTAACCTAAATAAGTGAATGCTAATGGGAAGGGGGTAGGTTTAGAAGATAAAATTAGAAAAGAACAAGTTAAAAATCACTTAGAAAAGTTAGATGCCTGCAAGTCACCAGGGCCTGATGAAATGCATCCTAGAATACTCAAGGAGCTAATAGAGGAGGTATCTGAGCCTCTAGCTATTCTCTTTGGAAAATCATGGGAGACAGGAGAGATTCCAGAAGACTGGAAAAGGGCAAATATAGTGCCCATCTATAAAAAAGGAAATAAAAACAACCCAGGAAACTACAGACCAGTTAGTTTAACTTCTGTGCCAGGGAAGATAATGGAACAAGTAATTAAGGAAATCATCTGCAAACACTTGGAAGGTGGTAAGGTGATAGGGAATAGCCAGCATGGATTTGTAAAGAACAAATCGTGTCAAACCAATCTGATAGCTTTCTTTGATAGGATAACGAGTCTTGTGGATAAGGGAGAAGCAGTGGATGTGGTATACCTAGACTTTAGTAAGGCATTTGATACGGTCTCGCATGATATTCTTATCAATAAACAAGGCAAATACAACTTAGATGGGCCTACTATAAGGTGGGTGCATAACTGGCTGGATAACCGTACTTAGAGAATAGTTATTAATGATCCCCAATCCTGCTGGAAAGGTATAACAAGTGAAGTTCCGCAGGGGTCTGTTTTGGGACCGGCTCTGTTCAATATATTCATCAACGACTTAGATATTGGCATAGAAAGTACGCTTATTAAGTTTGCAGATGATACCAAACTGGGAGGGATTGCAACTGCTTTGGAGGACAGGGTCATAATTCAAAATGATCTGGACAAATTGGAGAAATGGTCTGAGGTAAACAGGATGAAGTTTAATAAAGACAAATGCAAAGTGCTCCACTTAGGAAGGAACAATCAGTTTCACACATACAGAATGGGAAGAGACTGTCTAGGAAGGAGTACGGCAGAAAGGGATCTAGGGGTTATAGTGGACCACAAGCTAAATATGAGTCAACAGTGTGATGCTGTTGCAAAAAAAGCAAACATGATTCTGGGATGCATTAACAGGTGTGTTGTGAGCAAGACATGAGAAGTCATTCTTCCGCTCTACTCTGCGCTAGTTAGGCCTCAACTGGAGTATTGTGTCCAGTTCTGGGCACCGCATTTCAAGAAACATGTGGAGAAATTGGAGAGGGTCCAGAGAAGAGCAACGAGAATGATTAAAGGTCTAGAGAACATGACCTATGAAGGAAGGCTCAAAGAATTGGGTTTGTTTAGTTTGGAAAAGAGAAGACTGAGAGGGGACATGATAGCAGTTTTCAGGTATCTAAAAGGGTGTCATAAGGAGGAGGGAGAAAACTTGTTCACCTTAGCCTCTAAGGATAGAACAAGAAGCAATGGTCTTAAACTGCAGCAAGGGAGGTTTAGGTTGGACATTAGGAAAAAGTTCCTAACTGTCGGGGTGGTTAAACACTGGAATAAATTGCCTAGGGAGGTTGTGGAATCTCCATCTCTGGAGATATTTAAGAGTAGGTTAGATAAATGTTTATCAAGGATGGTCTAGACAGTATTTGGTCCTGCCATGAGGGCAGGGGACTGGACTCGATGACCTCTCAAGGTCCCTTCCAGTCCTTGAATCTATGAATAATCTATACAGAAGCCCTTGGAACCCCATAAAATTGGGTCCCTAATCCATGAACTATTGGAACTCATTTACAAAACTTTTCTTAAGCATTACATGAATATATTGTCTCGTACTATAGAATTAGAATTTATAATCCTATTCCATTATGAGATATCTTTGACTTTATCTTTGGATAGGTTTTTTCCTCAAAGCATTTTATCAAAAAAAATCAGATTTTAAAATCATTGATTTTTATCCACCCTGGTATACAGGTACTGTCCAATCCCCTTAGTGAAATCTAATAATTTCACTTTTGCTTGTTTTCACTACATAAAAGTCAGCCACTTTCATACACAAGTAAATGATATTTAAAATTTTACTTTTGTCACTTCCTAGAACTAGGGCAAAGGCAAATTTTCTGTTTTTTCTTCAGGTTCTGTCAATTTCTTTTAGACTTCTGTATGCATATTTCCACTAATGTGGGTGATTTATTCCTTCCTTACCATCAGTTTTAATTGTTTATACCTAGTTCCTATCAATATTTCCTGCCAGGTTATGTGCCTCAGGTTAAAGATCACTTTTTTTCTTAATAAATTATTTCAAAAGGCAGCTGTCCCCTAAATCAGACAAACAGTAAACCTTTGTCTTTGCAACTTCTCTTCTTTTACAGACCTTTTTTTTTTTAAAGTAGAGTTGTGAGAGTGATAAAATACAGGCTATCCATTTTGTATGCAAGATACCAAAATGTTACCCTCCTCTTCCGAATGATCGATCCTGCCAACTGCCTATTAAAATTGGAATCAGGTATTTGGTACACACCAAAATGCTGGCAGGGCTTTCAAAGCAGAATGCTAATTACTGGAAGATTCTTGAATGAACACTTTGAGCAACCCCTTCTGTTTTACTGAGGAGTGTATTGATGTGCTCATCCTTCAGGAAAGGGTCAACGGTGAGGTCAGGGGCAGGGAAGATGTGGGTTTCTAGAATGATGTGGGTGAAATAAAAAGATAATGAAGGTATCTGAGAGGATCATCTCAGGGGGAAAAATGCATGCCCATACACTAAACTTTTGCAAAATGTTGGAGGGTTGAATATGTGCCGCATGGGGGGGGGGGGGAAATGTCAAAAGCCTCTTTAACATGAAAATTTCTATATGCAAAAAAAAACTAGAAAGTGATGGGCACAGGGCTGAAGTCCAGCATTTGCGTTCTGTTCCCACCCCTGCCAATGACTGGCTTTAAAATACTTAAGATAGCATTTTACAAGCATCATTTACTGAAGCCTCAAAACAAGTGTCTGATGTAGGTAAATATCACTAAGCACATTTTACAACTACTGAAACCAAGATTAGCTGACTTGCCAAAGGCCATGTAGCAAATTAGTGTCAGAGCCAGGATTGGAATCCATGTATCCAGACTACCATACTTGTGTCTAATCCATTAGATACCCTATTTGAACTGGTCTGACCTAATGCATCATTTCTGAAATGGGCTCTGTGACCAGAGTCCCAGGGGAGCCAACTGGGGTCACTCAATTAGGATGAACTGCAAAGAATTGGGTAGACAATCCCCAAAGCAGGTGGATATTCCAATACTTAGATTTACCAAACCAGCACAAAACAGCTTCTATAATACCTCACTGGTTACCCAGAAGCCAACAACACAGTGCCCTTAAAGCAACCCCGCCTTAGGCCTCCACCAAGACACCCAAGTCAAATATGATGAGGATTACTGAAAATCTTATTCATCATATAAAAGTTACACCAATCCCAAAGGATCAGACACATTGCCTCCCAGGTTAATGAATATTCTGGATCTTATTCAAATACACGCTTACAGCTGATTCTTCTTAATTAAACTGAAAAAAATTAAAAAAAGAAAAGAGTATTGGTTAAAAGATCAGTATACATACAGATACGAGTACAGTTCTTGAGATTGAGATTCATAGTAGAGATGGTGAGCTTTGTAGTTGCAAAGAGTTCTTTCAGAATTAGCTCATTGGTTATAGTCCAATGTTTATAGTCAGGGTGATTCCAGGTTAGGACTGGAGATCTCAGCCTTTTGGCTTAAGCTTTCCTGCATGAAGCATCAAGCAAATCTGAGATAAAAAGGATCAGGACCCCAGACATTCTTATATAGTTCCAGGTCTCCTTTGACAGCTCAGAGTCCTCAGGTGAACATTAGGTCTATTTCAAAGTCTCCATAATTGCCTATTTCCTAAGCATCACTGGTAATTAGCTATATGGATTAACATATGGAAATTGCCCATTTTCCACCATTCTCAGGTGATTTGCTATACATTTCAGAGAGATGAATACAGTGATATTACTATGTTTACGGTTCATTTAAATGTTACTATTTCCTTTTGATATCTGAATCAACAGCTATAGTGACAGACAGGAACTATCTGTTTACATGTCTAACATGGTATAAGTACACAGGTACAATTAGTATCCCCTCCAATTCTCAAACAATACAGGTTTGAATTCAAAGTTCTAGCCTATCTAGCATGGAGTGGGCCTAATTACCATTTATATACTTTTCTAACATGTCTCTACAGATTGACTCTGGGTCATTTAGCCTGCAGGATGCTTAACCCTTTCTGGCCATGCATCACACTCTGTATAAGATTCGTTGCAATTACATAACAGTGGGAGCAACAATGACTTGCGTGGTCATATTTTAATCAGATAACGTCACAGGCTCATAGCAAGAACAGGTCAAAGTTCGTTTGAAAATGAAATTTTTCTTCATTTTAATTGAAACCATTACTGAAAATTTTCCTTCAGTAAATGATAAATGCTAATTTTTTTGAAAAAAAAAAAAAGCACCAGATTTTCATATTTTGCATATTCAAATAAAAGATAATTTTCTCAACTAATTTCTAAGGCCAAAACTGTGGGTCCATTTCAAACCCGGCCAATCAAATACCACTGAATTTTTTACAAACTTTTTTTTCCCCCTGACCAGCTGTAGTCCATGATCCACAAGAGGATCACAAGAGGTGTGAGATGGTAATGGCAAAATCCCCAAAACATGGCAACCACTCCCAGGGGGGAGTAAGGGAAAAGAAAGAGAACATTTCCAATCTCTCCACCTGAACAGCACAACCCTCTTCAGTCTTCCATGTTTTTTCTATGCATATAATACTTTCCCTCAGCTGATCTACAACACCATCATACCTCCTTCTTAAGAACCACTCTTCCACAAACCCTATACAAAACCAACTAAGATTATTTTTTTTAGTGAAGAAGCCACTGATTGAAAGGTTTAGGTAATAAGAGATGTACTTCCTCAGCTCCACACTGGCTTAACCATGTTGTACTCCAAGTGAAGTGCTGCTTAAAGGCAAGTTACTCATTGCTCACCTCACCATCTCTGAGGGCTTCAAAAATTATTTTTAATTCAAATCTTTTAAAATGTAAGTTGACAGCAGGGCATCCTGGAGGAAATGTCAGAAAGACAGATTGAGGTCTGGGATTGGACGGAGGGAGACAAGTCAGGAGTGGCGAGGAAGATATGAATCTGCAGCATAAATATGATAGTTGAAGCTGTGTGAAAGGGCGATATTGCCCAGAAAAAAAAAATGTGTGTGTGTGTGTGGAAGAAAAGAAGGGGTTAGAGAGGATGTGAGGTTTTTAATTCTGAAACAGAGAAGGGTAGATCATCTACATCTCAGGGCAGGACCTCACCCAGCAGAACTCTATTTATTGTCTGAGTGCCTGTTCAAGGGGAATTAACTCCTGTGATCAAAAGCACAGAGTTACTACACCAGAGATTCAGTATTCCATGGGAATCAATAATTGGACTGAAAGATAAAGGCATTTCAGGTAAACTGAAGCAAATAGAAGTTCATGTGGCAGACCTTAATTCCGCTAGTGGCTTTGTTTCTGTGCTCACCGGAATAGTAAACTGATTAAAAACCTCAGAATTTTGTCAAGACCCAAAAAACCAACCAAGGATAGTATATCTTTGGAATCTAGTAACTTGCTGTTGCTACTATTTGGTAACTTTGTGAAACTGAGATGTATATTGCTTTTTAAATTCAGAATATTGACTATTTAGTTGTATATGAGTCATAATAAAGAACTGGGCAATTTTTAGACTGTAGAACTGCTTCATTTTTCTTTAGGCCGGTCTTTAAACCAGATTTAGAAAACTAATGGCCATTTTGCCACTCTCCCCCAACTCTTAATCTGTGGGTAAACTATCCTTGTGGGATCTCATTAATGGAATTGGTTTCTACTTTTGCAAGGATATTATTGTATGCCATGAATCAGTCTTCCACACAGCTGAATCACCTTAAACTCAAAGTCCTCATGGATGCCGAACAAGGCAGCCAAAGCAGATGTCATATTCAAGTTCCAGGGCAAAGAAAATCAGCATGTACCTGGACTACACCGTTGTTGTTGTTGTTTTTTAATGTTTGTTTTTTTTAAAGAAAAATCCAAGGATATTTTTTGCCCTACTGAAGCAATTATTTTGGGATATGGGTCTCTCTGTTCTTGTTTTGTACCTGTCATATTTGCAGTTGAACTGTTTGGGACAGACCTGAATTTTTAGATGATATTCATAAGTGAAACGGTCACTGAACTTTGGAAGATATAAGCAAGGACAGAAGCCATTTTTGGCATCCATCACTAGAAAGACCCAAGGAAACCGAGCGCTTGCAAACTGAGAAAGATGGGTCCTTCACCCAAGGGGGCAGGGGTTGAAGTCTCTGAAAACTAAATATAGGTGAGAAACCATCTTGAACAAAGCCTGTACCTTGCTAGACTAAGTTTTAGACTTTTAGATGCATTTTCACCTTTAGCAAGGGTTGCATGCAAAAAACTCTTTTATTTGAACTCACTTAAAATCCTATCTTTAATACTTTTGTTTTACTAGTAATCTAAACCACCAGCCCTGTGTTTGAATGAAAGTAAATGTTAACTCCAGCTGATGTGGCAAGCTGGTGCGTTTTGTATCTTTAGAGGAACAAACAAACCTTATTATTTCTCTGAAGTGTCCAGAAGAGGGCTGGATATTACAGAACAAAGGGTTTGGGGAAAGTTCAGGACTGGGAGTGTGTTGGGTCACCCTGCAAGTAGTAACCAAGGCTGCAGGAAGCCAGAATGGGGCTGTGGGCTGTAGACAGGCTGCTGGACTCAGAGCTGCAGAACCAGGGCTGCACAGCACACAGACACTCAGGGTGTGATCTGTATGCTTGCAGGCTGGTTGTAAGCATCCCATGTCAGAAGCTACAGCAGCAAGGCATTGTGAGGGACTCCGGGTTACAGGTCAGGTGGTGATACAACCCTTCAATGGTCCGGATTGCCCCCATACTCATCAGTTTCTACCATGCTTTTTGTCTAGGATGCTAGCTTCTTAGGGCAAATTTACTTTTGGACTTGGTCAATACAACTCACTTGACTTTATTAATTCTGCACCTGCTCACATGTGAGAATTTTACCCATTGTGTTTTCATAGGCACCTTACTTTGTTTTAATCTATGTATCCAATTCAAAAACAGCAGCGGGTTGTTCATTATATAAAGTTACAAGATTCAGGCTTCCAGCACAAGATTGCTCTTTGTCCTTCACATCATAAAACAGGAACAATAATGGAAATGGTTAAGAGAGAGACAGCCCACTGACCAACCTTAGAAAGCGAAGAACAGCTAAAAGAATCAAACATACACACAAGGGATGGATAAGCAAATCCTACAACTCAAAAGGGAAACTTGTTAAAGGCCTGATCTAAACCCGTGGAGGTCAGTGGAAAGGTCCCCCCCCCCCCCCCCCCCCCCCCCCCCCCCCTNCCCACTCTCCTGTCAGCCAACCTGTCACAACAAAATGTACTGAAAATCTATCAAAAGACTGGACTGTAGTTCAAAGGAAACATGCACTAAATGCCCACAGGAAAAAAAATGTGTTCTAAATGTGAATGCTCAGTTTGATTTACTCCTCTCTTTGATATTAGAAATATACTGTAACTAAAGACAGCCTCTAGCATATCCAAAGAACCAGCACCAGTAATAATCTCTCTGTCCGTAGATCTCAAGTAATATATTGTATCAAGGATTTATGTGGTTTCTTGTACAGGTAAGGACTTCTTCATAAACAAAACCAAAAGCCCAACCACTTCTGCATTGCCTCCTTCCTCACATGATATCATTCAGAAGGCCAGAATCTGAGGTGCCTTCTCTTCACCCATGCGAATACATTTAAATTAAATATGGAAGGGGCCTGGTCTTCTAGTCCATTTCCATTCCTCGGCGTCTCCAATGACACAACTATGGATTTAATAATAGCCACCACGTACCTCGTTAGTGGTCCACAGGAAGATGTGTAGGAGCTACATAAAAATTTAGAATCTTCCTTAGTGAAAACATGTCATGCCTATTTGTGGAACGTACTGAAGAAGGATAAAGGAAGCCTCACATAAACAAATACACAGACTACAAGATGACTTGGCTGCTTTCGTAACACTTTCAGTAAAACAAAGTATGAAAGCAATTAAACCTAAATCTTTCACATTTTTCACAAATTGATCCTAACAAAATAAAAAGGATGGTTGCCACCTGACAGATGTAAACAGTACACCATCCACCATGTAACAACACCGTGGCATAATGGCTTGTATACTACAACTAAAAAGCCATTAATGTCCTCTTTTCAGTTTTCTCCCATAAGTATTTCCTTTGCTTTCCCTCATCCCTACACCAGGAATGTCCTCTCTTATCCTAAGTGCTACACAACTTCCTTCAAATTCCCCTCAAGCCCCACTTCTAAGCGAAATAGCATGAAGTGTAACTTCCACAAAGTAAGTCTATGAAGTTGCTTGTTTTTGCAAGTCTGGATCATCCCTTGTCTGATGCAGTCTGTCCCTGAGTTGTGTGATATATCATATAGAACATTTAGACTGCAAACTCTTCAGGTGAGTATCTGTCTTGTTTTTTCTGAGGCATCTATCACATTTTGGTGTTCAGAAATAATTATTAATAATACAATTTCTAATCAAGCGTCAGGGTCCTTGGGTCAGGGATCATCTAGCTATCTAGACTCAGCACGTCATGCTTACCTATGGAGTTGTTGTATACAATTGGTAAATAATAATCACTTTGAAAAATGTTAAATTTAGGGGCATTATACAGTATTTTCTTCAAATAAAAAGACTCTCAACGACATAGCACCTAGGAGTTACTTTACAGTTAACGTAATACAAGTATTAAATAATAACCATTCTTGGCATGAGCTCTGGTTTGCTTACAACACTTCAGGGAACTTGTTATATGAGCCCATTTATTATAGTTCTGGCCTTTCTTGGGGGGTAGGGGAAGAGGAGGGGAGTGGTGAGGCCATCATTAAGGATGAGCTATTCAATGTCTGAGCTTCCAAAAATCTCTCAGCTTCTCCATATAAAAAGAATTAAAGTTTGCATATTACATAACTTTGCCATTAATGTTAGGAATATCTCACATACCATGGAAGGGCAATGTGTTATGTACAGCAGTATCAGTTGTTCAAGGCATGTGTAACATTTTTAAGATGCCAGAAGTCATTTTTAAGATTGGGTGTAGTACATGCTTAATTCCAATAAATGACTGAGAATTTGAATGGGAAGTTTTATACACGGGAAATTTTGTAAGCAGCTGCAGAAATGAACTTTGCAAATAGAACAAATTCATTATGACAGGGGCCAAACATTCCTGAGTGTGGACAGTTACTAGTGTATTGAGGGTGCTAGTGAAAAACAAATAAATAACATTAATGGAAATGAAATTAAAACCTCTAAAGCAATAGAAAAACTATATGCAAATCTCCTTTCCTCTTAAAACTTACTGAACAGTAGCCTGTCCTGAATATTACAAGTCTGAGAAGGCTTGGCAAGATCATCATCCTGGGAACTCTGCAACCAGATCAGTAATTATATGCCTTTCTGCTCCACACACCACCTGCATATTGAGGGAGTTGAAAAATGATCAGTTTCTGAAGCTGGCCTCATTACAGAGTGTCTTGGGTGCAGCGCACTCTATATATGTGTCTGTTAGTGTGTCAATCTTGCCATCTCACAAAATTAATCAATGGCTTGTGCTTACGACTTCTGGTTTCACAGGAAAACTAATATGCAGAACTAATTATTTGTCAGCACTGAAGTTCTGGTCCACTGTTCAGAGCCTGATTAAAGTTGCTTTGCATGGAATCTTATGTGGGTGTATGGAATCCTACTTCTTCCTATACGGAGACAGGGTATGAAACACCTAATCACTGCCACCACTCTATTTGAAGGCTGTACCTCTCTTCAGCATTGCAAAATGTGGTGATATACTGACTTGCCGACACATTGGCCATGCCCCTACTATGTCCCTAACTTTCCCACATCCACATAATCTTCCTGTGAGCTAGGCTCCACAGTAAAGAATGGACTGCATTGTTTCTCTGAAAAGCCTCTTCATTTTCCTCTCCTCCACGCAGCATATTTTCTGTCTTTTGGTCCTCCCCACACTGCTTTGTGGGCCACAAGATTGGGCGCCAAGAGAATAATATCCATGAAATACTTAATACACTGTGAAATGGCTGTTTTCTCTCCTCTTTGATCGAGCCTATAGCCTGGGATCCTGAAGCTGGTAGTGTGACTCTTTTAACTAGGCAAACTAGTTCAAATTATTTTTCACTCTTGTATCTCTCAGTTTTCCCAGGGCACTGCCCAGAATCAGGAATAAGTTTCCAAATACCATGGAAAAAGTATTAACTGGAAGCAGGAAGCTCAAGAAATCTTCTGAAAATACAGACACTTAATTTGTAATTTTTATATGTAAATAAATATACAAAAGCATTAATGCAAGCAATGGCGTACATATTATGAGCCAAATAGTGCTGTAAGGATTTACAGTAGCTGAGTGTCTGGCCCAAAATCTCCTCCCAGGTTGCTTTACTAGCAAGTAAACATGTTCAATGTGAGGCACAGTAACTTTTAAACTAAGATTTAATACATACCTTTCAAGCCATCTGCTTTTTTTGAATCTATATCTCAAATATTCAAAAGGCACTTTTCTCTGCAAAAGAGCTTTTAAAAATATTGGCATGCCAGGCACACTTAGGGTTGTCATGAGCTTTATTTAAACAAACTCATAGGCTTGGTGTACTGAAGTATCAAACTAAAATTTTCTCAGAGCCTTGCCATAAAAAGTGCCATTTGTGTCTATAGTAGCAATTGTAGCCAACAAAACTGAGAAATACACTTAATTAGTAAATGTTTTATGTATATTTTTAAATAGATAGGAAGTATTAGTAGCTAAGTGTTTCTAAATCTCTACACGTTTTGTACAGAGGAACCCAGTTCAACTAATACGAACTGAAGGAAAAATTTTTGCAAGGAGAATGTACAGTATTTGAAAGCAGATGGAATATGTGATATGTGGACTAAAATGCGGGGTCATTTTTTAATCATGTACAGTTCCTACTTAAAAATAACCTTCCTGTCTAGCTAATTGTTACTGGACCCATTGAAGCAATATATTTTCAGTGCACCTTAGTCAAAAGATAAAACAAAATGGCTAGTTCCCAAGCCTTTGACTGCAACTTGAAACAGCAGTCAATGCCTAGATCAGAGCACTCCCATCAGCCATACTGTACTGCTCTAGGGAAATGAGGAGTACTTGCTTGTTACTAAAGGTGTAGTCAAACACACACCAAGCCACAATAAATGGGTTTTGTACTGGTCTGGGCTACAGAGAACCCACATCCCAACCCACATGGGGTAGCTCTGCAATCCTTAGTCTGGAATAAGGCTAAGTAATCTGCATCCTTTAGTGAGGGTCTATGTGATCAGAGATCAGTGGCTACACTTCTTCCCTTTGTCTATCCCCAAACACTTTGTAGTAGTTTATTCAGACTTAGCACTGATTTACTAGGTTTTTATACATAAAACAACAAAAGAAAACAGATTTGTGGATTTACTGAACAGCACTAATAATATAAGCACCAGACATAAATTTCTGTTGCAATCACCTTATATAATCATTTAACTATGTTATCTATTGTGGTTAATTCATATGTAACCAATGTGTGCTGAATAGACTTAAGTTGTAGGTATTAGGTATAGGAATAAGTAGGATAGTATTATAGGGGTATAAGGTTGACGGGCATTTATGAGTGATGCATATGAATTAGGTACATAGGTACTGCTGCTGGGGATCCTGCTGCAGCCCCTTGCTTAAAGTGGTTTCCATTATATACAGGGTTTACAGTTTTGTTCAATGACTCTCAGCACTCCCAGTATACAAATTGTTCCAGCATCCCTGTAGGTATATAAGCAAAGCAAGGTTGTAATGCAAAGCCTGCAGCCAGAGGCCTGTAAGATTTTAACTTAGCCACATTAGGCCTTAGGGCCAGGCCTAAAGAGGGGTTGACATGAGGAGGTGACCCAAGAGTAACTCTGTACCAGTAAAGTTACAAGATTACTGTAAACTACGTGCTAAAAGGTGATGTTCGGTACCCATCAGTAACACAAGATGCTTGATTGCAACATCATGGAAAATTCTGCAGTGACTGCAGGTTACTATGGGGACTTGTTGACAAATGCTAGTGAAAATATGGAGAACTAAGAGGATAGCCTTTAAAAAGTGGGGAACCCTAAATTTTATGAGGAGTGGAAATCTTGATAAGGGGAAAGGATTGGAACCCTCAGGAAAATGCATATGGATTATAGGTTTGAGCATAACACAGCATAAGAGGGGTTCCCCAGCATGAATAGGGAGGAAGAATCTATCAGGAGACCCTCCACAGATGGCCACCTATTGAGTGAGCCACCCATCTTTATGGTACACTTGGAGATGTGAGGTATGAGAACAATGATGCTGGACATATTATGGTTTGCTCCTTCTTCATTTATATAGCTGTAATTGTGTCATTGATTATCTGTGTAGTAAGGTTTTTAATAAAGGGAAGATTGATAACTTGTGACTGCTGTTGTGGTCTCTGCTGTTGTTCCTCGTGTGCTCCTAGAGTCTCCAGACCTAATGATATTTCTACTGATGGTTCTTGCCCTGCTAATTCTAATACTGTCGTCCTTAGGAAGGGAGAACGTCTGGCAAAGATTACCTTGATTTAAGATCCCATTGGTAATATCAACCCATTCAGAATATAAAGGCTACAAGTCTATTGTCATTTTAAATAAATTACTTTAAAAATTGCATGTTTGATTTTTCATTACATATGAAATAAAAGCCATTTTTCCAAGCCATCAGCAGAAAGTAGATTTTAATATAACAAATAATATTCACTGCTGGTTTAGAATTGTTTAGGACTAAATTTGTCTAGAATCCATGCTTTTTGCTTTAACAATTTTAAAATATATAGCGCCTGATCCAAAGCCCATTGAAGTCAATGGAAAGATTCCTTTTGGTAGGCTTTGGCTCAGGCTCATAATCCTTTCCTCTTGATTTTCTCTCATTTATTATAAGTGCAATGGGGTGATTCTCCTGGCTGCTAGTCAGTGGTGCCAGTGCAGGTAATTTTATGTATACTTTTATAATATGCTCTGAGGAGAAAATCTGGGATACATACCTTAACACACTTCAAATCGCCTTCACCAAACAAAGATGTTCCACCAGAGAAGTAGATCACATAATGGATATAGGCTAATCAAATACCCTGAGACAACCTGCTTCAATGAAGGGGAAAAAACACCCCTTTGACCACACACCCCTATTTGTCACCTATTACCACACACTGGAATCCATACAGGGTATCATTAAACAATTACAGTCCATACCCAATGAGGACCACAACTTGAAATAAATCTTTCCTGAACCCCCTCTTCTTGCCTTCAAACAACTCCCCCCAACTTCACCAAGCTTATAATCAGAAGCAAGCTCCACACATCAGGACACACCAACTCAAAGCGGCACGAGACCCTGAAGACATAGATCCACTGCTATGAAGATCAATACCCCACCCAACATATCTTTAAAGATCCATGGTTCCTGCACATACCTATTACACAATGTGGTGTACCTCATCCCGTGCACTAAATGCCCCCAACAACAACTACGCGGGTGAAACCAGACAATCACTACGCTTTCAAAAGAACTCCTACAGAAAAATGATAAAAGACAAAAACACCCTGTCCCCTGGGGGCAAACACTTTTCACAAAATGATCACTCCATATCTGACCTCTCAGACCTCATCCTCAAAGGAAACCTGCACAATCCCTTCAAAAGATGAGCCTCAGAGCTTAAATTCATAACTTTTCTAGACACTAAAATTCATTATCTTAATAAAGACATTAAATTTACAACATTTAAATTTACTAACCCCCCTTTTTTTTGTCCTATGACTGCAGAGGTATTAATGGGCGACTTCACCTCAAATGGTCCCTTAGAATATGTGTTGACTACAGTACTTATGCTAAACAATCCGTTCCACTTTGTATTTAACTGTGACACTCTCAGTACTTTTCCCAGACCTGAAGAAGAGCTCTGTGTCAGCTTGAAAGCTTGTCTCTTTTGCCAACCGATGTTGGTCCAATAAAAGATATTACCTCACCTACCTTGTCTCTCTAAGAAGGAAAAAGGCAGATTATTATCCCCATTTCATAGATGGGGAATTTACCCACACAGAGAGTAGGTGAATTGCCCAAAGACATACAGGGAATCTATGGCAGAGTCATAAGCACAGCTCAGATATTGTGAGTGCCAGGCCAGTGCTCTATAACCACAAGGCCATCTTTACTCGTTCAATAGAAAAACTAGATGTCAGAACATTAGAAGTCTCTCTTAAAATGCATTTGGAATCTTGGTGAGGTAATCCTCACAATAACCTTAGGAAAGATTTGTGATGTTTAAAAAAAAAAAAAAAAAAATTCAAAAGTAGTCCAGAAAAAAAATCTAAGCTACTACATTCTCAGCATTAGTACAATAATAGCAAAAAAGCTTAGACATTTCAAGGACAAAATTAATATCAAGTATATATCTTAATATGAAAATGACCACGGTTTATACTACCTCAAGTGCAAGAATGTATCTGTGTTGTTTAAAGCAAGCAGTGTGTGAGAAGGTAGTAGGATGGGATAAAAGAAAAGCTAGTTCATCCTCACCTGCTGCTCAAAACAAACAAATAAAACCTTTGGAATGAGCCAATTCACATTTAATCTCAGGGAAACTGCAATACTGGTAGCATACTACCAGGGCCGGCTCTAGGTTTTTTGCTGCCCCAAGCAAAAACATTTTTGGCTGCCCCCCACCCCAGCCCTGGGCTCCCACCCACACCCCCTGCCGCCCCAGCGCTGGGCTCCCCCCTCACCTACCCACCCACCCACCTGCTGCCCCAGCCCTGGGCTCTCCCCCCCAACCTGCACCCTCCTGCTGTCCCAGCCCTGGGTCACTGGTAACTCGCTCCCAGGGCGGGTCATTCAGCAGGAATTTTGGATGTGCACAGAACACAGACAGGATTGGTTCCCATATAGTTACAGAACTGCAGTAAAGTGAAACAATTTTCAGCTTGTGTGATTGGAGGATATCTGGATGCATATTATAAGACAGTCCTACATAAATGAGGAACAGTTGAGGTGCCTTTATTATTCTTTTGCTCCACTCTTTGTTTCTATGGGGAATTTGCCAATGCAATATCACTGTCTTCCTTTTAAACAAATAAAACTAAAAAAAAAAAAAGCAATGGCTGTTGAAAATAGCAATTCCAGTCCTAATAACCACTGGGAAGCGTTTCTTGCTCAATTTTATCCTACTTTATCTACAGCAAGTTACAGTGGATCAGTATATTTGATTTGGGAGAAATGAAGTAACAGCTGCCCAAATTGAGCGTGAGCACTCCTGAATTTTGAGGGTGTTCAAATCTGGAGGGCAGGTGCTAGATTCCCTTTCTGAATATTAGCTAAATCTAGAAAGGAAAAGCCAATTTCTGCTTCCATGGTTCAGAAGTGGAAATCCTCCTACGTGCCTGGTACTGTATCTAAAGCTGCCCAAGTCCTCTAGTAGAGCTTCCCCTCTTTCAGTTTTCATTTTAAATTCTAGTGGGATCCACGTACCTCCCTTGCTAGGCTTCAGATACAGAGGTACATTGTCCATTTAGTCCACCCAGTTCCTTCTTTGGGGGCTGCAAGGTGAGGTTACACCAGTATCCCTAATCCAGTCTGGGGAAGTCTTCTGAAGGGGATCTCTGCACCAAAGCCGCCTACCCCTTGGGCTGGGCACACTTGTTCCCCATTCACAGGGCCACCCCTTTCAACTCACAGCAAGCTACAGCATGGCTCAGCTACGTCACTCCTTCCCCCTCCCTTTCCTGTTGATAGCGGCCAAGGGATTGCTGGGAAATGTAGTTCTTTCCCTGCTCCAGGGCTGGCTCTCTAGGCAGGGAGCTAGCCAAGGAACTACAGCTCCCAGGGTCCCGTGGGTTCTCAGCTCCCATGCTGGATCCCCAGCTGCTCCGTGGCTCCGCTTCTGCAGGGTTGTGAGAGGGGAAGAAGTGAGTTAAAAAAACAAACAAACAAGGATGGCCCGAATGCCCCCTCCTGCAAATGTGCTGCCCCAAGCAGCTGCTTGGTTTGCTGGTGCCTAGAGCCGGCCCTGCATACTACAAATAGATGACGCAGTTCTGTTCCCATTGTCTTCAGTGACAGCATGATAAAGCCTTAAATGATTTTTAAAAATATAGGGAGGCAGGATACTGCACCATTAAGACATAATGTTTATTTTGTGCCAGTGCCAATGCTACTAATGTATTGATCTAAACTTCACTATGTCCCCCACAATCTGATCCAAATTTATCTTAAAAATAAACAATATATGGGCAAGTTATTCCAAACACAGCGGGGTCAATAGATTTCATTGTAGGCAATCTTGTTTCTTCTTACAGAAATAATTTAGAGTACTCCATGTAGCTCTGTGAGGTGATTTCTCCTAGGAAACTTACTTATGTCATAACTTCACTATTGATGGCTAATTTCCCCTGGAACTCCCTTCTTTCATATTACATGATATGTTCTATTACAGTGTGAGTTAGAAACTTCTGACACTTGAACTAATCCTAGAGCACACCAATGGATGCAAAAGAGCAAAATCCATAGCAATCTGACAAATATCTATCCTTTCTGTTATTTAAGTGCAGCTTATTGAATAATAGGTACTGACTAAACCACAAACAGGAAAAAGACAAATGCCCCATTGAAGAAAAACTGTAGTGCATAGAAAAATAGGCCAATATTGAATAAGAAAATGTAAAGATATAGGATTTGCTATGCAAGAATAGAGATCAAATCTGGTGTTTCTGCCTCTGAGAGTGGCCATATGTAATACAGTAGAAAATTGATTTTATGAACACTGATTTTATGAATGACTGGTTATATGAACCATTGTATCCCTTGATCAACAAGGTACATCTGTATGTGGCTGAGCAGAAAGCTTTAGTCACACAGAGTCAGGGTGAGGGTGACCTTCCAGCACTCTAGTGAACGTACCTTAGCCCTGGTCTACACTACAGGGTTAGGACGAATTTAGCCGCGTTAGGTCGATTTTATAATGAATGCGTCTACACAATCAACCCCGTTCCATCAACCTAAAGGGCTCCTAAAATCGACTTCTGTACAACTCCCCGGCAAGGGGAGTAGCGCTAAAATCGACCTTGCTGGGTTGAATTTGGGGTAGTGCAGATGCAAAGAGACGTTATTGGCTTCCGGGAGCTATCCCAGACTGCTCCAATGTGACCGCTCTGGACAGCACTTTCAACTCCGATGCACTAGCCAGGTACATAGGAAAAGCCCCCAGAAATTTTGAATTTCATTTCCTGTTTGGTCAGCGTGGCGAGCTCAGCAGCACAGGTGACCATGCAGTCCCCCCAGAATCGTAACCGAGCTCCAGCATGGAGCGAATGGGAGACACTGGATCTGATTGCTGTATGGGGAGAAGAATCTGTGCAGGCCCAACTCTGATCAAAAAGAAGAAATGCTAATATATATGCCAAAATCGCACAGGGCATGATGGACAGAGGCTACAACAGGGACACACAGCAGTGCCGCATGAAAGTTAAGGAGCTCAGGCAAGCCTACCAAAAGACAAAGGAGGCAAACGGTTGCTCTAGGTCAGAGCCCCATACATGCCACTTCTATGATCAGCTGCATGGCATTCTGGGGGGGGACCCTACCACTACCCCACCACTGTCCGTGAACACCTGCAAGGGGGGAGTCTCACGCAACAGGAAGGAGGATTTTGTGGATGAGGAAGAGGAGGAGGAGGAGGAGAATGCGCAGCAGGCAAGCGGTGAATCCGTTCTCCCCGGCAGCCAGGACCTTTTCCCAAGGGCCAATACCCTCCCAAGGTGGGATCCTTGAAGCCGAAGAAGGCACCTCTGGTGATTGCACATTTGTAACTACAGTACAGTACAGCTACTGGAAAAGTCTCTTAACGTGTCTGAGGATGGAGCGAGAATCCTCCAGGGACATCTCCATGGAGCTCTCCTGGAGATACTCTGAAAGCCTTTGCAGAAGGTTTCTGGGGAGGGATGCCTTATTTTGTCTTCCACGGTAGGACACTTTACCACGCCAAGCCAGTAGCAAGTAGTCTGGAATCACTGCAGCACAAAGCATGGCAGCGAATGGTCCTGGGTTTTGGTCGCATTCAAGCAACATTCAGTCTATATCTTTCTGTGTTAGCCTCAGGAGAGCGATATCATTCATGGTCACCTGGTTGAAATAGGGGAATTTTTGTAAGGGAACAGTAAAAGGACCCCGTTCATGCTGGGCTGTTTGCGCTTGGCTAAAAGAGGTCATCCCTGAGAATAGCCACATGGCGGGGGAGAGGTGAAGGGATCATCCCAAATAGCCACGCAGAGGGGTAAGGGGAGGTGTGTGCTGCACATCCACCTGAAAACCACAGCCCCTCCTTTTAAATGGCAAACCCAACCTGCATTGCTTGCTATGGGAAAGGAGGGCGCTGCAGTTTGAAAACATTCCCACATGTTATCAAGGCATTAGAAGCCAAATCTGCATACCCTTTGGCTTACCATGGCTGCCTGGAAACCGAATTCTGTTGCCCAGCTGTGTGTGATGTGTCACCATACCGGCAGGCACTCAGTATAAAAGGCAAAATGCGACCTTGTACCTAAAGCACATGTGCTGTCTGCTGTGAATTCTTGATTCACTGTGAAAGAGTCTCCCTTTTGTTCTCAGAAATGTATCATCTTAAATTTTACTCTCCCTTTTTATCCCCCCACAGGTGCAAATGTTTCTATGCTCCCCCTATGATCTCCGTCCCTGAGTTTATTGGAAATTAGAAGGCGAAAAAAAACACTCGTGATGACGTTTTCCAAGCTCACGCAGTCCTCCCGCACTGACAGGGCACAGCTGAATGCATGGAGGCATTCAGTGGCAGAATCCAGGAAAGCATTAAGTGACCGCGATGAGAAGAGGCAGGATGCAATACTGAGGCTAATGGGGGAGCAAACGGACATGCTCAGGCATCTGGAGGAGCTGCAGGAAAGCCAACAAGAACACAGAACGCCGCTGCATCCACTGTACAACCTCCTGCCCTGCTCCCCAAGTTCCATATCCTCCCCACCCAGACACCCAAGAACTCGGGGGGAGGGGGAATGAGGCTCCAGGCACCCATCCACTCCACTCCAGAGGATGGCCCAAGCAACAGAAGGCTGTCATTCAAACAGTTTTGATTTGTAGTGTGGCTACAATAAGCAATGTGGCCTTGTCCTTCCCTCCTCCCCCAACCCACCCGGGCTACCTTATCAGTTATCTCCCTTTTTTTAAAAATAAAGAAAGAATGCATGGTTTCAAAACAATAGTGACTTTATTTCCTTTGCCCCTGTGATCGAAGGTGGGAGGGTGGTTGGCTTACAGGGAATTAAAATCAACAAATGGGGCAGGTTTGCATCAAGAAGAAAAACACACAACTGTCACACCATAGCCTAGCCAGTCATGAAACTGGTTTTCAAAGCCTCTCTGATGCGCAGTGCGCCTCGCTGTGCACTTCTAATCGCTCTGGTGTCTGGCTGTTCAAAATTGCCAGCCAGGCGATTTGCCTCAACCTCCCACCCCACCATAAACGTCTCCCCCTTACTCTCACAGATATTATGGAGCACACAGCAAGCAGCAATAACAATGGGAATATTGGTTGCGCTGAAGTCTAACCTAGTCAGCAAACAGCACCAGCGAGCTTTTAAACATCCAAAGGCACATTCTACCACTATTCTGCACTTGCTCAGCCTATAGTTGAACTGCTCCTTACTACTGTCCAGACTGTCTGTGTACGGCTTCATGAGCCATGGGAGCAAGGGGTAGGCTAAGTCTCCAAGGATAACTATTGGCATTTCAACATCCCCAACAGTAATTTTCTGGTCTGGTAAGTAAGTAAGTCCCTTCTTGCAGCTACTCAAACATCCCGGAGTCCCTAAAGATGTGGTGAAACGTCCCTTGTGATCCACTAGTGCTTGCAGCACCATTGAGAAGTACCCCTTGCAGTTTATGTACTGGTTGGCAAGGTGGTCCGGGGCCAAGATAGGGATATGCGTTCAGTCTATCGCCCCACCACAGTTAGGGAAACCCATTGCAGCAAAGCCATCCACTATGACCTGCACATTTCCCAAAGTCACTACCCTTGATAGCAGAACGTCAGTGATTGCATTGGCTACTTGAATCACAGCAGTCCCCACAGTAGATTTGCCCACTCCAAATTGATTCCTGAGTGACCGGTAGCAGTCAAGCGTTGAAAGCTTCCACAGGGCTATCGCCACTCACTTCTCAACTGTCAGGGCAGCTCTCATCTTGGTATTCCTGCGCTTCAGGGTGGGGCAAAGCAGCTCACAGAGTTCCAGGAAAGTGGCCTTACGCATACGAAAGTTTCGCAGCCACTGGGAATCATCCCATACCTGCAACACTATGCGGTCCCACCAGTCTGTGCTTGTTTGCCAGGCCCAGAATCGGCGTTCCACTGTATCAACCAGCCCCACTGCCACCAGGATGTCCCAATTGCCACAGCCCGTGCTTTCAGGAACATGTGTGTCCATGTCCTCCTCACAATCGTCCTCGTGCTGCCGTCTCTTAGGCAGGTTCTGCACATACTGTAGCATAATGCGTGAGGTGTTTACAGTGATCGCAACAGCAGCGGTGAGCTGAGCGGGCTCCATGCTTGCCATGCTATGGCATCTGCATGGGTAACCCAGGAAAAAAAGCATGAACTGATTGTCTTCAGTTGCTTTAATGGAGGGAGGGAGGGAGGGAGGGAGGGGCGACTGACGACATGTACCCAAAACCACCCGCGACAATGTTTTTGCCCCATCAGGCATTGGGAGCTTAACCCAGAATTCCAATGGGCAGCGGAGACTGCGGAAACTGTGGGATAGCTTCCCACCGTGCACCACTCCGGGAGTCGATGCTAGCCACGGTAGTGAAGACGCACTCTGCTGACTTAATGTGCTTAGTGTGGACATACGCAATCAACTGAATAAAATCAATTTGCAAGATTGTAACAGGCACACTATACATTTATTGCCCTGTTATATACACTATCAATGAATTATTATTAAATTAATGTGTGCACTGTACCTAATGTAATTTTGAGATGTTCGGTTTTATGAACATTTTGATTTTATGAACTTCTCGGTCCCCAATTACTTAATAAATAGAGGTTCTAATGTACTTTTATTGTAATTATTTGTACTGAGTGGAGACCTCCAACCAAGGTCAAGCCTCCATTATGGTGGGCTGTCAAGGACCAGACCAGCTAGGTACAGCTGCTGGCATGCTCCCTGACTGACTATGCTGCTAGGCAACCAATGAGTCCGGCTGCACTGCCTTAGAACTCTGAGTGGCCACAGCTCCTGATTGGCTGCTGGCTTAGCTCAATGCAGACCATGCCTGCATGCCTCAATGCAGACCATGTTCCAGCCCCTGCTCCCTTCTGGCATTGACTACAAGCTTTGCCTCTGTCTTATGACTCTGGCTGACCCTCTGGTTCTTGCATGCATTCTCTGGTACTGATTATGGTTGCCAACTCTCCAGGATTGTCCTGGAATCTCCAGGAATTAATGATTAATCTTTAAAGAAGCCTCCAGGAATATAGCCAAAATTGGCAACCCTACTTATGACTCTGGTTTACCCCAACCCCACCTCCCACCCTCCCGGCTCTTGCATTTGGCTTCTGTTCCTCCAGTACTGACCCTTGGCTTGTTTTCTGGAGTTTGCCCACCCTGGACCCAGGTCATCTGGTAGACTGAACTCTTGCCTTCACCACTAGATCTGACTGCCCGTGGTATGGTTGGCAACATATACAGTGTACATCATGTGAGTAAGAGACAATTCCTGCCCCAAAGAGCTTATATTCTAATAGACCATACAGACAAAGGGTGGTAGCATTGCCAACTTTGGTTGGACAAATTCCTGGAGATTTCATCACATGACCTAATCTTTAATTCCTGGAGACTCCAGGACAAACCTGGAGGGTTGGCAACCCTAGGTGGGAGAGAAGAAGTATTATCAGCTCAATTGTACTGATGGGGTACTGAGACAGAGAGAGGCAGTAAATGACTTGTCCAAGGCCACACGAGAAGTCTATGGCAGAGCAGAACTCAGATTTCCTTAGACTCGGTCCACTGTCTTAACCACAAAACCATCCTTCAAGGAAAGTGAAGCTAGAAGATAAAGCATGAGACATTCAGTACTCATACTAAAACACAGTGTGACATTGTGCAGTCTATATGGTTTTATAAAAACATGATAAGTGAATATAATGTAACTGGAATATGCTTCATGCAAAAGGTCTCTTGTAAGGTATCATTACAAAGCTTATAATCTACTGAGTGTGATCATCCTATTTGTATAAATGTATCACTCTTGTATCTAAAACTAGAAATATGAAATATAACTCTGAGGGCCTATTGTAATTATGCAAAGTGTGGGCCATTAATGGTGGTTTGGAATCTTGATGACTCCCATTAACCAGGACCATTGTCTGCAGATGGCTGTATTTACCTGTGAGTCTTCCTGTATATGTGTGTGCTGGCAAGTG